>VDFB02270651.1:420484402-420515061 GCA_007258455.2 Sequoia sempervirens
TTTCATCCATATGCTATAGTTAATAATATGTCATTTAGATAGTTAGGTATTAAATGTTAGTAATTTTTTTATTTTTTTTAAATGTGGAGAAATTTGGATTTTTTGAATTATTATTATGTCAATAAGTGAAAAATTATGATTATTTGGAAGTAGCAATAAATTTATCTTATTTTGGTTAGTGTAGTTTATATTTATTTATTATAAAATATTTGAGCCTCACTTTCAATATATAGTATGCTAATTTATATGAAAAGAATAACTTAGAGTATGAAAAGAATAACTTAGAGTTTGTTGTGTTTGAGTCTAAAATAATTAAACATTTAATGTTTTTAAATTTGTTTGACTTTGTCTTATTTTAAGAGTAAAAATTATATATATGGAGTTCATTTTGATTGGATTATTTTAGTATAATAACAGATATTAAGTGGAATAATTTCTATTGAAATGTTGACACATCTTTTAAATTTTATATATTTCTATTTACATCATTAGTTTTAAATAGTTTTGTAATTTATATTTCCTTGAGCGATTTGTTGGTAGCTCCCATTCTTTGTAAATTGTTTTGATTCATTATTTTTTTTTAAATATAGTTTTGTAATTTTCTTTTTTGTTTTGTAAATAGTTCTATAATTTCCCTTCTTGTTTTATAAATAGTTTTGTGATTTCTCACTTATGTTTAGATCCATGATTTGTACAAGTAATTCAAGTCAATTGCACATTTTGTAGAATTGAACTTAGAAAGTTTCTATTTCAACTTTAAATTTACATTCAACCTAATTGTTCTTGCTAGTTGTTATGTGGACTCAAAACATGAAATGTTTCATTTGTACCTTTTGAAGTTGTATTTAAGTATGAGTTATTATAACATAATATTATTAGGAGTCATGATCTTATAACATTTATATATTGTTCTAAGAGAAGGTTATAAAACCTTATGCTCATTATATGCTTTATAAAACATATATTTATAAACACTAAAATCTTGCTAACACTCAATTGCATACCACCACTTCCATATCAATTCTTAGCAACATCCACTTACTAAATTAATACATTAATTAATCCACTTTACCAAAGTTAAATTGATTAAATTGTCTTTAATATTTAATTAATTTAAATAAATTATTTTCTCATAAATTTCTAAAATAATTTATTATCTACAAGTAAAAAAGAAAAAGAAAGCATGATAAATCAAATTGGTTAGCTCATTGATCAAAATAGTTAACAAATCTTTGAAAGGAAAAAATTAACTAACAAATCAAAATCAATTTAATTAATTCTTTAATCAAAATAATTAGGTCCATAGAAGCAAATCTTAAAAGAAAAAAATCTACATTCTATTTTCATGTGTACTGATTTTTTATTTAAGAATACATGTCAACCCATTCATAGCCTCTCGATCTTCCTTCTTCAAAATAAAAGGTGAGGACAAAAATATTGTATGGCATGAATCTACACCTTTCAAATTTGTGTAACTTTGAAGAGATTCAATTCAAATTCCTTTTTTTAATGCTAATTTTGAAGAGTTTTAATTCAAATTCTTTTTTCATGGTCGGAGTTTTAATTCAAATTCCTTTTTTATGGTCATATAGTTGAGCTCTTCAAAGAACAGTTATAAAATGTTTTTGGTTTTGTTTTAAATGTAAGTTTTCTTGTCGTAACCAATTTCATGTATTGGGTTTATGATTTTTTTTTTAAATTATATATATATAGAGAGAGAGAGAGAGAGATGTTTTCTAGTTTATTGAATTTAGTGTAGGTAGTTTTTCTAATTATGTCATGTCTCCAACAAAATATTAATACAAATATTATTCAAGCCTTCTATTAATAGTGTTAAGATTTAAATATTTTATCCATATCTTACAAAAAATTAAATTTCTTTATGATTTTAACATTAACATTAACAATCCAAATTAGCTTGTGAAACCAACAAATGATAGATAAAATTTAAATTTTTCCTTATACTAAAGGAGTCCAAGTAGCATTAGAATGTTTCTACACCCATGACAACCTACAAATCACATAAGTCTAGTGCAACTAGAATTCACCATCATGAAACTCATTCACAACCTTTGGATGAGATCATCCTACAAGGCCAAAGGGGTTTCATCCTCTAGCTTGTGAAATCAAAGCAATTTTGTCTTCAAATTCTATTGCATGAACACAAGTTCTTAGAGTAATGTTGACAAAGGTTTTTGGGTATAGAATGAATAATCCTCCAAATGAAGTCTTTTTGTCCCTTAATACTTAGATAAGGATGTCAAACTCTACAATAAATTCCATGATCCCCTAATTGGTACACTACAAAGAATGCCCATATCTATTAAGTGTCATTTTCCCTTGAATCATGCTTGAGATTACACCCACCCATGCTTGTATGTACCAGGGAGGTATGAGGGAATGTTTCTTATGATATGTAAATGTCCTCTACATTAATAACACCATAATATTTTGGTATGCAAGTCAAGGAAGAGCCCATAAAATATTTTGAAATAACAACATAGAGATGAAATGAGAATCATCTGAGCTTGAAACCCTAACCACCATATTAATGGCTACATGGGCACCTTGATCTTTTTCATCCTTGAGAGTACATGCATATCCAAATCCCTTAGATGAACAATTATTTCTATATGAGAAAATCCCTTCTAGAGTAGTTGTAGCATCCAATCAATTCAATAATGGCAACTTGGGTTGTGTAGGGAGGTAGGTTGAAGTGAACAATACAACAGGTTAGAGATGTCTCATAACTTGTACCACTTGTCAAGGATCAAGGACTACAAGTATGACATACTAGGTCTCCAAATAAGAACATACCTGATTTTATGATCTCAATGAGGTAACATAGTGTAGGTTGGTGAGAATCATAGTTTGGGGGTACCATGGAAAAGGAACTTGGGTATAGGAATGAGCAAAAGTTTGATTCTAAAAAGATGCATAGGAAAAACATTAGAGTTCAAGGATTGGGGATGTCAAGGAACACATACTTAGATAGAGATAAAGCCAAAACTCCAACTCTAAAAAGATGTATCTAGAAGGAGTCATCAAAGTTTGGGGTTTGAGAATGATAAAAAAATATGTACTTAAGTAGAAGTATGTCCAAACCTCTGACTCCAAAAAGTAACTTACTGAAAATTTTGAAGAGCTCGGGTTTAAGAAAAAGGCATAGTAGTAATGACAAGTTTGAAACTTTGATAAAGAAAGAGAAAGAGTAGGGAATGAGTGAAAGGGATGTTAGGATTAGGCTAGGGGAATCATGGATTAAAGGTAATGAATACTAGGTACCCAAGTAAGGGTAAGACTAAAACTCTAGCATTGAAAGGAAATTATGCAAGGGGTTGAGGTTTGAGGGAAACTATGGAACAAGTGCACCAAGAAGTGAAACTTTGAAGGTCTAACAACTTTCCCACACTTAATAGTTTTAACACAAAGCTCCCCACACTTAGAACATTTGGAACCTTTATAGCTTCTAACACCTAGATTCTTAGGAATTGGCTTAGCTCACTAAACTTAGGAAATGCGTTTTTGGCCCATAAACACAAATTAATTGAAAATGGGACATGAAAAACTATTCCTTTGAGATGATATTTAAATATCATTTTTAATAATACTAATGAGCTTCATGTAGGTTTGAAAGAAGAAAACATAAAATTCAAACCAAATTTTATGTGCTTCATATTAATAATCTAAAATGAGCTATTCACACTTTACATTGGTGTTCAATAATTGAACCCGATTGCTATATTTTTTATTTTTTAGACTAATTCATATCTTTTGGTGATTGGATTCATGTATTCTCTCCTTTCATGTATTTTAGACAATAAAAAATGATCCAATTTACTCTTCTTCCTTTTAATTTTTTTTAGGAACTCTACCTAAGGATTTCATCACCTTAGGGGATGACCTGAACCACACATGATGGCAAGTTATACAAAGGGGGGAATGAAAGTTGTGCTTTATTTTTCATAGATATTTGAAGCAACTTGTGGTTTATTCTTAATTTGATCATGTGGTAGAATCTACTCAATGCATACATTTTTCTATTATGTAACTTTCAATGGACCATCCATACCAAGGAGCATACAAGAAGAATTCAAGAATGATCTATTAATCTACACATATCCTATGTCCTTTTATGAGTGAATATTTACTATTTTAGTTGATTGAGAATGCCCAACTACTTTGAAAATTATGTTCATGTTAGATTCACACACACATCAAAGTGGGGGAAAATTGTAAAGGTGAAATTAACAAACGCATGCCATTTCCCATTTAGTTTTGTGTCCACCTTGATCGAAACATCCTTAATGCAATAAAATATTGACAAGTGGCATATTCTTGTGTCAAGATTGGCTCATGGTTTGATTCATATTGACATTTCTTTTATATTATTTACACCATTATTTATACATAATATTTATTTATCATTATTGTACCTTCATTCGAACTTAGTTCCATACATTCACTCTCTAACTCAAAATTTCCACCTTATCCCTTAGTTTAATTTTTAAGTAGCCCAAGATTGACTTGCTTCAATCTTGCAACATATGAGAATGGCCCTAAAATTCAATTTATTTTTCTCCAATTCAAAACTTTATCCCCCCTTTTTACTAGTAGTTATGATCTAACTTAACACACATTTGTGCAACATATTGCTATATTATTGGTATGACATTTAAAAACATCAAATGTGCACTTAATCACATATGCTAGAACCATCCAACAATAAAGGGGGCCTAACTAGAACACACTTTGATTTTAAAGGGACAAAGAATTAGATCCACATCATCTACATATAAGTCATCTTCATTTTGGTGATATTGTCTTCAATATCGCTCGTTATTGTTAATTCGACCCCACCAAAAGGGGTTAACCTAGAAGAACACACTCACCTATTGAATTGTTTATCTCCCCAACTATGTCCCTAGACATCGCCTTGATACATTAAACTAGGAGGAAGGCAAAGACAATCATGCTTACTAAATCATATTTTGTTAGATCATTTTGATACATCATAGATCAATTTTGTGTTAGATTGAATTTGTGTTGCTTGGGATCAACCTCTAGCACTCAAATTTGAACCATAAAGTTTTAGAGTTTGTATTCCTAGATTAAACTGTGTGTACAATTTTTATTGATGAATAAAAATTGTGCACATAGTTTAATCCATAAACTACAAACTCTATCTCTATGGACTATAAAAATATCATATTTTTAATCCATAATGTTTTCTTAAATTGCACAAATTTTAAGTTAGTCTTTAATTCAAAAATTTGAATTTCTAAATAATAACCAATTAATGCAACATTACTTCAATCTTCTATCTTTACATTTTAAAATTAAATATTGTAATTACTTATTTTATCAACACACTTACTTTAATAGAATTATAACTGCAAACTAATTAATCTAAATTTATATATATATAACTCTTTGAAAGAATATAATTTCAAACATATTCTAATTTTCATAAATTAAATTTTTTCTAATTATCTTGACAATTTAATAAAATATTAATTTTAAAAAAATCCATTTTAAATGATTGCGAAGATCAGATGACAGAACTTAACTGGTTGAAATTTATTTAGAATAAGTTGAAAAACAAAAAAAAATCATCATCAAAATAATTACCTAACAAAAGCTGAACAATTAAAGAAAACCTAGAATGACCAAATCAAACTATCCTTATCAAATTAAACACTTCTATATTCAGATTAATCTAGAAGCTCAAATTCGGAACAAATGACATAAAATTAATTAAAAAAGCATTTCCCGTTTCCGTCAATTGACCAAACCATTTACAACATCGTACTCAATTGGCTTTGAAACTCCCGTCGCACAACCCAACTAGTACTCCTCCCCTCAATCCTTCTGTCAATGACACCTGTCAAAAGTCTGGCATTTAATTGGCCACAAAGTTCGTTACAAGAAAAACCCCAACACACACAAAGACAAGAGAAGCCAAGGGCCGGCACAATCTCTTTCCAAAATCCTTAACTCCAGTCAGCGGTCCCTCTACCCTGGTTAAACAAACCTAAAGATATCCTGTTAACAAACGGGAAAATGAAAGTGTCCGATATATATCATAAGTTTGACTCGAAACTACACAGTTGAATCCTGATAGCAATATCATAAGTGTCCGATATATTTTTGGAGTTCCAGAGGTCGTATCTGCAACAGTACAGAAGATGCTTCGAAATGACAGCTCAAGACTTTTCGGTAGGGGCGGCCGGTAAATAGAATACGCATCTCAGCCAGACTAGTGAGGTATATAGTGCTCCGCCAAAACAAGCAGTTTTGCTATATTTGGCGGCAAGGTCAACTGTCAAACTGAAAAATGTGTTCCTTCCGTGTCCAAGCTAAATTACCTATACTTGTCTTTGCCTCTGTGCCTGTCTTCAATTGCCGCTCCTCCAAGGCTTGAATAAACTAATGTGGAGAATCTGTTAAAACTGATTTCGTTTTGTTTGTTGACACTTGCAGATAATTAGGGGGAAATTTTTTAGGTAGTTAGTTAATTAGCATGGGTTCGGGAAGAGGAAAGATGGAGAGCGTGCGCAGGGCCACGCGGACTGTGCTTTTTATGGTGATGATGGTGGGGTCGCTGGTTACTTCTTCGGCTTCGGTAATTGTGGCCATGGCGGATGTCATTATGCCCTGCGTCATACTTTCTATCTTCACATGTTGCCATTCCTGTTACACGTTGACGTTTGAGTGGAATACTTACAGTTTCCGATCGTCTTTGGCGGATGTTCCCCTGCTTTCTCTATTTCGATCCTTCATTATTTTATGTATGTATATGTTTTCCTTTACTTTGAATTTATAAGGAACAAAATCAAGGCGAGAATTATTAATAGAAGGAAGTTTTTATAGCCCTATCGTAGAAATAGCGTAGAATTTTATGATAATTGTGAATATTTTTTGTTCGTCTCCTTAGGATTATAGGTGTTTTATGCACAGGCTTGAGAATTGTCAACGTGAATATTTGCTTAAGATTAGCTTGTTTGCGGTGCATCAATGTAAGATAGTCTGGTGGGGAAAAATGGTGTCGAGGTTATTTCGGGAAAACTCTCTTAAAGAATTTGTATTTGCAAACGGGAAATATGTTTCGGGATAGAATTCACAGGAGTCTTCAAATTATTACAAAACAACGGTTTTCCGTTTTGTACTGAGAAATATTTAAGAGGGGGAAAACTAAGATTGTCATTAATAGCAAGATCCCAATGAAGGGCTACCGCTGCTTTTGTTGGATTGAAGTTGGTTCCATATATCTGTTGAATTGGAAAACTGAAATAAAACAAAGTATTTTCCTGCAATTGTGAAGCGCGGCTGCTTATAGAATAGAGATTTCTAGAGGAGCCTAGTACTGGGGGGCTGATGTATTGCAGTATTTGCGACAGAAATTTTAGAATTATTTTGTCTAAATCAGAGTTGATCTTATAATATATGTTATTTCACAAATATTTACTCTTATAATTGGTATATATTTCAGAAATAGTGTGAAGGTAAATGTTTTTAATTTTTTCATGGGATCACTTGAAGGTGAAAATCTCCTAAACTCTCAAAGTATCATCTGAAAATTAAATTGCAGTAGCCCCTCCATAGGACCTATCTCCCAGTATCCAAATATCAAAGACCATATTATTATTATAGAAATCGAGAATAAAATCTCGTTCCAAATGGCAAATATTTTGGAGAGGAAAGAACTGAAAGAGCCCGATAATCTTTAAAAAGCAGAAAATAGATCAACTTTGTAAAAATGGTCAACATTTTTGGCAAGAAAATTGACAGAAGGAACTGGATGATCAAAAGAAATTTTGTTTTCTGTTCAAATTGAGGCGAATTTCTGTCTTCAAATGGCTAAAAGTTACGGGAGGAAACATGAGAAAAATAGTCAATTGGCTAATATTAGACCCTAAAATCATCTCAGTGTGATTTCATTTGTTGCACTTGAGGTACACACAGGTACTGTTATTTTATGGTAAATTGGAATGTAATAGTTATGAAAATTTTCTGTAGCAATCTTCCATTGATTAAAAGGCTTTTGGATAAATTTAATGAATATTGCTGGAAACACACGGGACGATTTTAATGAGTAAAAAACTTCACTGGCTATTGAGTGACAACTAGAAAGTTACTAATCAGCTTTTTAGAATATAAAACTGCTTTGCTTTAAATTTTTACTGCTTTGTAATTAAAAACAGAGAAATTGAGAATGTTTTAATAGATTTTGACTAATAATATTCACGGTTGATATTACAATGATATAGAATACAATAACATAGATATGCAATTACAGCCTAGAACATGATATCTCAAATCAAAGCAAGCTTGGGGAATTTAGTTTCGAACTAAAGAGTTATAAAAGCAGCCATTTAAATGCACTTTGGATTGTTCTGTAGACCACTTTGGCCTTAAGACTTTAAAATTCTTTCTCTTACTTATCTGCTGCACACAAAATACACAAAACTGAGACATTGCAGAATAAAATTGGATTGTTTAACATTTTGTTTTGTTTTGTTTAGAATAGCATGATTTGGCTCATAGTTGCAGTTGATATTGTAAAGCACACAAAATAGACAGGACTAACAATTTTTTATTTTTTTTGCATCCCTTTTTAAATACATCAGTTGTTACAATTTGATGGCCTCAATCCTGCCTCATTATAAATCATGACATTCGTTTCCTCCTGGATCCCTGACATTTCCTCAATACACATTCTTAAATGCTTGAAAAGTAATGTTTGGTTGGATTCACCCTTAACAATACAGACAGCGCCTTTCTGTTTGGAATTCCAATTTCTACATTTGTTGTTAGATTTTAACTTATTGGAGTCTCTCATAGGAAGCAGCAGATGCCCTTGAATGGACTTGAAATGATATGAAATGGATTGTAAATGGCAGGTTTTTTGCTACCCTCATTGAAAGAACAGGGGAAGGCTGTGGGAAGTGGCTGATTTGAGTTGAACTTTTTTGTCAGGTGCCTATTATGTCTGTGATGTACACTGCCTCTCCAATGGTCCTTATCTTGGAATTACGGTAATATGTGGTCTGGCATCAGCTGTGATTCTGATAATTAAGGTCTCCTTCTTCACTATTTTAGAGGCTTTACAGGCTTCGCCAACTGCACCTAGAAGCCCTCGGTTCAAGCAGTCATGGGGTATGCCTGCTATGTTCTTATCCTCTATGGTGTTGGCTCTTGGTCACATAGTAGTGGCATACAAGATACGATATCAGTCTCGACGGATGCTACTTCTTCAACGAGTTGATCCAGAAGCTGTAAGATATTCATCCCATCTGCTGGTCATTTATTGCTAAATAATTTAGAAGAATGACTGAAGATTGCCATTCTGTGAGTGATTCCTGTCTGTGATATAATCATAGTTGCCATCTTATGTTTCAATTGAATTCTCTTATAGAATTTCTTTTAATTTAGTTTGCTATACTTTTTTCTCTGAAATTTAAGTCTTCTTTGCCTGTAAATTTGACTACATTCTATTAAGAAACTTTGCATTTACAACAGGAATTCACATACTTTGCATATGCTCCCACCACATTTTAAATTGTTTGGCGCAAATAAATTTTTTTATGTTGGTTGGATGCTTTTTGTTGGACATTCTATACTAATGAATAAACTCTGTGCTATAATGACTATTTTTGCCATTTCAGTGAGGTTACCAAGTGAGATACCTATTTGGTGAAAGAGACCACCCTTATGGAAGCCCTCAAGAGGGTTCGCTTTTGCATGTACCTTATATATTGAACAAAATTTGTAGCCCAGGGTTTAGATCTCATGATCAATCTTGGTTGTAAACTCGATATTGCCAATCCACCTATGATTAGAAATGCAATAGGGATCATTCCCAATGTCTTCACATCCACATTTTTTGCTTGTGTATGTCTCCTATATGTGAATTTTACTTGGGTTTATTACAGTCTGAGCTAGTAAGAGCTGTAGTGACATTGATAGAAGATATCATTGATATCTACATTGTTGTGATTTATTTTAAAGTTTTATAAAATATAGATGTATTGTTGGGTGGAAAAATTAAAAATATAAATTCATACAAAAGTAAGACAAAAAATCAGTTTCTCATGTCTACATGTGAAAATATGGCGAAATATGGAGGCAGTTAAGATGTTTCACATATACCATAGTGCAATAAATGTTAAATCCTGGCTTTTCCTTGCCCCTGAATCTTCCACTGTTGCATTACTTGTGTGAGTCTCTAAGACGTAAATCATAAGTACCCATGAAAGTCATAATGACTGTTCTCTCTTCTATTATTTGAGAGTAGTAGTAACATTCTTAGCCTCTTAGGAGATGATACATACTATGGTGTACTAACATAATTTTCAGAAGCAGTCAGCATATGTGTTGGAAGTTCAGGAGGAAAGCTTCTAGAGCCATATGTGATCTCCTTAATGAATCTAGCTAATCTGTTTTCAAGTCTAGCAGTTGTCAACAACTTTGTTTTCAACATTATCCTGGCATTAATAGGATGCGCACTTCCATGTTTAACTATTTTTAATAGGATACAATTCTGCCATATCACCATACATTTTATGCAATGGTAAATGCAAAGGGTTAACTGAGGGGAAATGATGCTTCTAATGATTATGAACCAACTCATCTACCGAATACTGAAATACAGACTCAATCAAATAATTAATTGCAAACTCATCTTGACAATACATGTTTCAAATTCAACTTCTTACATTCATTAATTGATGAAATCATTCTTGTTTAGGGCTTTGGCATGGGACATAAACAGTTAACGATTTTTCATGACACATTAAACTTGTATATTATCTGTATGCATATTGGTAACAATTCTGATACAATGATATTTCAGTATCACATATTCTATACTTGTGGATAATATGTAGTATGTACTATGTACATTCTAATGATTATCTTTGTCCATTCGATGAGTTCAGCTGACCAAAATTGAGTGAATAATATGAGGGTTTCTTGTAAACTTCTACTTTTAACTTAGTTTGATAGCATTCTGAAAGACATATTTATATCAATATCAAATATTTTTCTTACATCTACGAGAAATTTTCAACAATGTTGCTGAAAATTTGAATAGCATCTTTTTCTGCCTTGAGTATTGAAGATAATATGCATCTAAGGTCGTTTCTTCTTCATATTCTATTTGATTTTACTAATCATAATCTTAATTTTAATCCTGTCCAACTGTGAAAATTCTAGTTGAAGGTTTTTTCATTTTGTCGAAACATCAATGGTGATGCTGTTTACTTCTGTTCATAATTGCTCTCTGAAGGGGACTCTTAATTTTGTTTTCAATCTATCTTTCCAGTGATTTTTTGGTGAAATTTGCTTAATTTTTCCTCACTTAATTTAGTTCAGGATTGTGGATCATAAACTAGATATGAAAAATTGGCATTTTCTTATTCTACAATTATGTTCTTAGCAGAAGTGACCAGTAACTGCTTACTAATTAGTAATTACAACTTGCATTTTTGATGAATATTTATAACAAAATCCTAGCTTTCGAAATCTGAATAAGACATGACACATTCTTTAAAAAATCTTTTACATTGCAATTTGTAAGATTATAAGGACTTACTATTTGTATGCTTTCTGGATCAAAATTTTATACGCTTTTTGCTTGCTTGCCTTGAAAGTTAATTTGTAAACTTGTGAGGGTTCTGATTCAAAGATTGTATGCAATACTCTTTTGTTTGTGCACATTTCAACTATGAATTCCTGTGAAAATGCTTATTTTCTTCATGCGTATTGTATTACATTTTAGTTCTAGTGAGTTGAAGATCATTAGTTCATCACTTAATTTGCAAACACATCCTGTTTTGTATTTTATAGGTTCTCATCTCCAAAGCAGCTTCACATGGTTATCAGAAACTCTTTCGATCACCTAATCCACGGAAACTTGCTAAAGTTGACTCTGAAGGGAAAATGCATCCCTTTTATGAAGAGAGAGATATACCTGCAAAAATGCTTGCTGATGATGATAGCCTCTTCATATTGTGTGAAGGTCTGGTCATCCATTATAAAATTATTTATGAAAGACCAATTTTTGGTTCGATGATTCACAACTTCTTTGGAGATGCTAATGATAGAGATCGGCGCATCACATCTGGGAGGCCAACATTTGATAATCCATCCAAGGTTGTTTCTGTTTGCAGGAGTTTAAGTGACAGTTTAACAAATACATCATTGCATACTCCACTAATGGACAATTTCACAGAGGAGGGGACCTCAGCATCAAGCTGTGGCTTTGATGAGTGTTTTCCTTTTCCTCAGCAAATTACTCATCCAAAATTGGAGAAGTATATGCATGATGAAATGGACTCTAAGTCAGAGTTTTTAAATACTGGAAGTTTGGTGACAAAAACAAGGCAACAAAGAGCAGGATTAGATGGTATTGTTTTGATTCATGGTTTTGGTGGAGGAGCTTTCGCTTGGAGAAATGTCGTGACTCCCTTAGCAAGGCATACTGGCTGTCCAGTTGTTGCATTTGATCGGCCTGGTTGGGGACTCACTTCCCGTCCTCAAAGAGCTGAATGGGAAGAAAAAAGGCTACCAAACCCATATGAGCTTCGATCACAGGTAAGACTAAGGACTTCTTGTTATATATGTGATTTCTTAACAAAGAAGTGTGTTTTTCTCTTCTTTTTTTTCATTGAATGAGAAATCATCTTGCACTTTTGAGAGTGCTTCATTTTTTGTTTTTGCACTTGTGAACCACTAATGTTGTATGAGAATTGATTACCATGGTGATGGTTATAATGTAAAATCTTTATTTAGATCCCTACCCTTGTATTGTAACAATCTATTTTTTCCCCCAAAACACTCAATTTACACCAAGTTGAATAACTGGTAGTCGAATGGTAGTCGAATAGTTAACATGTGGTAACAGGTGAATTCTATATGAAGTTATTTGATATTATAATTTTACTCTCTGCAGGTAGATTCACTATTTTCTTTTTGTAAGAAACTGGGCCTTTTCTCTGTTGTGCTGGTTGGTCATGATGATGGTGGTTTGCTTTCTTTAATGGCAGCTGAGAAAGCACAAACTTGTGCAGGTGCTTCTCCGGTAGGCTTACACAGAATTTACACTCTGCTTTCATTTCATCACTTCGTCTAATTTTGCTAATGAATGTCATACTTATTCAGGTAGAAGTGAAGGGAGTTGTACTGGTTAGTGTGAGTATTTCTAGAGAGGTTGTACCAACCTTCGCTCGAGTCTTGCTGCACACATCATTGGGACAACACTTGGTGCGTCCTCTTTTACGGACTGAGATAATCCAAGTAGCTAATCGTCGTTCCTGGCATGATGCTTCAAAATTAACAGCTGATGTTTTGGACCTTTATAAGGTAAATTTCATTTCACTATTTTTTAACCAGATTTTATTCGAACATTTTCACCTGAAATAACATTTGATCTCAATTTTCATATGTTGCAATGCAGGCACCATTGCGGGTTGAAGGATGGGATAAAGCAATTGCAGAAGTTAGCAAATTGTCTATAGGAACTATGCTCTCATCAAGCCATGCGTCAGATTTGTTGAAAGCAGTGCAAGGCTTACCGGTGCTGGTAACAGTTGGGGCAGAAGATATTTTAGTTTCATTACGATCTTCCCAGCTTCTAGCATCTAAGATTTTTAATTCTGTAAGTACTGAATTTACATATAATTATCTTATCTAGTCATATCTTGAAAATCCACTTGATTTTATGTATTATTAAAGCAGCTGGTTGTTGGCATTTGAAGTGAAAACATAACATGATGCTCATGTTGTTACAGAGACTAGTCGCGATTTCTGGTTGTGGGCACCTCCCTCATGAAGAATGTCCAAAAGAATTGCTAGCAGCTATAGTACCTTTTGTCTCTAACTTGTGTATGGAGTCAAATTTGTCAGACAAATTCTTATCTGTTGGATATAAATAACAATTTTGTGAGACTATGATGATCTGATTGATGACTTTGGCACTTCTAAATGGACATTTTTTTCAAAAGCTGGAGCATGTGCATAATGCTTATCATTTTGAATGGAGAAAGTAACTGGATTTAAAGCAAAATCAGATGATACCCACCTTGCTCATTGAATTTAACTATTGCATTAAAATCAGAAGCAGATATGGTTTGAGACAGAGGAAGTAGCATATAATTCCGAAGAAGAGGAATGGTTAGATTTTTGCAAGCAAAGATACAATTTTGCACTCCGTATTGCACAGAAAGGTGTTGCGGTTATACATAAATCACCTATTTTCAAGTCCATCCCATTACAGATGAAAATGACAGTATCCAACATGCGTGGGTGGTAGAAGTTATTTTACAGCAAATGTGCACGACTTGTGGTAAAATGGTGTGGATTCAGGTCATTTTTTGACACATCCATTCTTTGCCAATGTAATTGGCTGTTGTTTCATATAGGATTTCAAAATTTCAATTCAAAACGTAGGTGCCTCAATACTGGCACTAGTTTTGTTAATGTTGTTTTCCTTTCCAACTTGTATATTGTCTTTTAGAATGTACTGAGAATTATAGCCTTAAACGCTATATTGTATCTTGTGAAGAATGAAATCTTCCGTATTGTAATCTTGTAAAGAATGAAATCTTCCATATTGATGCTGCAATGTCATAATTTTTTGCTGTTGGCACCTTCTCTTGTTCTGAACAACGGTGGAGGCACTGACGAGAGCATGCTTCCGCAAAATCACTGTTCAAAAACTTACAAGTATTAAGGATAAAACAATGAGCCTAGCTCTTATGGATCCTTGTTGTGGATAAAAAGGCTTACAATAATATAATACGTAGTAATAAAAGGTTGATTGTATGATAGAAAAGATTTTAGGTACTCGTAACTGACATAGAATATAAATTGCTTGTGTCAATACATTTTATCAGAAAAAGGATAATTGCAATAGAAAAAAATTCGAAGTGTTGTGCGGTGTAAGATGGTTACCACAAGACTCAGAGGGCATTGGGGTGAAAGAAAAATAGTCTCACCTTCCCCTACTCTACAACAAAAAATCAAGGGTACATACTTTTGCAAACTCAAGAACAGATTTTAAAAATTCCACAAATATAAAGGCACATAAAGCTAGTATAGATAACTGTGTCAAAATGCATACATTAAAGTTATGCATTTCAAGCTATTATATATAAGTTAATTTTTCTTAAACACTTTAATTGGAATAAGTTAAATTTAATAAGTTAGTTTTCTTAAACATTTTAATTGGAATAAGTTAAATTTTCTTAAACTCTTTAATTGGAATAAGTAAAATTTTCTTAAACTTTTTTATTTGGAATAAGTTAAATCTTCTTAATTTCTTAGTTGGGATAATATGCCATGAATTTTGTTTGCATTGCATTACATAATTATGCAACAAAAATTCAATTTAAAACATTAAAATATAAAATACTTTCCCCATTTTAGTTAAGACTAGGATTTAGATAGTTAAGAATGTCTATCTCATGTACAATGACTATTGGAGTCATAATGTAATTTGTTTGATGGACCTATGGTAGATTACAAAAATTAGACATCATTTGAAATGTTGTCTAAAAGTAGAAAGTCAATTTAATGCAAGGTCTCATGAGACAATTCATCTTGGGTGCTTGGATTAAAAATAACATTTAAATAGGTTGCCTTGGAGGTTATAACAACTCTTGGTCCTATAGTGAAAGTCAGGTGCCCACCTTAGAGACATAGTTGAGTGCATTGATTAAGGGTGGCTAGAAAACATAGTAAGTTCCTCCACTTGTTCCTCTTTTGCATATAAATAAAGGCATGGGATGGATGTTAGATATCATCTTTTAATTCATCATCATTTTGTGCATACTCAATGTAAGTGGAGCTTGGTGTACAAACTTGAAGGCTTAAGTTACTTGTTGAGAGGATCTTAAGGAGCATGAATTGAGATGTGTGGATCTCATTTGTTCTTAGATCAATTTCACAAGAAATGTAACAACAATTGCTCATTGTTGTTGAAGAAGCTCATATTATGCATGGTTTCCTCCTTAACTAAGAGTGTTGATCTCCTGTGAAGACTCAAAAACTAAAATTGTATTATAAATTATTGTTGAGAATATTAGTTTTAGTGCTTTGAAGGCTAGGTTTTATCCTAAAAGGGTTTTCCTAGTCTCTCTCTAGTTCTATTATTTATTTATTCTTTTTTTTGTATTACATAATAGTCAACAAAAACAAATAATATACAAGTCAATAATGTTATGAAATGATTTTTTAGAAACATCAAATATGTAAAATAGATCCAAGAAAACCAAAGGCTTGGAGCACAAAACATAACCCAGGGAAAAAACAACTCTGTAATAAACAATTGTAGTAGTATCTATCACATTAATTACATGTTAAGCTTATACATGATATCCAAAAAATAACTTAAGGTCTAATATGCAACATGCATGTTGTTTTACCTAATGTTTTAACCGAAGTTTAACCCACATGTGAAAAGTCTAAGTTCACCAAGACATAGTAATAATTTTTTTTTCCATAATTTCAATTTTAATAATAAAGATGCACATTTAAAATAAACCCATTCCAAATTTCCATTGCATTTCAATAAAAAAAGATGCATATTCGAAATAATTCCATTTCAAATTTCTATTGCATTTCAATAAAGTACATTACATATTTACAAATAATGATTGTATATTCATATATGCATTTTTTATGAAGATATAAAATCGAGATTACATACATAGCTTTCAATAGCTCAATGGAATAAAGTACAAATGGTCTAGATGTCATTGTTGGCATACATCCTCAAATTTCGGTTTCCATCACCCAAGTGTTTTTCTGCCAACCACAGACTTATTGTGGTCCCCACACATCTACCATACTGGTAAGATGGCCCTACCCTTCAACGAAGAGTTTGGTTTGGTATCCCTCATCAATGATAATAGCCTACTTGAGCTTAGTGTTGTGTCCTACATAACTAGAGCTACCATACATTGGATACCCACCTAAATGCATGACATTCCCAACCTAGATATGCAACCCTGGGCCATTGTGAACCAACATGTGTTGGAAGAATAAGGAGATGTCATTGATGAACTTGTTGGCAACATGAGCACGTGGGATGAGAACAAATTGTATAGTCATGCATTGCAATGTTGTCAACATTGTATTCCGATATGAAGACTGTGGTGCAAACCAGTTTAGCTGGCTTGAATATGTTTGAGGATGATAGTGAAAGACAATTTTGTAAGAAGGTTTGATCTAGTGAAGGCAATAGTTGTGGAAATTGACTAAGTGTCAATTCAGGTGATTTTATGTATAGGGGATTCGATATTTGGGTCTGCATTAGTCCACTGATGAAGATCTTGTTTTACGCTTCTAACATATTTTTGTTGGTTGATAAAAGATCCTAATTCTAGATTTTCATCCTATTTTGGATCTTGGTGTGAGAGTTATGAGTAACAAAATTTCATACTAGTAGTTATAGGCATTTTCCAATGCAGTACATATGTTTTGGTGAATCTGCACTTCTTCGCGGATTGGATTATGGCTTTGCAGTTTTGTGGAGATGTTGGCAGGTGTCAATTAATTATATATTCCAGTTGGCATAGTGTTTGGAGGTTTGTGTTTCTGGATATGGTTGTACAGTTGGTGAATTTTGATATTAGGTCATTACCAGTGTCGACCTAATTATTTTTATGTTTTATAGAGTTTAATTATATGTTGATCTATTATGTGAGTTCTATTTTAGGTCTATGTTGACCTATTTCAAATTGTTATAAGTTTTGAATCTTGGCACGAAGCATGTGTGTATGGATCTTGAGCCGACAAGCTAGATTTTGCATATTACATCTAATTAGGCTGACCTAATTTATGTTTGGGTGAAGCGGATATATATGAAGAATCTTTTTTGGTATATTGATATAGGTGTGATGTGTATGCGAGGTGAATGATACGACAAGAGTTTTTGAATGCTAATTATGAGAATATAGTGTGAATGTAGAGAAAATAAAAACCTATTAAGTCAAATCAATATGAAGTGTGTAAAGTCTATATTCTGAGCTTCATTAGAACTGTATTTCATGCATATGTTAGATGCAATTGTAACAGTTCAAAACTTGGTAACTGTGTGTCATAATCTCTTCTATCTCTTCTATCTTTCAATGGGTAGTGAGTCCACTTGTAGTGAGCACTTCTATAATATACTATAATCGTTTATAATATATTGCAAGCTAATCCTCACAGTGGTTTTTCCCATTTTGGATTTTCCACATAAAAATCCTAGTATTCACGTGTTATGTGATGTTGTTGGATGTTTTCATGCTTCCCTTCATTACTGGAATAGAATATGGTATGTGGATTGGATGTTTAAATGTTTAAATGGTTTAAAAGAATGCTGATTCACCCCCCTCTCAACATTATGGGTGTTTAATAATTGGTATCAAAGCTTGGTTCCTTAGAAGGAGCTTAACTGCTTGGGGAAGATCTTGGAGGTTGAACTCGTGGCTTTTAGAAGACCACCTATTCCTCTAAAAGAGACCCCTTTTATTGGGTCTATAAAAAAGATTGCATATTTGACATAAATGGAGAACTCAAACTTGGTCATGAAGATATGGAAAAAATTGAAAGTGAAAACATAGATCTAAAAGAAAATTTCAAAGAAGTAGATGAATGCATCAGAAAATTGAGAGAGCAAGTCAAGAAATGCATAGAAAGGTATAAGGAGGTCAGTGAGCAATTGAAGCAAGCAAATGAAACAATTACCAATCTGAAAGTGTAAGTTGAAGAAAGAAAAAGATTTGAAGAATGTTTGAATTTGCAATGGTGAAAATCAAATCTAAAGAATGCACAAAGCTTGAACAAGAAGTTGTGAATCTAAGATAAGATCCTAAAAAAGCAAGGACTCATGAAGACAAATTCAATATGATTTCTACAAAGCTTGATGAAATGATTGCAAATCATAAAGGCTCCAAAGATAAAGAAGGTTTAGGATTTGAAAAAGGTGAAAGTTCAAAAGCATAGTAGACACCAAATGCTAAAAAGATCAATGAACAAAAGAGGATTGAAAACAAAAAGAACAATGGCAAGAAAATATGGAATCAAAGGAATGAAGCTAGACCTGACCACTGGTTAGACAACCAAATGCACAAAGGTACCCATATTTTAATGGTCTATGTTATTATTGCAATAAATTTTGACATAAGGCTATGGAATGTAGAAGCAAAATGAATAAGAATGGTTCATCTTTCCCTAGTCAATGTTTTGCATGCAAAATATTTGGTCATCGAGCTAGTGAATGCAAAAGTCAAATGATGAATGGCTATAACAATGGTAGAATGGTTCAATATTTCAATGGCTACTATTATACATGCAATGGATCTAGGAATAAAGCTAATCAATGCAAATCTAGAATAAATGGAAGTAAGATTGGTCAAAAGAACTTCATGTGCTACAATTACAATAGGCCTGGACACATTTCTAAGTTTTGCAAAAGCAAAAATATGAAGAAGAACAATCCAGTGAAGAAGAATTATCTAGTATAAAAATTTGATCTGAAAAAGACAAAGAAGGAGATGGGCAAGATTTGGAAAAAGAAGGAAGAGATTGAGGTTAAGGATGAATCTATACCAACATCCAATCCAGATGTTTCCTCCAGAAACTAAGTTGAGAGCTTTGGCTCAAGGTGGCTTTAATGGAAATATTTCATCCCCTATAAAAGAAATGGTGTTGATCCTTCAACAGAAGGACCATATATGGTGAAGATCAATTCATTTGATCTACTGGAGAAGATCCTAGTAAAAAATATCTTAATGTGAAAGATTGTGGAGTGTTTGAAGTTGACTGTGCAGATAGTTATGGTTTTTACTAGCTTTTCAGTTTGAGTATTCAATGCAAATTAGGTCACGAAAAAAGGTTTATAAGTGATTACACTTAACCAAAATTCATTTGTAATCAATTTTTCAAGTGAAGAAGAGCTGACGAAGAGCAGAGCAATGCAGTTGAAGTGATTGATTTTTGGTGCATGCAAACCCTAGTTGGAGAAGTGAAGTGAAAGGTATTTATAGTCTTTGTTTCCCTAGTTTTTAGAAATTACTTTGAAATTTGTTTAGAAACTTGTGCAATGGCTACACCAAGGGTTGTGGATGTGTCTGAGCGACCCCAACCTAAATTCAAGAAATATCTCAAAAATTCCATGAAAGTCAATCTAGAAGGTGCTTTCTCAAGGGTTCCTTATGGAGTCCTACACATAGAGGACATAAGGATATATATTCATGTCAAGTTAGAAGAGTATGATCATTTAATCTTGGCGATGTATTGGTAAATGAGCTCACTAGTGAGGACTTTGCATTGAAACTAGAGTATCAAATTTTGGTTGTGAAGAGACTCGATGTGTGGCAAGGGTTTCCCAAATTTTTCCATGACAATGCTTAGGTAAGGATTGCTTTGAGCCATATCCATGAAGTTGTGATGGAATTTACTGGTGCGACATATGAAAAGAGGGTATTGATAGTAAAGAACGTCAGAAAGCCTATTGTGAAGTATGCAGTAATGATGATTGGGTATAAGGTTTACTTCTCAAACAAAGAAAACTTTGTTTTGGCCACTGCCATCAATACTACCTACAAAATGGTGGAGAAGGGACCTAATTATGACTTATGTGAATTATTGAGGCATCAGCTCATGGAGAACCCATAGAAAATAAAGGATTCCAGGTGTCCTTTTAAATTTGGAAATTTGATTATATGTTTATTATTCTATTTCTTGAGAGAACTCTCGGGTACAAAGAGTGTGGTGTGGTTGAAAGGAAGACTTGTTGCACACTAGATCAAAGACTTCTTAAGAGTTCTAGGAGATGCTAAGGTACATTAAGATGCTCTTTTTCCATTCTTTACAGTATTTCAAAAAAGGATGCAAGAGACGGAGAGAATTCCCCATAAGATGGTTGAGAAGAATAAGAAGGATATCATCTTCTTGGTTTCTAAAGATGAATGTATCATACAATCAGTAGAGCCAAGAATAATATGGATCCTAGAAATAGGATATGAGACCACTGAGGATGATATTGTAAGGTCCATAGATTATATATTAAGAAAACCTAAGGACACCTTCGAAGAGAGGTATGGAACTTATGAAGAGAAATCAATGGAGGTCTAGCTGGACCAAAGACAACCTCAATTAAAGAAAACAGTGGAGAAAATGACAACATTTGCAAAAGCAATGGACCTCACACCAGAACAAGTTGAGGCAGCTAAGACTAAGTATGGAGCTTTGGGAAGCTCGTCAAGTGTAAGGAGATCTGGTAGAGTAGCTACCACTCCTTCAACTACTTAGAAGTCCTCTAAGACTATGCCTTCAACTAGAGGAATGAAGAGGAAGGAGGCAAGTTCTCCTACAAAATAAACTAGTGCTTCAATGAAGGAAAAGACCTCTCTGATAAAGCAATAAAAGAGGCCTGAGAAAGAAAAGGTTTCTCTAGCAACACATCAAACTGGCCTGATGAAGAAGAGAGTTAAATACAAGGCAACCAAAGAGCAGTACTTATGTGTGAACATGGAGGATGAAGACAAAGAAGAAGGAACTCGATTGGTCCACAAGAGAAAAGGCGAAGCAAGTGTTGAAACAAAAGGTTGATATAGTGGATACTAATGAAGAGGAGAAAGTAGAAAAAGAAAAGAAAACATTCTTTATTCACATGAGAGAGAAGAAGGCAAAAGCAAGCAAGGAGAAGTCACCAAAAGAGTTTAAGAAGAAGCAAAAGAAGAAGAATATCCCATAGTCTAATGAAACTTGATACACTTTTCAATGGTATTGTATAGAATGAAATGTTAGAAGAAATTGCAACTTTGTATATATTGAGGTTGATGAGGTGGATAAGGCCACCATAGTTGAAGCCATTATAAAATACATTATAGTTCTTGAAGTAGATATGAGGAACATAAAGAAACAAATACTTGCAGAATTATGGAATGTTTTGATTGAGAGAATACATGAAGCAATAGAAGAATAGAACAAATTGAAGGCTTATGTGTTGGACAATATTAGTCCTCCTCTCTCTGAGGAAAATAAGGCCACATTGGCTACATTTTTCAATAAGGAATCAGAACAAAAAAAAGGGTGACAACCCTTATGGGAAGAGATCAAAATGATCTTGAGAGGCACAGGAAGGAGAGTGTTGAAAAAGTAGCAGACCTAGCACAAAGGTTGGGAATGACTCCTAAGAATAAGGAAGAAATTCATGTGGAAATGCCTACTCCAGAAGAGAATATTCGAGATGATGTGTAGATGGATGATGCTCAACATGAGTATGAGACAAATGTAGGAGATGCTAAAGATAATATTCCTCTAGATGTGGAAGAGACAACACAAGACAATATAGAAGTTGAGAAGAATGTTGAAGGAGAAGCAACTACCAGAGAAGACGCTACAAAGGAGGATACTTCACAAGAACATCACACCTCCTATAGTAGAGCATATCTATTATTTACAATGCACAAGGTTAATAGGTACAGAGGATCTTAATTGCATTGTGTGGGATCACCCTCCCAGGTCTTATAGAGCCCAAAGTGCAGGAGGAAAGTTCTTTGCAACTTTCACTCATTTGTTGGCCAATCCCTCCAATTAGCTAACCATTGGAATATGAAAATTCCATAGGCTATGTTTGAAATTTGTTTGGTATTTAAAAAGTACCAACACTTTTGAACCTTGATTTGATACCACAAGTAAAGACCCAAACTATTGACCCAAAAATTACCACTAATTTTTTTCTTGATTATTATCTTATCATGCATTCATTCATGTTTGTATACTCAAGTAATTCCATCCATACGGGATAGGAATTCATCCATTCGGGACATACATCCAACCAGATGGGTTAGGAATCTTGTCCATATGGGACAAGGTTTCATCTACCCATCTGAGATAGGCATCCACACAAACGAGGTAGGCATCTATCCATAAAGGATAGGAATATGCTCTAGCCAAAGACTTAGACTTATTGGGACCGTCTGAGTCCTAAGTCACTTTCCAAAGACTACACTCCCTTATTGGGAGTGCACCGTGGTCATCATCTTTAGGACTCAAGCATTCAAGGAATCAATCGAATCCATCTAGGATTCCTTTCGAGTATACAAAGAACATATTTTAACTTAATCTTTATGATAGATTTTTAGCCCTTCTCTTAATCAAATAATTCATTTGAATTATTAGATCTGAATTATTAATAAAGTTAACATAATCCTTCTTAAACATTCCCTAAACCCCATCCCCAAATTCCTAAGTACTGAGAGCATCCTTCGTTTCCCATACTGCCTACATACCTTGCTTCCAAACATGTTCAAGGCGTAAAATATGTAGTTCTATTTTCTACTCTATGTTTGATGTGAGTTGTTATATGGATACGTAGCCCTTTCTAGGGTCCCTTTTCCCTAGACAATTCCTCAGTGACTGCTACCCATGAGGGGAAGCAATAAATATAATTAAATAGCCACCATGACTATTACTTGTTACCTAAAAGCAACTAATTCCTAGACCTAAAATAATGCCACCCTTAAACCATTGATCTGAAATTTTTATTGTCATGATTAAATATCCAATAAAATAACATGAATAAAATTCTACCAAATCTTAAAATATGGTTTACTAAGTTTGAACTAGCGGATTCAGGTTCATTTGACTAATCTTTTTAGATTATCGATCCAAGAGAGATTGCCCGTCTCTTGGATTTTATTAACATGATGTCCCTTATTTATCCCTAGTGATTTAAAGGGATGATTCCATATACGTTGTTGTAGTTGTATTAGGCTATACATGCAGTAGCTCAAGCATGATGACATTACCTGTAAATATGAGCCAGAGGCACCATTGATACTGAAAGCTGCTAGTTTTGGGTTTCAAATATTGTTTAAAGTTTTCTATCTAACATAAAATCAAAAACATACTAATTGCATAAAAATAAATACTAAAGTAAATTTTTCTAATACCAAAATAAACGCTAATTATTTTGCATAAACTTATCTAATTATATTTTCCTTTGAAAATCAATTTTTGGAAGTTAAACTAGGACTAATTACCAAAATAGAACATAAGCTAATTCTTTTGTAATATAATGTAAAATTAATTTATCCAATACTATATTGATTAATTAAAAATTACCTTTCTAAATTTATTGCCTTTGATAATCATATTAATACTTTTACAAACATAAAGTTTAACTATTACTACAAACCCAAACTATCCAAAACACTTCTAGAATTACCTTTTCAAGTATTTAACATAAATAAATACTTATTTATTTTAAGAAAAACTTAAACAATTCTAAACATTTAAAAAATTAATTTTGTAATTACACATAGATTACTCTAAACATTTAAAATTTTCTTTGGTAAATATTAATTCCTATTTTTTGGGTATGTGCAGGATCATGGTGGGCCAAAAAGTGGCAATATGATGGGTATGTGGCTGACAACTTTTTTTACCCAAAATTAATGAAACGAAAAGGGTTTTAAAGGAGATTCTCAGCTTTCCACCAATATAAAGTATGCTTTACTTTAAATTTAATAAGTAATTATTATTCATTTTCTATTTGAATTCGACTAAAGTCTTGATTGATAGGCTAATTGAAAAACATCTATAGCTTTCAAGCGGTATCAATTTTTGAATCAAAAAATGTGTCACATTCTATACTTCACATACTATGGGATTAAAAAAAATTGAATTTCATGAAGTTTTGACCAAGTTAAGGTGGTCAAACATACAAGTTTTATTTTTTTTTAAAATTTGTAATTAAAATTCATAATTAATTATTTACTTGGAAAATAATTACAAAAAATATATGTATCACATCGAGACATGAGTCCTCTACTTATATCTTAAATATTATAAAAAAAATATTATCATTTTATTGTGGTTAGGTGGTCAGGACATACACCTACTTCTTATTTTTTCCTTGAAATTTAAGTACTATTGCATTGAAATTTCAAATTTTCACCAAATAGATTTTTTTAAAACAAACCTAGTATTTTAGAAACTACATTCAATTTACTATAAATTTTGTTCTTACATATTTTTGAAATAATATAGATAACTTATTCAAATTTTTACGTCAAGATGCCTAACTCTGTTTTTTTTGAATTTTTTGCCACTTAAGGGCCTGTTTTTTCCATGATGATCCTGCACATAACCTTTTAATATATTTACATGGTTACCTAAAGTTTAACTATTCTAAACACTTAAAATTTACTTTGCAATTATAAATTTATTAATGCTTAATTTGCTTGAAAATAAATACTAATTATAAGATGCATCTTTTGAAAATAGATTAGAGCAATACCTAACACTTTAAATCTAAATAGTAATTAACCTTGTAGAAACATTACATAAAAAGAAGGTTAAATTAACTTACACCCAAGGATTAATTCTCATTTGTTTATCACCAAGATCCTCAAGGTGAGAGCATATAATGATTACAAAATACTATTTATAATTTTAAATTTAATAAACCTTATTATTTTACTCAACTAATTTTGTTCATATCACATTAATAAATGGACTAATTAACCACATATTAGTATGTTCATAACTATAACTATTCAACTAAAAATTCAATATGCATCAAGGAAACTAAAGGGTCCTACCGTGAATAGAGTATGATTCAAGCAAGAAGTTATAAATGAGATCTATTGTTTCTTATAAGCATTAAATCTTTCCCTAAACTATATTCAAGTATAAAGTTTATATTACCATATTTATTCTCTTGAACTAAGTCTAGATTAGTATCAATAACTATTATGTTTACCTTTTTGATATAAATTTAAATAATAGATTTGACTAATTTTCAATTGCCCTTGATAAATTAAACTATACTTCTTGAAACCTACTTTTGTAAAATAGAATCCACTAGTACTAATTTCTTTGAAAATTTATAAATTGAATTACATTGATTACATAAAATTTCTGTGCAATATAAACTTAGTAAATTATTACTTAGTACCACTAATACTAGTTTCTTTGTAGTATTTTAACTATTTAGGTTTACTCTTGAAAGAAATAAATCTCACTCTAGTTGCTTACTTTTGTAATATTAATTTAATAAATTAGATTCACTTTTGGATTCCAATACTTAAAAATAAATACTAACTAATTTTTCAATATAAGCTAAATTGATGTAGCTAATAAATCTAATTATTTTTATTTTCCTTTGAAAAATAATTTAATACTAATTCTTAGATACTTAGTGACAACTTGATCATTTGAAAATAAGTTAATTTAATTCTAACCACTTAAAAGATAACTTTACCTTAGACCATGGAATAATCAAATTCTACTAGTTATCCTTTTTTATTTATTTTTGAACATAAATTAATACTAATTAACTTGAAAATCATTTTTCAAATATAAATTTAATTGAACCACTTCTTTGAAAGTATTTACTACTAATTACTATGAAATAAATTTAACTAAACAAAACAGTACAATACTAATTATCTTTTAGATATATAAATAGAAATTACCTTTGGTTTTGAATGAGAAAAAACAGATGAAATGGTTGAGAAAAAGACGGGAGGAATGGCGTTGTGTCTGAAGGGTAGGCCTGCGACATCCTAGTTGTGGCCTGCATGCTTCTTCTACATCTTGCATGCTGGTTGGGGGTGTCTTGTGTTTGGTGGAGGGTCTATCTACATTCAAGGGTGGGGGATCTTTGTGACTTCAAGGGTGCGGTCTGCTTGTTGAGTGATTTGTTCGCTGTGTGGAGGGGTGGGTTCCTGCTCAGTGTGGGTTTTTGCTTGCTTCAAATTTTTTCTTGGCTACATGGTGTGGAGACTTTCTTTTTGGGCTGCGAGGAGTGGAGGATATCTTTCTCACTTGTCTTATCTAAGCTTTTTTCTTAGTTTCTGTGGACTGGTTATGGTGGAGAACCAAATTTCTACAAGTTTGGCGATGGCTGATCGTGGTGGGTTCACATTGGATCTTCATTAGGGTTGAAAGCTCAGCAGTCTGAGTTATTTTACGTGGGGGAGGGCCCGAAACTGAAGAAAGTGAATGGGTGTTTTCCCAGGAGTCAAGATCGTCTAGTCTTAGTTCTTTCTCTAGAATTTGTGGCTGATGATGTTTCTTATTGGAGTAGACATGCTTTAATCTATAATTTTTTTGGGGATTTGTATTCCTCTACCAGCTTTGGATGCTTGGATTAAGCGTATGTGGCAGGTTGAGGGAGATATGGAGTTAATGGTGGCTACAAACAACTATTTTGTGGTTGCTTTTTCCAATATGGCTTATAGGAATCGAGTTTTTAAGGGAGGACCCTACTTTTATAATCATGTTGGATTGTTTATAAAACCCTAGCATATGGGTTTTAACACAGCTGAAGAATTTCCATCAAGGTTCCTATCTGGGTCTATCTGTCGAGGCTCCCCCTAGAGTTTTGGAGAGAAGATATTTCACAACAAATTGTGGCTCTTCTTGGTATGCCTACTGCAATTGCTCAACAAACTCCTAGGATTCAACAAATTAATTATGAGTCTCTTCCTTTTCGTTGTCGGATTTGTCATGAGTATGGACATCTTTAGAAACAATGTCCTAGGATTAATAAAGCTCCTCCATCTAATTCCTCGCCTTTGTCTTTGGCTCGAAAAGTTGCTAAGGAGGATAAAGGGAAATCTTCTATGATCGAGGGTGAAGCGGATAAAGATGGCTTTGTGCCAGTTAAGAGGGCTAAGGGGCATGGTCAGAAGCGATCGTTCAAGGATAGGAAGAATGAAGAGGACTTTAATTAGTTTGAGGTGTTGAACACCTCAACCTTGGAGGAAGGAATCCTATCGGATATTCCTTCTAGTGTTATTGGTATGGGTTGTGCTATGGGATAGGGACATGGATCCAGTTAGGATATTCATTTATCTCAAGGTATGCAGGATCATCTAGCAACTCTAAATGATCATATGTAGGATGATGATGATATTGTTTTGGCATATTTGGAAAAGGAGGGGCTAGTTTCTGGTAAGAGCAAGGGGTCTTCCCTAGCCTTGGGGTGCAACAACGCATGATTGTGAAGGGACTACCTGAGCACTCTTCTAAAAGTGGCTGCAAGAAGGGTCTTGAGAATATTAATCGTACTAGAGAGTTGTTGGTGGAATCTGGGTCTATTAAACCCATTGATGCTCACTTTTCACCATCACCTCCATGATTATTCTCTCATGGAATGTAATGGGGTTGAAGAGCACCCCTCGTCAAAAGGCTATTCATGATCTTGTTGTTGTCCATTCTCTATACATTTTTTGTGTTCTGGAGACTAAACTTTCAGTTGATTGTATGCTTCAATGCACTTCTCGTATCTAGTATTTTGGTCGATGTCAGTGTATTGGTTCTCAGGGGAGTTCTGGGGGTTTGGATCCTTTTTGGGATCTTAGAAAGATTGTTCCCCTTTGGTGGATTTCCATTCATTTTACTTATTCAATGGCTGCCTCTTCTTTGGAATCAGGTGAGACTATTTTGGTTACTAATGTTTATGCCCTGATTGATATTTGTGGAAAAACTGGCTTTGGGCTTATATAAGGTATGTCAGATTATTTGTTCCTTATCTTCCTTGGATCTTAGCTGGTGATTTTAATTATGCGTTGAGCTTGGAGGAGAAAAGAGGTGGGTTGCTTCGGCTTAGGCCTACGACTGCTCTTTTTCAGGAGAATGTGGATTTGCTTGCTTTGAATGATGTTAAGCTTTCTAATGGTATTTTCACTGGGAGAGGAAGTGATCTCAGAAAGGTTGGATAGATTTCTTGTTTCATGTTTTTGGGTGGGAGGTAGATTGGTTTTAGGTTTTGAGATTCTTGATTGGAGGGGTCCTGATCATTGGCCAATCAAACTGACAACTTCCCATTTTAAGGTTCCCAAGAATCCTCCTTTTAACTTTTAGCTAATGTGGCTTTAGGAGTCTTCTCTGCATGATATTATGGCTCATTGGTGGCGTGATGTAGCCCTGCTTATGGTACAACTATGTACACTTTTATTAAGAAATTTTAATATGTTAAATTTCACCTTAAGAGATGGATTAGGACAAGTTTTGGAAATTTTAAGGTTATGAAGATGAATTCCCAAGCAAGCCTTCATGGAATTACTCGCCAAATTTGAGATTATGGCTTCTCAGATTGACTAGCTTCAGGAAGGGGACAAGAATACTACTTTCTTCCATCATTTGGTGTAGGCCCATCATAATAGAAGTTGCATTTCCTCTCTTGTTAATGAGGATGGGGTCCGTATTTCTTCTTTGCAGGCCTTGTCTCATGAGGCTAGATAGTTTTATTTTTCTCTTTTTTCTGAGGATTCGCCCCTTGCAAAAGATGAGGAGAATTTGATCCTTACTTGTGTCCCTTCCCTTATTTCTAAGGAGATGAAGGATTGCCTCATTTTCTTGATTTCTTTGTAGGAATTGAAAAGGTTTTTTTTGGGATGAATAAAGGTAAAGCCCCTGGACCAGATGGTTTTCCTATTGAATTTTTTCAAGAATTTTGGGATATTATAAATTTGGATTTGTTGGAGGTGGTACGAGAATCTCTTCACAGTAAGCAGGTGCTTCATGCTTTAAACTCTACTTTTTTAGTTCCTATTCCTAAAAAGGAAGGTGTTGATTGGATTGAATTATTTCAACCTATTTCCCTTTGTAATGTGTATAAAATTATTACATAATTGATCGCTGAGAGGCTTAAAGTTTGTCTTCCTTCTGTTATCTTGGAGGAGCAAGGAGGTTTTGTTGTTGGTAGATAGATCCTAGACGAGGTGGTGGTTGCCTCTGAGGTCATCCACTCTATGACGACTTCCAAGGAGAAGTCTATGTTCATCAAGTTAGATATGGCCAAGGCTTATTGTATGCAACCTAAAATGGTCACCTAGACTTTGGGCCCCATTTATTTAATTTGTCAACATCAACTTTTTGAATCAATGATTGTCGCATTTTCAAATCAAATTTCTTAATCAATTCATAATTATTTCAAATGTTTCAATTTTCCCTAAGGTTTGAATGCTTCATTAATTTTATTTAATCAAAAGAAATAAATCCTTTTAATAAATAAAATAATGTTATTTAATTGAAGTTAATATTACTTAAATAAAATGATGCTATTTAATTAAATCTATTTTTAATTAAATATTTTATTTTATTTTATTAATATTCATTTCTAAATTACATAATCTTATTTTATTTTATTAAAAGAGATATTATCATCTTAAATTAAATAAATGAAATATCCTCTCAAGAATATCATGTGATGAAAAAAGGAAAACAAATCAATTAAAAGAAATAAACTAAAAAAAGAATTCCAATCAAGATTTGTTTCTATTTTTCTATTTATCCCATTGCTTCTGAATTTGCCTTCAATTCTACTTTTGCCTATAAAATGAGCCCTCTCATTCTCATTTCAAAAAAAAGATCACGAATTTTTACATCAGACTTATGCTACAAATTTGAATTTTATCATTTGAGATTACATTAGTTTGATTATATAAGCATCTTATTTTTAGAGCATATAGTTTAATATTACATTTTAGCTTAATCTTCATAGTAGATTAATTTGCAAAATAATTCATTTATGGCATTGCATGTAGATTAATTTTCATTTCAATAAATTGGTTTGTTTATTGCATTTTGGTCGTTTAGATTAGTTTTCATTGTTGCATTGCAAGCGATTCATGGAGATTTCTTGC
>VDFB02270651.1:420521466-420684874 GCA_007258455.2 Sequoia sempervirens
TTCTCATGGTAATCCTGGCATTTATGTCTTGATGCGAGCATGGTTTTGCTACATTAAATTGGGTAAGCTAACATTGTAGTCATCTTGACCTTCATGTCTTTGATGCTCATGTTAGAATCTTTCCACATTTCAAGCTGATATAAATCACATTCATATCTTCATAGATTCGCGTTTGAGCTAGTGATGATTATTGTGATTGTCGATGTCGATAATAATGGCCCAATGATGAAAATAAGTTCTGTTACATTCTCTAATGAATGATGAACACACAAAAACCTATGTTACCCTATTGCAAGTACACCTTTGCATTTTCATGTAGCTTGCATTATTTAGACTTCATGTTAATTTGCACTTTTAGGCTGTATTATGGGTTTGAGAGGGTTTCCTTCATCTTTCTTGTGGATTTTTCATCAACTATGATCACGTTCTTCATTTCCTTATCTTCTTTCGTGATCTCAATCGAATTTCCCTATCTTAAACAGTTGATTGATTTTGATGCATTCTCTTTATTGAGGCAGATTCTCTTCCTTCTCTCCATTTCTTTCCATTTCTTCCAAACTTCTATCTTCCATTCGATTTCACCCCACTTCTTTTCTTCTAATTCAACCTTAGGGCATAATTTTCTTGTTGATCTACCTGGGTTTTGTGATTCTTATATTTTTCATCTTACATCAAGAACCTTATCTTTTGTTTGATTTGATCAAATTTTTCAATTCATTATTTCTCCTCTATCTCATTTCGATTCCCGATCCACGAGGCTGATACCTATCAAACTTCAATCCTTGATTCAACTTTATCAATTTATCAATTGCTTCTCTTAGAGGCAACCTTGCTTGAGATTCTTATCTCACTTTGGATATGATCGAGATCGACCTCATGTTCAAGGCCTTTTGTTTATGTTTGTGAGATGTGATCGAGTGACCTCACATCGAGTTGTTTTAATGATCCCAAATGAATCTCACATTGCAACTTCATTCTTTGGTACGTAAGTCGAAATTAGAGCCTCACATTATTCAAGAGGGCAAATGTATGCAACCTAAAATTAGAGTCACCTAGACTTTGGAATCCCCATTTATTTAATTTGTCAAAACATCAACTTTACAAGTCAATGATTGTGGCATTTTCCAGTAAATTTCTTAATCAATTCATAACTATTTCAAATGTTTCAATTTTCCCTAAGGTTTGAATGCTTCATTAATTTTATTTAATCAAAATAAATAAATCCCTTTCAATAAATAAAATAATGTTATTTAATTGAAGTTAATATTACTTAAATAAAATGATGCTATTTAATTAAATCTATTTTTTAAATAAATTATTTTATTTTATTTTATTAATATTCATTTCTAAATTACATAATCTTATTTTATTTTATTAAAAGAGATATTATCATCTTAAATTAAATAAAATAAATGAAATATCCTCTCAAGAATATCCTATGATGAAAAAAAGGAAACAAATCAGTTAAAAGGGAAATAAACTAAAAAAAGAATTCCAATCAAGATTTGTTTCTATTTTTCTATTTATCCCACATTGCTTCTGAATTTGCCTTCAATTCCACTTTTGCCTATAAAATGAGCCCTCTCATTCTCATTTCAAAAAAAAGATCACGAATTTTTACATCAGACTTATGCTACAAATTTTTTGAAATTTATCATTTGAGATTACACGTTAGTTTGATTTTATAAGCATCTTAGTTTTAGAGCATATAGTTTAATATTACATTTTAGCTTAATCTTCATAGTAGATTAATTTGCAAAGTAATTCATTTATGGCATTGCATGTAGATCAATTTTCATTTCAATAAATTAGTTTTGTTTATTGCATTTTACAGTCATTTAGATTAGTTTTCATTGTTGCATTGCAAGAACAGGATTCATGGAGATTAGCATTCTTGCTTCTCCTCTTTGAATCTCTCGTTCCGAGACTATATTTTCAGGGGTAACTGGGTCAATCTGAGGGCCACAATAACAATCCCTGCTCTTCTCGGATAGAGAGCTTTGAATTGATTTGCAAGGACTCATTATTGAGTATCCTTGCATGCAAGGATTCACAGAAGTATAACATATTTTCAGTTATACACTTATGATAGAGTTAAGTGGCGTTTTTTGCAGAGAATTCTATTAGACTTTGGTTTTAGTTCGGATTGGGTCAGTTGGGTTATGAATTGTGTTACCTCTTCCTCTTTTTCTGTTCTTATGAATGGGGAACCTTCTGAGCTTTTTGCGGCTTCCATAGGCCTTCATCAAGGAGAACCTCTCTCCCCTTATCTATTTATTATTATGGCTGAGGGTTTGGGAAGATTTATGAAGTCTTGAGTTTCCCGGGGCAAGATTCAAGGCTGGTGTTGGGGCAATGGCATTCCACAACTCTCTCATCTTCAATTTGTGGATGAAACTTCTCTTATGGGGAGGGATCATCTTCAAGAGGCTATTTCTTTTAGGCAGCTTTGGATATTTACCTTGTTGCTTCAGGTCAGAAAATCAATGAGCCCAATTCTTCTATCTTCTTTTTTAATACTCCTCAAGCTATTCAATGGCAGATTGTTGATATTTTGAGGTTTTAGGTTGAGTCCCTTCCCTTTGTCTCTCTAGGAATACCTCTTGTTGTTGGTAGGCAGCTTAGGTCTTCTTGGAAAAAATTTCTTGATAAGCTATGTAGTAAAGTCAATCATTGGACTCATCATTGGCTTTCTACTGTTGTGACAGTGATTCTTCTGAAGTTTGTTATCCAGGCTCTTCCTATTTATAGGGGTTTTGTTTAGGCGGCTCCTTTGTATTTCTTAAGGGAATTTAATGCTCTCTCACAAAAATTTATTTAGATCGGTAACTTGCAGTCGACCAAGTGGAGTCTTGTTAAGTGGGATACGGTGTGTAGGCCGTAGAAAGTAGGGGGCCTTGGATTGCATTCAGCTATTTTGAATGGGAAATCTCTTGCAGCCAAGTTATATTGGTGTTGGTGTTCCAGTTAGAATTAGCTTTGAGCTAGTATCCTTACCCACAAGTATCTTAAGGATGTTAACACTTTTGATGTTCCCCATTACCCTTTAGAAGGAAGGGGATCTATGATTTGGAATACCATCAAATCGAGGGCTCAGTTAGTTAGGAAGGGGATTTTTTGGATATGTCATTCGGGTTCTCAAGCCCTTTTTTTGTGGGATTCTTGGGATGGTCACCCTCCCATTATTTTAGCTTACCCTCACCTCCAATCTCTTTGTGATCATTTTATTGTTGATAGTTGGAATACGATTGAGCATTACAAGTTTGTTTAGAATATTGGACTAGCTGCTAGCCTTATTTGGAAGCACTCCTTGGATTGCCCGCCGAGAGGGTCAGAAGAGGATAGGAAAGAGTTGGATTGGATTCTGGTGGCACAAGAATGCAATTCCATGGTGGGACAAGATGTTCTATCTTGGAGTAATAATGATTTATCTGGTAAGTATTTTGTTTCAGTTGGCTATGGTGAGTTGCTTAGGCAGGTGTTTGGGGACATTGAGGTTCCTTGGTGGAAGCAAGTGTAGAATAAATTTTTGTGGCCCAAGTGTAATTTTTTTTTGTGGCTGATGGTCCAAAACCAGTGTCTTACTTGGGATAACTTGTGCAAGAGAGGGTTCCAGGGTCCCTCAAATGTGTGTTTTGTGCGGTAAAAGTGAAGAGAATGTCTCTCATCTCTTCTTTCAGTTCTCCTTTTCTAGGAGACTTTAGCACCTTTGGTGGGATGTGTGGAACAAGGCTTGTTGGCATGTCTCTTCTTGGGTGGAGTTCTTTTCCCGGTGGGGGAAGGCCCCTGTTAAGACTCCTTTTCTTCAAGTTACTTGGGATCTGGGACAAACTTTTATTATCTGGCATATTTGGTTGGAGAGGAATCGTAGGATTTTTTAAGATGTGAAGCTGGTTGTCCAAGATTTGTGGTGGAGGATTCTTCATTCAATGGGTGAAACTACTGCGGCTAATTGTGACTTGGCTGAGGGTTTGGATCCTGGAGAGGTTGCCTTTTATACTCATCTCCATCTTCCTCTTCAGAGGGGAACTTCTCAAAGTGTTGGCCAGGTCAAGAGAAATAGAGGTTGTCATCCCCTTCAAAAGATAAATAGGGAGGGGCGTTGGAGTCCTCCCCCTTAGGGTGTGTTGAAAATCAACATAGATGGTTCTTCTCGTGGAAATCCTGGCCATGCTGGTATTGGAGGTGTTGGGCAGACTAGTTCTAAGGTTGTTGAGTTTATCTTTTCTATTTATAAGGGCTGGTATACTAACAATATGATGGAGGCTCTTGCCATTTTTCATGTCATGGAGCGTGGTTGTGCTATCGGGCGGAGACAGATCATTTGTGAATCAGACTCCCAGGTGGTGATAAATTTGCTGAAGAGGCAGTAATTAAAGGATGTTAGTTGGCAGTTGGCTGTTATTATTTAAAACATATTCTTAATTTGTGTGCTTCCTTAGATTTTGTTTCTTTTTGTCATATTTTGCGTGAATGGAATGGGGTTGTGGATTGTTTGGCCAAATGGGCTTCTAATCATGGGAAAGATTGGAATATTGTGGATAAGGTTCAATTACCCTCAGATTTGTCACAAAAGTTGGACCAATTAGTGGAGATTGATAGGGATGTGTAATTCCCTTGATTTGTATTTCTCTTTTTGGTTTGAATAAATTTTTACCCCTCTTTTAGTTAAAAAAAAAGAAATTACCTTCTAAGTTCTAAACTAGCAATTGTAAAAATAATTTTTGATTTAACACCTTTTATTTGACCACTAATTTACTTTACCAAATATTCATTTAAATTTAATCTAACACTAACTATCTCATCTTTTCCTTTTATAAACTAGCAATTGCACCTTGGTGTGCAATGGGTACACCGAAGAAGTGTGGAAGGTCAATTGGGGAATTTTTGGGTCTATTTTTTACATACATAGGAAATGATGGTGTTTGTGCAACAAAAGCCTCAATAGAGAAGCGATAGCTTCAAATCAACTATGCATCTGCTTATAGGGATCCCAACACAACTAAAACAAAAAGGATTCATTACCAATAGGCTCATGTTATGTTTTCAATAGGGAGAGAGGGAGAGAGGGAGATATGTGATAGAAAGAGGGAGAGATATTGGGGGAAGAGAGAGAGAGAGAGAGAGAGAGAGAGAGAGAGAGAGAGAGAGAGAGAGAGAGAGAGAGAGAGAGAGAGAGAGAGAGAGAGAGAGGGATATGGAGGGATAGGGAGAGATAAATAGAGAGGACAAAGGGATAGATAGAGGTGGAAAGATAAATATATATAGAGGGAGAGAGGGAGAGAAATGAGAGAGATTTAAATATAAAGATAGAAATGAAAGTGATAAATAGAGAAGGGTAGAGAGGAAAGATATATGGGTAGAGAGAGATGGATGAATAATGACATAGAGACAAAGGGAGATATGGAAGAGATTTAAATATGGAGATAGAGATAGAGCAAGAATAAGAGGAGGGAGAAACAAGGAGTGTGTGTGTGTGTGTGTGAGAGTAAGAGATATATGGAGAGAGCTAGGAATAAGATAGAGGGAGGCAAATGGAGGGAGAGATAAATAGATATAGGAGAGAGTAGAGATATAGAAAAGAGGAAGTACTTGAGGAGAGGAGAGAGCTGAGATAGGAATATAAAAGAGAGATAGAAGATAAATGCTTAGGAGGCTCACAAAGTGTGAGAGAGAGAGAGACAAAGATAGAGACAGAGATAAAATAATATAAAAGGGGATGGGAAGGAGAGGGAGAGGGAGAGGGGAGAGATAGAGAGATAGAAAGGGGAGACAATAAGAAAGAGGGAGATTAAAGAGAGAAATATAAAAGATATAGGGAAATTGATATAGAGAGAGAGGTGAGAGGGATATATAGAGAGTAGGAGGGTAAAGAGTAAATAATAGAGAGAGAGAGATGGGGAAGATAGGAAATAGAGATTAAGAGAGAGATAGGAGGTGAAAAGAAATACAATTAATGGGAAAGAGAGAGATAGAGAGAGGGGAGAGAGAGAAAGGGATAAAAGATAGAGATAAATATAGAGATAGGGAGGGAGAAAAAATGAGTGTGTGTGTGTGAAAGAGATACAAAGATAGATATAGCGAAGGAGAAGCAAGGAGTGTGTTTTTGAGTGAGAGATATTGAGATAGATATATAAATATATAGAGAGGGATGGAGAGAGAGGGAGAGAGATAGAGAGAGGATAAAGAAGTTGAGAGATATAGAAGAGAGAGAGTGATAGGGAGAGAGGGAGATATATGGATAGAAAGAGGGGGAGATATAGAGATATATATAGTGGGAAAGATAGAGGGGAAAGAGAGATAGAGATGTAAGGAGATGTGAAGAGATAAAGATAGGGAGAGAGATAGAGAGGAGAGAGAGAAATAGAGATAGAAAGAGGGAATATAAAGAGAGAGAAGAGAGAATGAGAGAGGGAGAGATGAAGGGATATAAAGATAGAGATAGAAAGTTATATATAGAGAGAGGGAGATATATAGAGAGAGGTAAGGAGAGGTACATATGGGGAGATATATACAGAGAGATATGGGAAGAGAAAGAGAGAGATGTATCTTTATATCTTTGTCTCCCTCTCTATCTTTATATTTTTTATTATCTCTCAGTATCTCTCTTCCTCTCTCTCCCCTATTTCTCTCTATGTTTGTCTTCCCTTCTCTCTTCCTCTATTTATATTTCTCTCATTTATTCTCTCTATCTATTTACATCTCCCTATCTTTCTCCCCTTACTATTTCTTTTCTATTCCTATATCCCCCTCTCTCTCCCCCTTTCCCTCTTTATCTCTTGATCTCTCAACCTCTATATATATTTGTGTCTCATATTTCTCTTTATCTCTCTATCTCTCTATGTATGTGATTATATCTATGTCTCTAGACTCCTCTCTTTTCCTCTCTCTTTCTTTTATCTATCTTCCTATCTATATCTCTTTATCTCTCCATATTTATTCCTTTATATCTATACCTTTATTTTTATATCTCTAGCTCTTTTTTATCTCTTTGTATCTCTTTGTATCCCTCTCTATTTCTCTATTTTTCTCTCTTTATTTTCTTTCTCTTTCTATCGGTTTTCCTCCAAGTGTGCAATGGGTACACTGAAGAGGTTTTAAGGCCGAGTTATATCCTTAATCAAATGACATGCTACCTTGATCATAACTCCCTAGGGACATGATATCCTTGGATTATTGGCATGAAACGACTAATTAAAAGTTACCTTCTCTCTCTCTCTCTCTTTAAATTTTAATTTCTATTTTAAGTTTGAAATTCATTTTATTATATAAATTATATAACAAAAATCCCAAATAAAATTATTCTACAATAATTAAAGTTTTAATAAGATAAATAGTTATAAATTAAATTAATTCTAATAAATTTTTAATTATTATTGTAATTTCATAAAAAGATGAATAATAAAAATACATTTCAAACTTAAATCTAAATTTAAAACTAAAATAAAATAAATTCAATGGAAATTCAAAATATATCATTTGAAGTTCAAGTATTAATAAACATATTAATTTTAAAAAATTAATAACAAATAATAATCTTATCAAGTTAAAAAATGGTTAAATATAAAAATAAAACTATTTTTTTAAATATATTAGAATTGAAATATTAATAAAATAAGTACCTAAAAAATAATTAATATATATTACAAAAAATATTAACATAAACTCAATATTAACAAATAAAAAAATAAGGAATAAGTGATAAAAGGATGGGTGTTGCGATGGGAGTCAGGTGGGAAGCTGCAGTTTAAATTCTGCATTTGAAGAAGCCTGAGATGAAGGAGATGTGGATGCGAATGGTGTAGAGGATGGTGCTAAGGTTGTGGCTTCACTCTTGTCTCCATTTCTTCTTCTTGTGGCTGAAGATGGGGAGGCGGTGTTGGTGGGTGGAGTTGGAGCTTGGTCGATGGTGAGTGGTAAGCGGAAGTGAAAGGGAGAAGGCGGAATGAGGAGCAACTATGACTATTTCAAATCTACAGACAATGAGGGCGATGGGAGATCTAAAGATGTGGATGATGTAGCTCTATACTTGGTTGGCCTTGCTCTTCAAGATTCTCTTGCTTTTCTTTGGGATCTCCAATGCTCTGTCCTGTGATGGCCATAGTTTTATGTGGGAGATTTATTTGTTGTGCTTTTTGGTGTTATTCTGGGAAGGGGCCGTTCTTCTCATGGCTTGCAGAAGTCCTCTCTCTTATGAGATTCTTGGATTGTCTGTTTGTAGAGTTATGTTGGGTGTGGGAGGGAAGAAGCATGTGTATGGAGCATGATGGGGTTTGGTGCTCTTGCCTCCCTTGGCTTGTTGTTTGGCTCCTCATGTGTTGGTTGAGGATTGGATTCAGGATCCATGGTGCTTTCCTAGGGGCTTTGGGGTTTCCTACCTCTGGGTTGCTGGCTCCATTTTGGTGGTGCCTGCTGAAAGAAGGGTTTGCTTGGCTTCTTTGGCTACTTTGGACAAGCCTTGGATGTTGGAGGTGTGGTACATGCTTGTGCTGCAAGGATCTTGGAGTCTTTTTTTGTTTCTTGGGCTCTCTTTCAGAGCTTTTGGGTACCCATTGTGGGGTCTCTCTGCTATTGAAGAAAGCATTTCTAGAGATGAAATTTTTGCGGTGCATGTTGGAGGTAGAGTTTCATTTCTTTTGGGGCTCTCTTTCAGAGCGTTTGGGTACCCTTTGTGGTTTTCTTGGCTATCTTTCTTAAAGGGAGTTTTCATTTGTTCTTGGCTCTAGGTTCTCTCTTGGAGCTCTCTGTTTTTGGTCCTGACTTGGAAGTTGAGTGGTGCTTTGAGGTGGTGGAGTGGACTACCTTCTTCTTCTTATTTGCTTTCCTAGCAATTTCTTTCTGCTGCTTTGGGGAGATGCTTGGTTGTTGAAGTTTCCCCTCTTGCTCTCCTAGTGTTTTGTGTTGGTTTGTTGTGGTTTCTCTCTTGGAGCTCCTGCTTGCTTAGCCAAAGGATGGTGTGTCTCCCCAGTCTTTTGGAGCTTTGGATTTCTTCCATTTCTTATGCACTGTGTCTTCTTTTGAGGTGAAGACAACTCTTGTTTGTTAGGAGTCATTTCCTATTGAGTTGGAGGTGGGTGTGGTGGAAGTGGCTGGAAGTCCTCTTTTATGGTTTCCTCTGGTGGTGTTCCTATTGAGGTGGAAGTTTCTCCTATCGAGGTGGAGCCCGAGGTTGCTGGAGGGGTGTGCTTTTGGTTTTTTGGGTTTTCACAACATCCTCTCCTATAGAGGGGAGCTCTTTCCTCTTGAGGTGGATTTGGAGTTGGTATGTGGTGAGATTGGGAGTTTCAAGGGGTGTTTCTCCTTTCATGTGCTGGTGCTTTTGATTAGGGGTTTGGGTTTAATGGTGTTTTTTATCATTAAATTGCATTTTCTTTTGTTGGGCTCTGTTGTGCTGATTATGAGAAAATGGTTGGTTGTAGCTTTGTTGCTTTGGCACTTGACTGTTTCAAGTTTTTTATTGTCAACACTTGGTTGTTGCAACTTTGCTATAGTGTTTCCTAACTGTTGCAGGTGGTAATTGTTATACTTCCATGAGTGGATGGTTTTTTGATGCCTGGAAATTGTAGGCAGATTATATGTGTACCTAAGGGTTACTAGTCCCAGTCAAAACTAGGTTGTTTAAGGGTTTTCTAGCCCTTGCTTATTTGTAAGATGCAACGTGTGTAGTTGTGATTTTCTTGTTGAGGCTGTTGTGGGGCTGCTAATGGTTTATGGTTTATTTTATTTGCAGCTTGCTTATCTTGTATAGGGTTTCGGCCCCTTCAAAACCCGCTTTTACCTCTAATAAAAAATAAATACAAAAATAAAAAATATTATTAAATAAATTAAATTTTTAAAAGGAAAATTATATTTCAAATAATCTATTAAAAATAAAATAAACTATATTAAAATTGTTAAAAGTAAAATTCTAATTTTTTATATTAAAATCACAAGTAACACCAAACTTTAAAAGTGAAAAATAAAATGAAACGTATTCAGTCAATTCATAATTATTGATTTATTATTATTTAATATATATATCTAAAAATCTAAGTTTTAAAATAATAATACTTTGTTTTCTTGATTTAAAGATAAGACTAGATAAGAATGTAAGTTTTTAATTATATATTATACTTTTTTATATTTCTAAAAAGCAAGTCTTCACTTCATATAAAGAACACCTTTAGTGTAATATGTAATTAAATAACAATTAATTTTTTTTTCAAATTAAATAACAAATAATTGTTATTAATTAAACACTAAGATTCAAAAATGAACATTAATTAAGTGTCTTGAATTTTATATTAATTTAATTAACCAATGTAGATAACATTTAAAACTAGCAATTTTAGTTATCTAAATATTAAATCCAACTGTGAAAACATAAATTAGATTTTGTGTAGGAAGGAAGAAAATCAAGGAGTTTGGAAATCTTAAGGTAATATAAAAACTTGTAATAATGATTTAAATAATTAATTAGAGAATATTACAAATATGAAAAGATTTATGGAGGATATTTTAACAAAATAAAAGAGCTTAATATAGTATTGATTTTATTCAAAAAAAATTAAATAAATTAAGTAAACATGGTTATTTAAATTTCTTTCACACCATAGATTTATTTCTCATTTATCTAATTTAAACATATTATTAGATTCTATGAAGAAAGGTAAGGTAAGACTCAAAATACTCTATTTTTTAAGCTTTTATCTTAATAATTATTTAAAAGCAATTATTTATTAAAACCTTTAATCCAAAATTTTGTGAGGGAAATAAACAATTAAATAAATAAATAAAATAATCAAGATATTTGTTTTATTGCTTAGAGGAGGTTTAGAGACTTCTAATTTAGTCATTGTTTAACTTTCATTAAGGAAAGAAAAATCAAGTTATAAAAGCAAGTTTCTTGATTATCTTTAAAATCTTGTGTAGTTTTTTGAAAACTTCCAATAAAACTTATTTACTAACTTCTAATCAAAATGAGTTTTGATCAATGCTAATGCAAAACTAAAAACTTCAAGGATATTATTAATTATTTAAAAAAAAAATATATTAAATTACTCATTTAAAAAGATATATTTAAATCAGTACTTATTTGATTGCCAAATATTATTAATTGTTTAAAATTACTCCCATTTCTTTAAAATAAATGCGTGTATTGTTTTACAAATAAATCCATAATAATTATTGAATATAAAGATAATCTAAAATAAATGCTAATTAAAATAATTCTTAAAAATAACTATTTGTAAGATTAAAATGAAAATCTAAATTTTCAAATGAAATAATTATTTATTAAATAATTTAATCATAATAATAAAATAGATTAAATTTTATTTAAATCACATTTTAATTTTTCAATATTGAAATTTATTTTATTTTGAAAATATTTAATATATATTAAAACAAATTATATATTATTTAATTTATATATAAATTTAATAACATATATATTTAAAATTTTAAATATTTATATATATTTGATTAAATATTATATTATATATAATATATAATTTATTTTATTTAAATGTAAATTTAAGGCTTTGCTAGGGTTTTCTTGTGTCTTGGTCATTCTTGGCCCCTCTTACGTCATACTATGTGCTTTGCGTAGGATTTTTCTCTTTTCCTGTGTGTACAACCACATTTATTGGGGTTTTTTTGTTTTAATATGCCTTCAACTGGCTCTAACCCAACAATTTTTGTTGGGGTTGGTGGTTCAACAACTCTGCTCAATAGCTCCAGCTCTGAACAAACGACCCCAAAAATTTGTTCCGAAAGTGTTTCATGAGGTAAGTCTTTTGACTCCCCAGCTAATGTGGCTTTACCTTTGCCTGATTTTGATTTTGCTTGTCAATGGCTTGAGCAACATACTCTTGTTGGGTACTTTGTTGGGAGGACTCCCCCTGAAAGTGTGTTTAAAGAATGGGTCCACAAGGCCTAGGTCCCTCATGGGGTTTGCCTTGATATGGTCCAAATTTAACCAAGGGTTTTTTCCTTTTCTGTTTTGCGGAGGTCAGTCATGTTCAGTAAATCCTAAATCATGGTCCCTGGTATGTCAAGTCTTCTCTATTTGTTTTCCAGTCATGGATCTGGGACTTCACTGTCTCGAATGACACCAAGTTGCGAGTCCCAGTCTGGATTGAGTTTCCAAGGTTGCCTTTGCCATGTGTGCCTTTTTTGAGGCATATCGCATCCTCTCTAGGGAGGGTCATTTGTATTAAGCCAAATAGTTTTTTCTAGGCTTGACCCTAGAAATGCGTCTGTGTTGAAGTAGACCTTTCACAAGATTTCAAAGACTCCATTGGCATTCAAATTGGAGCTCTTCAGCATACCAAGAAGGTCACTTATTTTAATCTACCGAACATGTGTTATAGATGTCAATCTGTAGACCACAAGATCAAGGACTGCCCTTTGGAAGTGCCTCATACTCCTCCACCGCGGGAATCTGAAAATCCTTGTTACGCTAATAATTTTGCTGCCAAACTTGATGAGAAATGGACCATAGTTACAAATAATAAAAACAAGGCTAGTGGCTCTAGGACGGTTTCCAAAGTCCCTGAGCCAGCTAAAGATGTTTCAAACCCTTTGGCAAAGGGGAAAGAGGCCCTGGTTGGGGCTGACAATATTCCAACGTGGCCCAGGCCAAAGGCTACGCCTCAGCTTACTGTTGTTATGATAGCACAACTGAATTTTTCTCCTCCCGTGACGGGAGCTCAATGACGGTCTCGTAGTCCTTCTCTGTCATTAGAAGAAGGAGAATATGTGTAGGAGAAATAAAAATTTTCTTCTCCAAATATTCAAATTGGGTCAGTTCTACCAGAATTTTTGCAAAAATCGCTTTGCTATTCTAAATGAGGAGGAGCCAGACTTCGATGATATGCAGGAGTTTCATTCATTCATGAATTTCCTCTCATAGAATGTTCGAGGTCTAACAGAACTCTCCATGAAGTATTTTGTTAGGGATACTCTGTAGAAGTATATTGATATTGAAGTGCTTTGTCTCTAAGAGGTTAAATTTTTGGTTTTTTTCTTGCTTCGGCTTGTCATTCTATTTGGACAGCTAGTCATATGTGTTACCCAATTTTCACTTGCGAGCTCAATTAGGCAGGGCAATCCATACTTTCAAGTGTTCTCGAAGACCAAATGGATGAAAATTTGCATCAAGGTTACATATTTTCTAACTTGTTTGCTTCTTGTGCAGCTGCAGGGGGAAAATTATGTTTTTAATTTGGCACGTGGTTCTAATGAGGCTCCCATAAGAGTTGAGCCCAACGTGCAAGTGTTCGTTTTTTATTGAGGGTTTTCATCTTGTCTTTTCCTTTTTTTCCCCCTTTTTTGCTTTGTTTTCTTTGTGCCCCTTTTCTTTTTGTTTTGTCAAGGGCGGAGCCGGAACCGAAACTGAACTCTGGAACTTTTCTGAAGTTCCAGGTTCTGGTCGCATCTTGGTCCCGGTTCTACCGGGTTTGTTTGTTTGTCTTGCCTTTGTTCTTTGTTCTTTGGTCGTGAGGTGTTTTCTCCCCTTCTTTTTCTTCCTTTTTTGTCATCTTTGTATGGTGTCGGAGGCAGGGTCGGGATGGAATCCAAACTTGAAACTTGATGAAAGTTTTAGTGTCAGATTTGTTTCCGCCCCCACTATGTTTTGCCCGAGATCAGTTTTGGTTTCGATCCTGCCTTATTTTCCTTTTTGTTTGGGTGTTTCCTTTGTTTTGGCGGACCCGAGACACGGACCAAAACCAAGCGATGGAAATTTTTTGAAGTTCCAGTTCCTGTTTCTATTCCAGTCCCGGCCTTGGTTCCGCCCATTTTTTTCTTTGCTTTTTTCATGGCCGGATCGGAACAGAATCTGAACTTGAAACTTCATAAAAGTTTCAGGTCCAGATTTGGTTTCGGTTCCAGTTCCGCCGACTCTTTAGTTTTGCCCCTGTTCTGACTTCGGTCCCTATTCGGTTCTCATCCCGACTCCGACTCCGCCGAAGGGTTCGAGCTTGGGGAACATTGAAGGGCTCGTTGAGGAGTCTTGCCGACCTGATAGGGTCTTGCCAAAGTGCAGTGAGCTCAGAGTGAAAGAAAGGAGATTGGTAGGACTCTTAGCGTTCGCTATGACCTCCTGGCGACTAAAAGAGTCTTGCCGATAGTGATGGATTTTCCAATAGAAGGGAATATCGGTATGACCAATAGAAACTCACTGTGAACTCTTGCCGACGGTTGTGAGCTATGCCGATAACTGCTGAAGGGCATAATCGCATCGGGGAGATACGACTAGTGTCTCACTGACATGCGATTCTGATGAAGTGACCTTTGACCATCTGGGAATCTTCGTGGCACGAATTCAACCAATCAGAAGGAGCTAAAGACGGATCACAGGTAGTTTGACTGATTGACTCCTCCTGTAAAGAAAGATAAACATAATGTGCGCGGCATGGGTTGGTTCGGTGAAGCAATGGCGTTTCAATCTAACATGGTAAATCTGATGTTGCTTCTCGAAGGGGGTCAACTTGCAGAAAGATCTAGAGCAGGAGGAAAGCCGAAGGGGAAGAGGCCGCAGGTCACAATAACAACTGGGATGTTGGCTGGAAAAAGTGGGTTGACATTAATGACCATGTTGCAGAGCATTCAATGCGGTTCTGACGAAGTCTCGAGGGTGGACATGAGGGCTGCGAGTTAATGTGGTCATTGTAAAAAATATGAAGGCCATGCTAAGGAGCGAGCTTTCACCGACATGAGCAGGGTATGCACCTTTAATGCCTCATTAACTTCATTCCAAAATGCTTCTAGGGCCGACGTGTCCAGGCACCGACTCATTTTTGTAAACCCTAAGGCAAGGGCTGACACCTTTTGGTTTTTGTTGTATATATGGCATTTTTTGCCTCTTTGTAAAGGATTTCTTGGTTAAGAGACTGCAAAAAAAAAAGCATTATTCTGACTTTGTAACTCATTTTTGTATGAATACTACGGGTTTTTAATACAGAGACTCCTTATCTTATTTCCAATAGAAAGTCATTTCCTTCACCAATTTTCTTTGTTGTTTTAGTATTAGTTGTGAATCGCATGATAAAATTTTGTGTAATCCTTTATTTTATCAGATTCCTTTAGTATTGGATGCAAAGAATATTATGTCATAGTGCAGGTTTATGTTAGTGATCTCTTTCTATTGTGTTTATATCTATGAAAGTGTCTTTTTTTTCCTTGTGTTAAGCATTAGAACAGTCAGAACCTAACATAGACTTGCTTTTATAAACATAAATCTCTGTGTTGTGAGATTGTTTAGCTCTAATGAGATTTTTCTGTGAGTTTCTACAGTTGTCATATTTTTATCTTTGGTGTATCACCTATTAGTGATAGGTTTTAAATTTCAAGTATATCCTTCTTACTCTTTTCCCTATCGTTCTTTAGTTTTTCTCAAGTTATCTTAAGGGGAACCAACCCATAATCTAGAGGTCCACTTCATTCCCAGGTCACCCACAACCTCGACGTGTTCCCATGTGTCAATAGGTTGCTATAGTTAATAGCTTAGCAAGGGTGCAAACTTTATTTGACAATAGTTTTTGGCACGCCTGGTGGGACCTAGGACTGTTTTCAGTCTTAAACCAAAATTATCATACTGCTGTTTGGTATGTGCAATAGAAATTGCAATCTTTAAGAGACAAATTTTAGCATACTTGGCGACTCTGAGCTCAGATTTAGCAGTTCCAGTGCATTACTGCTCATGAGAAGAGTGCAGACTAGGAGTAACTCGCTTGTTTTTGAGTATTTATAGTTGTCCCCGCCTAGAAGAAGGGGTAGGGAAATCTAGAAGGTTCAAAAGGTAGTTGTTTATTTCAAAAGATCCAAGTCGAATCCTTTTGTGAGAAGCCATACTGTTGTTCCTGTTGTTATTGCTAAGAATATCCCAGTGACAATGATTCCAGCAGTGAGAAATCAACCATTTGTTGCTTTTAACCAAGGCAGCCCACTGAATTTGACTCAGCGTGACGAAATTCCTGTCGTTGCCTTAAAAATTCTGCCATATTTTCATGGCGAGGATCATACCACCCCAATAGAGCATATAAAATATGTTGCTAACCTGTGTGTTTTTCACCATGTGATTGAAGAAAATGTTGCACTCAGATTGCTGGCAGCGTTATTTAAAGGAAAATCCTTACAATGGTTCAGAGGCCTGGCTGTCAACTCCATAGCAACATGGGATGAGTTAGGCAACCAGTTGTGCAAATTTTTTGAAGATAAATCCGACCACTTGTCATTGGTGGAGTAGCTGTCTACAATCAAAAGAGCTCCTCATGAAGTTATGTCAGATTTTAATCACCATTTCCAGAGGACGTGGGATAAAATTCCACAAATGGTAAGGCCTACTGCGAATCATACATTTTTATAATATTTAAGAGCTTTAAATAGTGATATTTCTATGATGATTCAATCGATGGGAGGTGATACACTTCCTACAGCATATGGTGTAGCTGTTAGAGTTGAAAACAGCCTTAGACTGGTAAAATTGCCCCAAGACCACCTATGCCAATATTTCCCGCTTTTCAGCCTCCAACCCCTATATAGTTACCTCCTTTGGTTGTTATTCCAAGTGCACCAGCATTGCCAGCACCTGATACCCAGCTTAATGGCCAATTAAATGCATTTCCAGCTCAGTCTAACGAACTGCAAGAGATTAAAGGCCTTCTGACGACCTTTGGCAATTAGATGGTTAATCTAAAAAAATAGAAAAATCAAGGTTTTAAGCCTTATCAGCCCTCATTTCAGTCTAATTACCAGCAAAGTCAGACCAACAGACCATCTTATCAGCCTTATAATCAAGGCCAAAGGTTTGCTCCTAACCCAAGGCCATATCAAGCTTATGACTCCAACACTGCAAGCACTTCTAAAGAGCTTGCACCTGTCCAGAAAAACTTAGTTCAAGATTATGAGTGGTTCTTTCCGTGTAATCAACCCCATAATCAGAGTACCTATGTGAATGGGCTACTTAACCAAGCCTGGATGGTTCACAATAGTTCAACAATACAGTCTAATGTGCTTGTAGCAACTGAAGTACAACAGTAAGAGCAACGGACACATGAGTCTACATTCCTAAACTGGAAAGGGGAAGAATTTTGTGGAGTGATCCACACTAATTCTTCAATTGCGGATAATACACGCAGTAAGAAGAGGGCAATAGATGAAGGACATCAACCTAATACAGTTTAGACTCAATCGAAACAAGGGTTGAACTAGAATCAGAATGCTCCTGGCTTGTCAAAAGATGACCAGATTTGAATGCTACCAAGGAGCCTGCCTTTGGTAGGCAAGCAATAGTTTGATTCATCAGCCCAGATGCCTTCAGTTAAAGGTGATGTTATTCCTCCCAAAGGTCAAGTTAAACCTGCTACATCTTTCAATATATTGGAGCATATGAAGAAAATTAATGTACCCATGTCAATATGGGATTCTCTGAGTATTCTGGGTCAAAAGGACCTGCTTCAATCTACTTTATCAGGTTTAAGTGTCTCATATGAGCCTAGTGTAGAAAAGGATAAGGTTGTGTTGGCTAATACTACTATTGGTGATAAAGAACAACAAGCTGCTAAGGCCAAACTGCCTCCTGTTTATTTGTCACTGATCATAGGAGATCATCTGGTTCACAATTGTATGATTGAGTCAGGGGCTAGTAGTTCAGTTATGCCCAAGAAAATTGTCGATAAGTTGGGAATTGAATATGAGCTACTAGAAAAGGGGGTAGTACAATTGGATGGTACTGTTGTTAACACAGGAGGGGTCATTAAAAATTTGAGCTTAACTCTACATGCCTATCTAAATTTTGCAATATCACAGGATATATACATTATTGAGTTGCCCCTGTACTTTTCCCTTTGTTTATCTAGGGATTTTATGGCCAAGATAGGTGGTTACCTATCCTCTGATTGGTCTCACATGTTGTTCAGAACTAGATATGGTACTAGAGTCACTATTAAATCAGAACCCATAGCCAAAGTTCATATTGAACCTTACAATCCATCTCCTATCAATGCCAACTTGTTTACAAGTGTACAGGTGGAGCAGCCTGCTGTTCAAGAGGCTGAGATTCAAATAGAAAGAACATCAGATATTCTTCTTAAAGAGTGGGCACCTCAAGCTCATGAAGTTGGTACAGGTGAGCAATTGGAGGAGGTTGACATTGGTGTTTATATGATGCGTGAGACTAACTCCTTTATGCCTAATATTGAAAAGGACAAAGAATGGCATAGTGAACAGCATGAAAATGATGTGTGGGAGCTATATTTTGATGGCTCAAGGAGTAGGATAGGTGCTAGTGGTGGATGTATGCTGGTATCACCAGAAGGTTAGAAGTACTATCTAGCTTTCAGATTCTGTTTTAGTTGTTCTAATAATTCTGTTGAATATGAAGCTCTAGTCTAGGGCTTGGAGTGGGCGAGACAGAGAGGTATCAGTTGTCTAAAGGTTTATGGTGACAGCGAGTTGGTTGTCAATCAGATGAGAAAGCTTAATGCTGTTAAAAATGATATATTCAGGTCTTACAATAATAGGGTATGGGACCTTTTAAAGGGATTTGAGGCATTTAATCTAATTTCCATTCCTAGAGCTCAGAATAAACATGCTGATAGATTAGCTGCTATAGGAGCTGAACATGATATTCCAAAGGAGATTTGCAGCGATAAAACTAATCAACATATCAAGATTGTAGTTAGGCCTGTTGTGCCTGATAATAATATACATTGGCAAGTCTTTGATAGTGACCAATAGATTGTCAGCTTTTTAAGAGAAGAAGTTGAGTTCTCACATGCCAATCAGGAAAAGTTACAGCACCAATACAGTGACTAGATTATTCAGCTAAAAAACAACAAGTTGCCTAAAGGCCTGGTCACTTTAGAATCCATTTTTAATACTGATGATGAAGCTAGAAAACCTATGGGGAGTATTCAAGTTCAGCAAGATCACTACGAAGAAGTTGAAGTTTTCAAAGAAAAGCTTCTTAAGTTAGGCAAGGTAAGTACAGCTGAAGAGAAGCATGTTTTTATTTAGCTTTGTCAAGAATTTAATGATATCTTTTCCTGGCAATATACTGATTTAAAGGGATTTAATCCCCAACTTGCTCAACATACCATTGAACTTGAGCCTAATGTCAAACCTGTTAGGCAAAAGCAGAGGCCCTTGAATCCTAAGTTAGAGCCTATGATGAAAAGGGAGTTGGATAAGTTAATTGAAAGCAACATTATTTTCCCCATCAAGCATACCTCATGGGTTTCAAATCTGGTACCAGTAAGGAAGAAAAATGGTGAAATAAGACTGTGTAGATTTTTGTGACATAAATAGGGCCTCCTTAAAGGACCGCCATCCTCTGCCTTCTATGGAGCAGATACTTCAGGTAGTTTCAGGGTCTAAAAGGTTTTCCTTATTAGATGGCTATTCTAGTTACAACCATATATTAGTGAAAAAAGAAGATCAATACAAGACAACCTTCACCACAAAATGGGGAATTGTGGCCTATCGAAAAATGCCCTTTGGTTTATCTAATGCTGAGGCAACCTTTCAAAAAGCAATGGATATGGCCTTTCAGCGTTTAATGTACAAGATAGTCTTAGTATATCTTGATGATATCACTATTTTTTCTAAGGAGGCTAAGGATCATCTGAGTCAATTGAGGTAGATTTTTGAAAAATGCAGGGAATTTGGGATATCACTTAACCCCAAAAAGTGTGTTTGTTGTTCATGAAGGAAGATTGCCTGGTTATGTGGTATCTAAATAGGGTATTACTATTGACCCTGAAAGGATAAGTGTTATCTTAACTCTTCCTTTACCAGCGCACAAGAAAGGTTTGCAGAGTTTTATTGGTAGGATTAACCTTTTTTAGAAGGTTTATCCCTGACATTGCTGATTTATTAAGTCCACTAACTCATATGTTGAGAAAGAATGTACCTTTCAGCTGGACTAAGGATGGTAAAAGAAGTTTTGAGCTTATAAAAGAGGCATTAGCAACCGCACCTACACTTCTAAATCCTAACTTTTCTAAAGATTTTATTTTATATGCCTATGGAAATGTTGATTCACTTTCAGCCATGCTAGTACAACAAAATGATGAGGAATCTGAACAACCCGTGGCATCCTTCAGTCAGGGACTCAAAGATTACGAGCTCAAGTATACTTTTGTAGAGAAACATGTTCTTACTGTCATAAGAAGCTTAAATAAGTTTAGGCGCATGCTTTCCAATAACAAGATTATACTGATGGTTGCTCATCCAAGTGTGAAAGAGTTTTTATTAAACAAAGATTTGGGTGATAGAAGAGCTGGTTGGGTCACTAAGGTGGAGTATGACCTTGAAATAAAGGTTACCAAACTAATAAGAGGGAGAGGCCTCTACGAACAACTTACTGAGGACAACAACAACAATATAAAGGAGGAGGAAAGTTTTGTTTTAGCACTTCAAGATGGACAACAAACTGTTATACCTGCTCCTACTGGTTGGATTTCAAAAATGACACATTTTTTATTAACTGGTGAGTTCCCTCTTGATCTAACTAAATCCAAAAGAAGGTATTATCAACTGCAATCCATACCTTATGTTCTTTTAAATAGTTTGTTGTTTAGAAGAGATTTTCATGGTGTCCTGGTAAGATGTATTGAAGTTGATCAGGTTGATAGAGTATTGCATGAATTCCATCAAGGGTTAGCTGGTAGACACTTTTCTCCAAGAGCCACAACTCTTAAAATAATGAAAGGAGGCTATTACTGGCCTACCTTATTCAGCGATGCTCATTTGTGGGTAAGAAAGTGCAAAGAGTGTGCTATTTTTGCTGGAAAAGAGAGGCTGGCAACCCTCCCATTGCAACCGATTCAAATTGATCAACCCTTCATGAAATGGGGTTTGGATTTCATTGGGATTATAAACCTGCCATCAAATGTAGGCCACAAGTGGATACTCACAACCACTGATTATTTTTCAAAATGGACTGAAGTTGTGGCACTCAAAGAGGCTAATGAGTCTACTGTCTTGAATTTCTATGTAGAGTTAGTTACCAGATTTGGTAGCCTAGATTATATTGTGTCAAACAATGCCCTTGCTTTTGTGAGTATTAAAATTTCTGACTGGGTTGTCAAAAATGGTATATATCTGAGTACATCCTCTAATTATTATCCGCAAGGCAATGGATAGGCTGAGTCCACTAACAAGAATCTCCTGAGGATCATTAAGAAAACTATGGAAGACAATAAAAACTCCTGGTACACCAAGTTGAAATCAGCCTTGTGGGCTAATAGGATTACGTCAAAAAGGTCTACAGGACTTTCTCCATACATGTTAGTGTACAGAAAAGAGGCAAGACTACCTATTTCAGTTGAACTCCCAGTCCTGGATCTGGTAAACTAGCTTGATATGTTTGAGGAGGAGCCTATGACAACAAGTTTAGCTCAATTAATTGAACTCGAAGAACTTAGAGCTAAAACAGTGAAAAAGATTGAGCAACATGAGGCTCAAATGAAAAGGTCATTCAATAAAAGGGCATCTCCCAAAGTGTTCCACGAAGGTGACATAGTGCTAAAGTGGGATGAATTAAAAAACAGGCCTAGAAAGCACTCCAAATTTGAAGCATTTTGGACTGGGCCATATATCATTACTGAGAAGAAACAACATAATGTTTTCCAACTATCTAGGTTGGATGGTATAGTGGAACCAATCCCAGTGAATGGGATTCACCTCAAACGTTGCTTCTGAGGTATGGACCTAAATCTGTACATAGCTGTTAAAATTCTAGAGATCAATACGTGCTTCCACACATTAGATTAGGTACAGTTCTCATTCCCTAAGTGTTGTCTCAGCACAAATGAACAGTTCTCCTCCTACTGTTTTCTCTTGGATGGGCCAAGGCCTCGTATGTGTCAGTCTTCTGAGTTACTAGAGGTCGTGGGTGAGTTTTCTGGGGGTGGGCCTAGGTTTCTAATGACTCTGTGCCCAATGGATAGGACTAGGCTACTGGTTTACATGTTTAGCAGGCAAACATCCAGCTGAGGTCACCAGAAATGTTACCCGATTTTCACCTGCGGGCTCAATCAGGTAGGGAAATCCAAGATTTCAAGTGTTCTCGAAGACCAAATGGAGGAAAATTTGCATCAAGGTTACATATTTTCTAACTTGTTTGCTTCTTGTGCAGCTGCAAGGGGAAAATTATGTTTTTAATTTGATACATGGTTTTAATGAGGCTCCCATAAGGGTTGAGCCCAGCGTGCAAGTGTTTAGTTTTTATTGAGGGTCTTCATCTTGTCTTTGCCTTTTTTTCCCCCTTTTCTATTTTGTTTTCTTTGTGCCCCTTTCCTTTTTGTTTTGTCGGGGGTGGAGCCAGAACCGAAACTAAACTCTGGAACTTTTCTAAAGTTCCAGGTTTCAGTCCCGTCTCGGTCCCGATTCCGCCGAGCTTGTTTGTTTGTCTTGCCTTTGTTCTTTTTTCTTTGGTCATGGGATGTTTTTGCCCCTGCTTTTTCATCCCTTTATCGTCCCTTTTTTGTCATCTTTGTATGGTGTCGGAGGCGGGGTCGGGATAGAATCCAAACTTGAAACTTGATGAAAGTTTCAGTGTTGGATTTGTTTCAGCTCCCGCCCCCGCCCCCACTGTGTTTTGCCCAGGATCGGTTTTGGTTCTGATCCCGCCTTGCTTTCCTTTTTATTTGGGCATTTCCTTTGTTTTGAAAGACCTGACACACAGACCAAAACTGAGCGATGGAACTTTTCAGAAGTTTCAGTTCTTGTTTTTGTTCTGGTCCCAACCCCGGTTCTACCCGTTCTTTTCTTTACTTTTTTTGTGGCCGATGATCGAGGGATGTCTCCTCCTCTTTGATCTTCCTTGTGTTTTTCTCTCTTCCTTCGTGCCTTGTATGTTGTCAGGGGCCGGATCGGAATAGAATCCGAACTTGAAACTTCAGAAAAGTTTCAACTAAGGATTTGGTTCTGGTTCCAGTTCCGCCGACTCTTTGGTTTTGCCCCCGTTCTGACTCCGGTCCCTGTTCGGTTCTCATCCCGACTTCGACTCCGCCAAAGGGTTTGAGCTTAGGGAACATTGAAGGGCTTGTTGAGGAGTCTTGCCGACCCGATAGGGCCTTTCCAAAGTGAAGTGAGCTCAGAGCAAAAGAAAGGAGATTGGTAGGACTCTTAGCGTTCGCTATGACCTCCTGCCAACTAAGAGAGTCTTGCCGATAGCGATGGATTTTCCAATAGAAGGGAATATCGGTATGACCAATAGAAACTCGCTATGAAATCTTGCGGTAGTGAGCTATGCCGATAATTGTTGAAGGGCATAATCGCATTAGGGAGAGACGACTAGTGTCTCACCGACATGTGATTCTGATGAAGCGACATTTGACCGTCTGGGAATCTACGTGGCACAAATTCAACCAATCAGAAGGAGCTAAAGAGGGATCACAGGTAGTTTGACTGATTGAATCCCCCTGTAAAGAAAGATCAACAGAATGTGCGTGGCATGGGTTGGCTCGGTGAAGAAATGGCGTTTGAATCTAATAGGGTAAATCTGATGTTGCTTCTCAAAGGGGGTCAACTTTTAGAAAGATCTAGAGCAGGAGGAAAGCCGAAGGGGAAGAGGCCGCAGGTCACAATAACAGTTGGGATGTCGACTGGAAAAAGTGGGTTGACATTAATGACCATGTCGTAGAGCATTCAATGTGGTTTTGACGAAGTCTCGAGGGTGGACATGAGGACTGCGAGTTAATGCAGTCGTAAAAAATCGGAAGGTCATGCCAAGGAGCGAGCTTTCACCGACATGCGTAGGGTATGCACCTTTAATGCCTCATTAACTTCATTCCAAAACGCTTCTAGGGCCGACGTGTCCAGGCACTGACTCATTTTTGTAAACCTTAAGGCAGGGGCCGACACCTTTTGGTTTTTGTTGTATATATGGCATTTTTTGCCTCTTTGTAAAGGATTTCTTGGTTAAGAGATTGCAAAAAAAAAAAGCATTATTCTGACTTTGTAACTCATTTTTGTATGAATACTACGGGTTTGTAATACAGAGACTCCTTATCTTATTTCCAGTAGAAAGTCATTTCCTTCACCAATTTTCTTTGTTGTTTTAGTATTAGTTGTGAATCGCATGATGAAATTTTGTGTAATCCTCTATTTTATCAGTTTTTTTCAGTATTGGATGCAAAGAATATTATGTCATAGTGCAGGTTTATGTTAGTGATCTCTTTCTATTGCATTTATATTAGTGAAAGCGTCTTTGTTTTCCTTGTGTTAAGCATTAGAATAGTCGGAACCTAACATAGACTCGCTTTTATAAACATAAATCTTTGTGTTGTGAGATTGTTTAGCTCTATTGAGATTTTTCTGTGAGTTTCTACAGTTGTCATATTTTTATCTTTGGTGTATCACCTATTAGTGATAGGTTTTAAATTTCAAGAGTATCCTTCTTACTCTTTTCCCTATCATTCTTTAGTTTTTCTCAAGTTATCTTAAGGGGAACCAACCCATAATCTAGAGGTCCACTTCATTCCTGGGTCACCCACAACCTCGAAGTGTTCCCATGTGTCAATAGGTTGCTACAGTTAATAGATTAGCAAGGGTGCAAACTTTATTTGACAACAATATGTTTTGTACTGCTCATGATGTTGGATGTGGTGGAGCCATCACCCTTTTGTCTCCATGGTGGGTTTGACCCCACACGTCAGCTCATCTGGATCCTTCTTAATATTGATAATCACTCTTTTGGGATTATTAATATTTATGCCTCTAATGATGTTGTGGAACGCTCTTTGCTTTAGCGTTGGATTGATGATTCATTGCCAAGTTCTACCTGGCTTTTGTGTCAGGATTTCGATATGGTTGAGATGGCATATGATAAATATGGCACTCTGCCATTCAGATGGGTAGTTGGCGAATGAGAGGCATGGTTTAACATGCGTAATAGACTGGGGCTCTTTGATCCCAATATTGGTCGCTGCCATTCGCATTCCCTCTGGCACAATTGGTGTAATTTTAGGGTTGGATCTAACTAGATATTTAAGTGCCTTGATAGTTCCATGATCTCAGCTCAATCTTTCTTCTCTTTTGATAGATCTTCACTCCCGGTTAATCCATTAGTGGATGCATGACATTGTCAGATCATTTCTCCATTTCTTTTCACATTGAATGGGAGACAAGATAGCCTTGGGCCTACAAACCATGGTTCTTTTTTAATACGTCTCTATTTTTTCATCGTCCCACATTGGCCCACATTCATAGAGTCTGTAACTTAGAGTGTAGGCCACCTCATAATATAGGTTGGATTAATTGGTGGAATGATGCTATCAATCTCACAGCTAGATTTCTATGCAATTTATGGGTGCCAGCTAGCTATTTTTCACCAGCGGTCTTATGAGGCTACCACAGCTGACCCACACTCAGCCACCGAGGCTTTGGTGGCTAGCCCTTTTTCCCCATCATTACAAGCCAGGGTGGCAGAATTAAGACACAAAAAGCAAGTTGCAAACAATTATGCTTCCAGAGGTGCGCAAATCAAAGGAAGATTGCACAGGTTAAATATTAGTGATTGTGCCTCCAAGGAGTTTTCTTTGGCACTGTGTGCCAGGTACTCATCTCCTGACATCAAAAAAATTAAAGAAGGAACCCAGGTTCTTTTTGAGCTACCTAACATTATCCAAGTCTTTGTTCGACATTACGAACAAGTTTTCACTACTTAGAAATATACACTAGAGCGGCAACAAGCCCTTCAAGATTGTCTTGTTATAGTGCCAAATAGGCTATCTTGAGCCCAGAAAGCATTTTGTGAATAATTGCTCACAATCAAAGACTTGAAGGAAGTCGTTCATTCCATGGCTGATGACAAGGCCTCGGGGATTGATGGTTTCCCATGTGAATTTTATAAGGCCCTTTGGGACTGTATTGGGCACGACTTGCATAAATTTTATCTCGAGGCTTTTCATTCCAAAACTTTGGGTAATATAATTAATAAAGGCAATATTAAATTCATACCTAAGCCTAGAGATCCCAAGGATATCTGCAACTGGCAGCCTATCACACTCCTTAATGTCTCTTACAAAATCATTGCTAAAGCTTTGGCTCTTAAGATTCGCTATCTTTTGCCTTAGATTCTGAGCCAGGAGCAAACTAGTTTCATTAAATCCAAATTTATTCTAGAAAACATTATTTCCGTGTGGGAAGGTATGGAGTGGGCCAGGTGTTCGGACCAGAAAGCCATTTTTCTCAAAATTGATTTTGCTAAAGCCTATGAACACATTGAGTGAAATTTCATTCTTGCCATGTTGAAAGCCTTGGAGTTTGTGCCTAACATCATTTAGGCCATCCAAATGATTTTCTCAGAAGCCTCTACTTGTATTACCATTAATGGTCACTAGTCTTCTGCTTTTGTTCTTTTCCACTCTATTCGGAAAGGATGTTTGCTTGCTCCTTCTCTTTATGTGCTTGCTGCCAAAGGATTTGACTATTTACTGGCCAATGAAATTTCTCAGCTCAGTGTGTTAGAGGCATTGCCTTGCCTAACTCCCAAGCTCAACTTGTTAATGGTCATTTTGCTGATGACTTTTCCTCACCCTTCTAGAGGAAGAGAATAATATTAAGGCGGCTCTTGAATGTCTTCACCTTTTTTGTCTTGCATTTGTTTTTTCCATTCAATGACATAAAACTCTGTGTTATAGGCAGTCTATTTTGTCCACTCCTCACTGGTTTCAACAGTATAGTTGGAAATGGGTTGGGCCTGGGGAAATCTTTCGGTTTCTGGGCATTCCCTTCTCCTTCTAAGCTTCTCTAGTTGAGTTGTGGCAAGTTGTGCTCTCCAGGATTGAGCAAAAGTTGGTCTATTGGATTACCAAGCCTCTTTCTCTAGCAGGGAAGTTTCAAGTTTGTTCTAATATTTTGGTTGCTACGCATGTTTATTACTCCTCTTTTCAGGCTCCTTCTAAGGTAGCCTATGCCAAGCTCAAGAAGCTTATTCTAGACTTTCTTTGGGCCTCTATGGAGTCTCATAGAGGGTTTCACCATGTTTCCTGGGAGTTATGTTGCTTACCTAGAGACTCTAGAGGTCTTGGGTTGCTCTCCACTCAAAGACAAGGGATTTCCTTGTGTGTGAAATGGATAATTAGAGCCCTTACTGGAGATGAAGCCTAAAAAATTCTCCTCATGCATTGCATCTAGTCCAACTTCCCTGTTCACAAACCCGCTTGGAAGGGGATTGGATTTCAAACCCTTCTGGTTATGAAGGAACCAGTCCAAATTGTGGGAACTTTTCGTGGTTAAGAGCATTTGGAGAGCCTGGGAAGCAGTTAAGCCTTGGGTCCGCTAGGCTAGTTCTGGCTTCCTGGATGTGCTTTCGCTCAACCAACAGAACATTTGGTGGTCACCCCTTTTGGCCAATAATGGTCAATCGTTGGCCAAATCACCTTGGCTTGAGGCACTAAGGTTCCACAAGAAAGGCATTCAAACTTTGTAGTATGTGTTCCATAGACCCACAATGTGCATTATGCCATGGGAATATTTTCGAGCTTGCTACAGTCTCCATAACCAGGACCCTGATACTTATCATGGTCTGGTGAATGTTATTCCTACATATATGCTTCATAAAGTGGGAATTCCTGGGTCCAAGCCATGGTGGAAGGATTGGAAGTGGTACCCAACACCCCTTTCAGGAATTACAAGCCTAGGCTTGGCTATATGTGGCTTTCACCGCATTTTCCTATGATTGAAAGTTTGAACTAGAGGTGGCTTCTTCAATCCTCCACTCATGTTTGGCGAAGAAGATTCTCTGCCACTTGGTCGGCAAGTATTGAGCCAAAACTTTCCCACTTTGCTTGGCGTATTCTTTTCCAAGGCTTACCTATGGGGTCTCAGATTGTTCACTTGGGGGTCTAGGACCCTCGGTGCCCTTTTTGTGGGCAAGTTGATTCTTTTAAGCATCTCTTCTGGTTTTGCACCAGAGCTCAACAATATTGGAATTGGATTCATGACTTCTTTTGGCCTTTCAGACCAAATCCCTTCTCCTGGCATATGTCCTGCTAGGAGATTCACCCAGACTTCTTGCTAAGTATACCTAGCTTTGGCACACTTTCAGGGTGGAAGTCCTCTTCACTATCTGGGAAGATAGAAATTCCTGCATATTTTCTCACGCATAAATGGATAAAAATGTTTCTTTGTATTCTAAAGCTATTATTTTCTCTAACGTGCTTTTGCAAATACAAGTTCAAGCTAACAAGGTTGCATTTGAGGTGGCTCACCTTTAGGTGCTTTTGGATCATTGAGGCAATGTCCCGTGTACTGTGGCTCGGGTGCCTACTTCGCCTACCTCCTCTCGCGCCCAATCACCCTCTCAGGGCCGACAGTAGAGTGGCTCTTCTCACCCCTGCTCTCAGCCTCCTCTTCGGTGTGGTTCCCACTCTCCTCGACGATCTCATTCTCCTCCTCTACAGGTTGGTCAGGGGTGGCCCTCTGGAGGAGTAGCGGGGAACAGTGGTGGTGGCTCCGGGTGGCCCTCTGGAGGAGTAGCAGAGAATAGTGGTGGTGGCTCCGGGTGGCCCTCTAATACTACTCCTAGTAGCGGCTCTGGTTGGCCAAACTATGGTAAATGTTTTTGGCATCTGGCGCTTGCAATCTCACATCAGCATGAGGACGATAAAGAGAAGGAAAAAGAAGCTGACGATGGTTGGGGTCCTACTCCTGACATCACTCCAGACCCCACTGATGTATAGGGGAAGAAAATGGATGACAGAGACCCTCCTAGCTATGCTGGTACTACTTTGGTTGCTTAATGGCCTTTTTCATTTTTTTTTGTAATCATGGACTTATTGGGCTAGGCCCATGTGATTGTTGGTATTTTTTGGTTTCTAGGCATGGCCCATATGACTCTCAAGGTGTGCCTTCTTACCAGTCACTTTTTTCTGTGAATATGTATTTCTATCTTTATTATTAATATAGATATATGTCTATTCATCAAAAAAATGTAAATTTAAAATAAATAAATAAAAGAACCTTAAGCTTTTTTAAGAAAGGCTTCGACTTCCATAAGGAGAGTCGTAGCTCCCTTTAGGAGGCCAGACCTGCTTTACATAGGTTGCAACTTGTGTAAATAGGTTGCGGCCTTGTAGGATTTTTTAATTTTTAAACAGTAATTTTTAATTAATATAATTTTGAAATAAATGTTTGACATATTACTATTATATTTTAAATTTTAATACATAAATAATTATTATTTCATAAAAAATCATCATAAATTTTACAAAATATATTTCAATCATTATGAAATTTTTTAAGAGAAATAATTGAATAAGAATAAATTTTATTTATTTTTATTAAAAAAAAATCACAATTATTTTCTAAATATTTCATCATAAAAATGACTTTAAGAGAAAGATTAAAGAAGATTTTAATTTGAGGAATTGATTTTAAAGGGAAAACTAAATTTAAAATAAGTAAAGATAGATTGAAAGTAATTAGAAAGGAGAATTACAGTAGAAGAAATAGAAACAAATCATTTACAAATTTAGAATCCTCCTATGAAATCTGGCAAGAAAGTTTGCTCAAGAAACCCCTTTCCTCAATCTAGTTGATGCCTTTTCTTTCTTTCTTCCATGCTTCATCTTCTTTCCAATATAAAAATTCCTTTCCAAAAAACAAAAAAACTATTGTATACATGTTCATTCTTCATTTTATAAAAGTTAGAGGGGAATAAAATAAAATAAAATTGATATCCTTCATTAATAGATTCTTTCCCAAATTATCCTCCACTAAAAACATGTCATAAAATTATCCAATTATAAAACACTCAATATGTAACTCCAATTGTCATAAAAATCTAATTTTAGTTTTATTCCCTCTATTTTACCATTACACTCAAAATTAATTTTATTCTTGTCATAAAGTATGCCTTGAATAGCAATATTCTTCTAACTCCCATTCTTGCCAAATAAATAAGATATAACTCCCCTCTTGCATAAAATGCCAAATCTCATATCCACCCAAATATGCTCCAATAAATTAAAAATTACACCATGAATTAAATATTCTTTTATCTTTAGTATTTTAAATAAATAACAAACATTACACATATTTTAATATTTCATTGTCATTATTCTTTGTTTTGGAAATTAATTTATTATTTTTTAGTTTAGTTTTAGAGATTATTTTATCAAATAATTAATATATCACTTTGGATTATAATCAAATTAAAAGAGTTTTCAAATGTTCTAAAAAAAGAGGGTTGTGACAATTAATAGTAATATTGCATAAGAATAAACGTGTTTCATAAGAATCTAATATATTGCATCATTTAATTATGATTTACATAAGAAAATAAGAATCTTAAGTTTTTGTAAAATATATTTAAATGGCCATTTAGCTAGTGATTTGTTTTGTCACTATAACTTGTAAATTATTTTAAGTATTCATTTTAGTTGAATGCAAACATGTTATAAATGAAAGTCAACTATTTTAAGGCGAATACTATTAAAAAAATTCAAATTTTCTAATAAATATTTGTTTAAAACAAATTCAAGATCATATCTTAATTGAATGTAAACATATTAGAAAATTCAATCAATATCTTTTAGCCATTTAAAAAAAAAAAATTTAAAAAGGGTCTAATATAAACTCAAATTTAATTAAGAAAAACCAAACTAAACTACAAATTATAATTCACATTTATGATTTGGATATGTTTCATTTTCTTAAAAACCTCTCTATAATAATAAAACGATAATAAGATAATATATATCAACCTATTTTATATAGATTATATTTAAGATATATATACTAGTATTTAATTTAAGCAAACTATAAGATAAAGTCCTATTAACACAATAACATTCATACCATTCTGGCCTACAAGTTCTTAATACTTCATGAAATCGTTGGGTCTATTTATAGAAGCATGTTTTGCCTCCAAATTCATAATATTGTGGTTTTTGTTAGGGAAGGAAGTTCAGATTTACTTGTAAAAGTCCTTAAAGAATGATAGAGATAAATATGAAGACTGAGATAGAGGTGGCATATGGATGGGATCCGTTGCAAGATGGAATTTTAAAGGTTAAGCAATTCGTGGAAGGGAAGGTCCAATTCGGAATTGAGGAGTATATGATGATTTATAATGAAATCTACGAAAAGTACTATACAGTGCATTGGACATTAATGCAGTCTGAATATGAGAAAACTTTAGAAGATCATATGAATTCAACAGTTGTCCTCACACTATACAGTACATTGGACATTAATGCAATCTGAATATGAGAAAACTTTAGAAGATCATATGAATTCAACAGTTGTCCTCACACTGAGGGAGAAAGAAGATGATGTTGGGATGTGAAGCCCAACGGTCACATGGTCGTTCGTATTCTCCCATCTCTTCATATTGAAGAGTTGTGTATAAATATATGTGTGCAGATCATGTACTTGATATCTGATAACTATTAATACAAGTTTTCCCGTGGATGTAGCCAATTTTGGTGAACCATGTAAATATTGTGCTTGTTGCATTTTGTCTCTGATTTCTTTCTTCTATTTTATATTTTCTCTGCTTGTTTAAAATTTACAATTGGTATCAGATCTTGGCAAGGTTGAGTAGAGAAGGAAGAAGATGATGAAGCCAATTCATTCATTGAAGAATTTTTTAGCAATTTAGAAAGTGATGTTGTGCAAGTGAAAGCTAAAACAAAACGTCATGTACATTGGTGGGATGGCTAGAAAAATAAGGAGGATTCGGCTAAAGAGGAGAAGGGTGTTGGGTTTGGAGTTGAATTTGAACCAGAAGAATTTCTAGAAGATCTCAAAATTGAGCTTAGAGCACTTCTTGAACGTATAGGTGATGCACAACATAGGAAAGCTATCATGGAGGAGTTGCAGAAGAGGGCAGAGGAAGATAAGAGTGGCAATTTTGTAAAGGACCTAGTATTGCCTATTTATGAAATGGTTTTTCTCACTTCTGGCTTCCGCCTTGATGATCGAAATACCTTTTCTTCCAGAATTCATAGGATGTTGAAGTTGGGTCTCAACATTTATGAGGAAAAATATGTGCAGGTGGAGATCCCGATTCGAACCCCGGATGAGGAGGTTGGTGAAGATGTTGTCATGGTGGAGGCCATCCAGCCGGTTGTGAAAGAGAAGTGCAAGGTTGGAGAATCTATCGTTGTTGTAATCATAGAGGCGAAGGAAGAGCCAAAAGTGACAGTTGTGTAAGAGCTATTTGAAGAAGTGGAGGAATGGCAGTGGGAGAGTGCATTGGAGGAGCATCTTCCAAAGGAGTCAGAAAGAATTAAGCAATTCAAAGGACAATTTTTCGCTTTGCAAGAAATGACAGGAAGAGATAAGTCGTCGCATGAAACGACAGATAAGTTGTTGCAAGAAATGACTGCAAGAGTCTAAGGGAGGCATTTGGGTGATTTTTCTGATGCAGATGAAGCCCATTTTGCAAAAGTCGTGTCTTCCATTCTTGGGTAGAAGCGTCCAGGATCCTTTTATGTGGTTCGATGTGTTGTGAAAAGATAGGTTACAAAGATCACAAACGGTAATAGAAAGGAAAGGAAAGAAAAGGTCCTTTTATAGTCCACAATACCAAGCGGTTTGTTTTTGGGTCTACAGATGGCTTACAGTATATGGGACTCCTTGTACTCCCAATATGAGGGAGGCACCTAACTCGTGCTCCACAATACGAGGTGTACATACCTTACCCCCTGCAAGATTTGAACTTGTGACCTCTCTTTTAAGAGTACAAGTTCTCCACCATTGGGCCAACTCAGGTGTAGGGAGACATCCTCATCTGATAGGGACAATGTAGAAAAGTCCAAGTGCTCCTATGAGGGCAGAGACGACGAAGAAAGAGACCTTGACAGTCGCCCTCTCAAACGGTGTGAAAGAGAAGATGGGGTGGAAGGAAAGAGAATCGAATGCGTGGATTTGTTTCACTGGAGGAACCTCTTAATCTCTATCCCCTAGAGGCCTTACCGCCGGTCAAATTCTCTAACGATATTTCAAGTTTTGTCTACTTAAACCCACAGGGCGGTGGCATTACTATCAGTTATCCATTGGCTGAGGTTTTGAATAATATGGAGGATGCTTGTTTAGAGCGATATGTAGATTTGTTTGAGACAGAGATCCCCCTTGTCCCCGTGGTGCCCATCGTTGTTGTGGAAATCGAAGAGCCAAATTCGGCCAAGGTGAGAAAGGATAAGGAGCGGGTTATGGAATGGAGGCAGGAAGATTCAAGTGACCTTTTTATTGCTAGAGCGTCAAAGAAATTGGCTATCGTGAGGGGCTATGAAATGGACGTTTGGGAGAACGCCAAGAAGAAATCTAATTGTTTCTGGTCAGGGTTTTTAGATTTAGATGAGAGGAGGCCAGTTCCTTCTTTGTTTAGACCACTCCTGGAATATTTTTCAAAGGTGAAAGAATTCTCTCATTTTTCCTACACTTTCCCCAACAGGTCAGAGATATGTAATGAAAAGTAAAGGTATGAATTGGGATATGTCAAGTGTGAGCATATGTGTGGGGGTCCTTTTGGATCGAGATTCAATAAAAAGCCCATAGATTTATATGTTGCAGAGACAGGGGCCATGGTGTCCCGAATTTTGGGAATTCTTATAGAAATGAAATTAGTTTTTGAAACTGATGCATCTACTACCGGGAAAGTTAAGACCACATAAATGGTTGCTCTAAACGTCTTTGATATGAGACCTGGCAAAGTTTCGAGAGAATTTAAAGGAAGTGTTGATGATTTTTCAATTGGTGGAACTGGAGGAGTTGCTGGAGTGTTCTTGGCCCGTATTCAGATGAGAAGGTAGTAGAGATGATAAATATTTTTCTAGGATTGTGTTAAGCTTTGTTCTATCTGAATTGGCTTGGAGAAGTTGATTTGAAGTGTTCGTGAACAATATTTGGCGAAGTTAAAAACTTCAAGCCTGACTACGATGTGAAGATAAGATTGGAAATGCAGGGATGACATAGTGCATGGTTGTGTCGGTTGAAATTCACGGGAGAGATTGTTGGGATGTGAAGCCCAACGGTCACATGACCGTTCGTATTCTCCCATCTCTTCGTATTGAAGAGTTGCGTATAAATATATGTGTGCAGATCATGTACTTGATATTTGATAACTGTGAATACAAGTTTTCCCTGCTTTCCTGTGGATGTAGCCAGTTTTGGTAAACCACGTAAATATTGTGTTTGTTGTATTTTGTCTCTGATTTCTTTCTTTTGTTTTATATTTTCTCTGCTTATTTAAAATTTACAAATGAGTTTCTTTTGGCAGAAGTTGTAAATCAATGGGAACATTACAAATGGATGGTTAGCATTCTATTGAAAATTGTGTTTTTTTATTTTGACCCAACCATTTATTAGGGTCAAACCAGAACCCAACACAACTACTCAGATATGCTTCCTTAAAATGGTCTACAATGAAGTTTTACGTAGTAATGTGCAAGTTGCTATGATGGTTCAAATTAATAAAATAAGGGAGGGTGAGAGAGTTCTTGATGGGACTGTATTGAAGAGTGTTGTGAATATGCTATGGGATTTTGGGATGGACTACTATAAAGATTTAGAGTTGGCCATTTTTTAAAATACCACCATATACTATTCCAAAAAGGCTGCTTCATGGATATGTGAGTATTCTTGTCAAGACTACTTGTTGAAAGTTGCTAAGTGTTTAAGGATAGAGAAAGAAACAATTTAAATGTATTGTGTGCATCAGAGTAGTCAAGCTAGGTTTGTAGAAATCATAGAAAATGAACTTCTTTGCAAGCATGAATGTCAACTTTTGAAGGAAGATTCAGATTGCCATCCATTGTTGAGAAATGACAAGATGGATGATCTTTCAGAGATGTTTAAGTTGTTTTCTAGGATAGATAAAGGAATTCAACTCATGGCCAAAATATTTAGACAACATGTTACCAGGTATGGTGCACCATTGGTTAAACATGGAGGACAAATGGTGGTAGAGGCAATAAAGGTAGATAACAAAAAAGAAATGATTGCAAGTAAAATAGATCGGTTTTTGAGAAGTGTTATCCAGTTGCATGAGAACTAATTACAATGTGTGGAGGAGAATTTTATGAACCACTTCCTTTTCAAAAATGCACTCATGACGGCCTTCCAAAGTTTTTGCAATCAACAAGTTGCAGGAAGTAGTATTTGGGAATTGTTGGTCACATTTTGTGACAATATTTTGACAAATAGAAACATGAAATATGTAGATGTTGAAGATGCCCTTGAGAAGGTTGCAAATATTTTTACCTACGCCTATGACAAAGACATGGTTGCAAAGTTTTATAGGGAAAAATATTGAAGACAGGCTTTTGTCCCATACAAGTTCAAATCTTGATTATGAAGATAGCATGTTAGTCAAGTTAAAGTTTACATGTGGATGACAATTTACATCTAGAATGGAGGGCATGCTTACTGATTGGACATTGGCAATGAAAACCCAATCAGATTTTGAGGAATACCCTTGTTAGAATCCTCTTCATCCTCGTTCTGGAATATAATTCTCTGTGACAGTTTTGGCATTTGGATTTTTCCCAAGCTATAAGTCACCTGATTCACTTGTTCTTCCTCCTAAACTGGTGAAACATTTAGAGTCATTCAAAAATTTCTATAACAGAGAAAGAATGAACAAAAGACTAACATGGAAATATTCTCTAGGAACATGCATTCTTATTGGAAGATTTGACCAAGGTGAAATTCAAATAGTTGGAACCCCTTGTCATGCAAGTGCACTATTGTTGTTCAATGAAATAGAGAGGCTAAGTTTTTCAGATATCAAATCCCAGTTGGGTTTGGCGGTTGAGGATGCAATTGCATTATTGAATTCCCTTGAATATTCAAAATACAAAATCCTAGGTAAATTACTAGATACACAATTTGTGACTCAAACGGATTGTTTTGAATTCAATGCAAAATTTTCTAGGGAAAAGAAGAAGATTCGACTTCCAACACCCATAGTCGATGTAAAAGAAAACATTGGGGAGGATGTGCTTCAACATAGACATCAGTTGGTTGATGCTTCAATCATAAGAATTATGAAGAAAGGAAAGGTATTAGTGTTAATATTAAAACAAGCAAAGAAACAGAATAGAAAACAGAAAAATTAAAGAACAAGATACAAGACACAAATTTTATAGTGGTTCGGCAATTGCCTACATCCACTCTCAAAGCAAGGGAATCTCTTTATTAATTTTGAATCAATTACATATTCAACCAATAGCTTATTTATAAAACAGTCTCAACTCCAATAATTGGAAAAATCCATCAAAAATGACAACTTCTAATTTTGTGAATACATGCAAAAAGAAGTCAATTGCAAAAGGCATCTTTTTCGAATATGTGAGAGAAACTTGCGAGTTTGGGCTTCACCGAACCCAACAATCTCCCACTTAAAGACCAAATAGTTGCTCAGAGATATCCCCCACTGCAAGCATTTACATCAAAACTAGACTCAAGTGAGAAAATTTTAATTTTACCAGACTCTATTCCCGCACACTCCAAATGAATCTTCTCCAAATTCTGTTGGACTCAATAAAATCTAATACCCAAACACCTTCTCTTACTACTTCTTCAAGGCTTAAAATCTCATTGTCATTGATAAAATTGATGAAATCAACACCTACCCCTCAACGGAATGCCCGATTTTCTTGATCCTGCAGACTAGACTTGGAGCGTCTACCTCTCCACTTTCTTTGAAATGCTTCCTGACCAACTCGCTCAGCCTATTGAAATAGGTTGTGGCGAGATCCTCCATGGTCATTTGCAGCCCGACGAAAACCTTAGAATCAATATTTCTGACAGCAAATTTGTACCCCCGGGGTGCACACCGCCCCAGTAACCAAAAAAGTCGTGCCATCCTTGCAACCCAAAGCACGTCCAAAGGAATGTAGCCATCGATGAACTGATAATCATGTGCATCAACTTCTTCTCTGCTTGCTTGAGCTGCAGCTTCTCTAGCGGAATCTTGAATAGCTCCCATGTCTTTTTCGACCTTCGCCTGCATATCTCGTAGGGCAGCAACTTCTTCTTCCATCTCCGTAAGCCTCTTCTTTGTCTTCTCTAGCTCCTTAGCAGCAACATTAGTGTCTTCATCGGCCTTGGCCATGTCCACGTCGTAAGAAAGAATATGGTTATCCATGTCTTTGTCCATGTTGTCGTCCACCTCTTCAGGATTATTGAATGTGCCGAACCAAACCCTCATTTTGTTTCGCTGATCTCTTATTTCGTCACCATCGCTGATGCTTTTCTCGGAGAAAACCTCGACAGCATCATCATCTTCCTAGGACTCAAATAATGGATTATTATAAACCATTTATGTCTCCGGCTCAAATAATGGATTATCATAAACCATTTTTGCCTCTAGATTCTCAACCTCCTCCTTGGGTTCATCTTCACTCTCCTGGTTCTAGACTGCATCCTCCCCTCCTTGAGAGGCATCCTCCTCATCTCAAAAGGAAAACTCCACAGCTTCTTCAGCCAAATCCTTCTCATTTTTCCAGCCATCCCACCAATGTACGTGGTGTTTCATTTTAGCTTTCACTTGCACAACATCACTCACTCTTGTGTCAGTATCTGAATCATAACTCAGGCTTCCAGCAAGGTCTCGCCCTCTATAAGAGCATTTATCACAACCGAATAAGCAACAATAGACTTTCACAAAATCTTCTGCATGCATAACATTACTCTCTGCTAAATCTAAATTGTCAAGAAATTCTTCAAAAACAAAATCAACCTCATCATTTAGTTCATTCAAAAACACCTGATGAATAGCTCCCACTTCATCTTGTCTCTTCACAATATAAAAGCATCCAACTCCAGGATCTAACACCCAATCGTCTTCCATCTCTGCTCAATACTTCTCCATAGCTCAGGAAATTCTTCACCGATTTCTAGCATTGAACTTCAGGCTCTGATACCAATTGTTAATATTAAAATGAGCAAAAAAGCAAAATAGAAAATCGAAAAATTAAAAAACAAGATACGAGACACAAATTTTATAGTGGTTCGGCAATTGCCTACATCCACTCTCAAAGCAGGGGAATCTCTTTATTAATTTTGAATCAATTACATATTCAACCAGCTTATTTATAAAACAGTCTCAACTCCAATAATTGAAAAAATCCATCAAAAAGAACAATTTCTAATTTTTTGAATACATGCAAAAAGAAGTCAGTTGCAAAAGGCATCATTTTCGAATATGTGAGAGAAACTTGCTAATTTGGGCTTCACCGAACCCAACAATTAGCTCATAGGGAATTAGTGATGCAATGCATTGAGCACGTTAAAGACATGTTCAAGCCAGATATGAAGGAAATTAAAAGGAGAATCGAAAATCTCATAGACAGGGAATTCTTAGAGAGAGATAGAGGAAATCCTGACATATACAATTATGTACCTTGACATTGATTTAGAGAAGAGGCCAATTAGATATTTTTGGATTTGATACTTCACAACTTTTTTTAGCACTGAACTTTTCCCAATTACTGCATTAATTTTGTTTGTTGAAATCATTCGTTAGAGGCTCCCTATCAGCAATCAAATCCCAACATTAAGATGAATTTTGAAGTAAGATTTTGGGAAATATTTAATTTGATTACATATTTACTCATTGAAGGTTCCACACATTTTCTGGGTGCCATAAAATATAATATTTAATTCGATGTTCTCTGTCCTCCTTATATGCATAGTTCTCTATATATATTGTTTAGTCTACATTTTTGTATGCACTCTAGTAAGAGTCCAGCTCTAAAGAGCTGTAAAGGAGTTGTAAGAAACTGTGAGTAACAGTAAATGTAATGTAATGGTAGTATGTTGATGTCTTTGAAGGAGCAGAAGCTCAAGCAACAGTCTGATGAAGCTGTTTGTAATGGTGAATGTAAAAACGAGGTTTATGTCATATTTTATCTAATTAATATAAATGGTCATGTTTTTGTTTCTGTTGTTTGTTTCATTTTGTTCTCCCCCTTTCAAATCCATCATTCTCTAGCTATTGTTAACTGAACTGTACTTCTTATGTATGGTAGATAGTGAGTAACCTCACTGTTTGTCTCCTCCATGGTTTTTTCTTAACATTGTATTTGAACATGATCTTCATTTTTTCTCAAAGGGTGAAAAGATATAATATGGATGATAGATTTACTTTGTCTCTACTTATATCATAGTGTGAGTGTGATGCAGGAGCACCTGCGCGAATGCGTAATCAGCATCACACAAAAATAATTGTTACTTGAAATTTGTGAGGGTTGTTCATAATTCCTTTTATAGAGATATTAAAGGATGTATTTGTCTCATATTGGTGAAATTCTATAACCAGATTCTCAACAATTTGGAAGAATTCAAATTTCTTTGTTCTCGGCTAGTGATTTACGGAAAAATTATTTTTTGGAGTTCTATAGCACTTGAGATCAAACGCTTTGTAGGACGTCTTAGGAATGTTGAGATGCTCATTCTTGTGCATTTTTGTGTAGTTTCGAGCTTCTAGAAAAAAGTTTGACCGAAGTCGGTTTTCAGCCTTGTTAACCTTCTCAGTGGCACAGTTGAAGTTTTCCAGCTCTATAAGGTGTAATTTTGATTGAAATTTATTAGTTTGATGTCTTTCCAATAGCGAGTCTTTGATTTGAAAGATTTAACCAAATTAAAGACCAAATAAAAAAACCATGCCATTTTGGGAAGAGAATAATGATGTTTGAGAAAACCAAAAGACCAAGAACCTATGGGTCACGTGGGAGAGGGAAGAACAGAAAAATAAATAAATAAATAAATAAAATAAAATAAAATAAAGAGCAGCGACTACGTGATCACAGTGGAAGATATAGGGATTGGGTAGCTGGAGAAAAAGAGAGTTGCAGGCAAATAATAATAGAAGTGCAGATTTAATAAAAAGCCAGAGAAGGGGCGTGGATAGTAAGAGGGGGGCTGCACAGAGGAAAGAGAGGAGTCTTGGCACAACATAGAGAAAAAGTGGCGTCAGGAAGAGTAGATTAAAGGAGGCTAGAATACTTAATGAAAATTTGCTGAATATAGATGTTGAAGTTGTCCATAGGAGAGTAGAAATTTGATCAGCAATTAATATTGCAATAGATTAATATTGCAGGCACAGACGAGACAAGAAATTTGAACAGCAATTCATATTGCAAGCTGTGTTAATTGTGAACATAGAGTCCAGCATGATGCATTTGAGCTAGAAGACACAAAGAGTGAGAGAAGATTGTGGAAGGGTAAGTGAATAGTGCATAAGGAAGATAGAAATCAAGAACAGAGAATTTGTACATTGAACTTTAACGGTCTGGAAAATTGTAAACTGTATTTTATTTTTAAGATGGAAAGCAATTAAAATAATTGTATTGTGCCTTTAATGGTTCTCAATCTGAGTTAAAAGTTTTAAAATTTGAGGCAGAGTATTTGCCTGTGATATTTGTGTTTTTTTGGGGTATGTTTGCTGAGAGTGAGGTTTGAGTTGTTTGTCTGCATCAGAGTGCAACATATGTAAATCTGTATTTATCAACCAAGATTAAGCACATCTGCATAGTACCAACAACATTTTTCGTTTAACTATAAATAAAACTGCATGGAGTTGTGAGAGTCTATTAGAGCTCTGCATATCTATAATCGAGCAAGTTTGGTTGCAGGGGTCTATTTTGTTTTAATAAGAACAGCTGCAAATGTGAGGGAGAAAATATAACAGTGTTCCTAAAAGAGAGTTGTAGAATTTTGGATTTGAAAAGCATAATTTGTTAAGATAATAGTCGTCAAGATCAATATTTTTTCGTTTTGTTGATTTTCAAATATTGTTACTGTTAGCTTATTTTAGTCCTGGGATTTAAATAAGTCTCAAGCGTTGTAAGGGGGAAACCTTTTGTTAAAGCTAGGTGTTAAAAACAAAATGAGAAAAGTAAAATTGAGGCGAGGTAAAATTGAAGAGTTTTGTGAAAAGTCTTTGGCGCCAATGTGGAAAAGGGAGTTTTCATGTTTGCCTTTGTGAAGACTTACCTAGCAGAAGTTTAGGGTTTTAACTTTGCTGTTTGAAGAAGTCCAAAGATCTTTCAAAGGCATGACATGAGAATAGCAGTTGGTTGCCTTACTTTTTGCCCACGTTGCAAGAGAAACAGAAGGATATGTCACGCGGCTAAGGAGTTTGAAGAGGTTTAAAATTCATCTACTTGCTGTCCACGTTACAATAGAGGAGGAAAGCCCTGGTGTGATGCATGAAAAATGGAGGGTTTCTAGATGCTACAATAGATTATTTCTACGTATTGGACATCTTCAGAAGTAAAACTCCATGTGGCTTCCTTCTACACTTTGCCAGGTATGTTCTTGTGCGGAGATATGGAAGGAGTTTGTTGGTATGCGTAGGTGTAGGGTTCCATTTTGAAAAAATACATCCTCATTCAATATATTGAAAGCCTAGGTTTGTTTTAAGACTGTTAAAACATTACATATGATCCCACTCTATCATTCACTTCTTGTATGTTTAAGGAATGATATCAATCCCCACTATACTGTTCATGCACAGTTAAGGATTTTCCATCATAATACAGTCTTAAGGGGAATGAGAGTGAATATAGATAGGGCAGTATATTGGACCACGAACCTGCTAGCTGAGCCTTCCAATTACACAGTCATCCTTATAGAATGTAGGCAAGTTTACACTTGTGGCAGCAGTTCACATGAAAGAAACAATTAAAACACTGTTAGTGATAGGGTAATGAATTGGCAGATCTGAGGTAGTCCAGTGAGTTAGAAAGGCAAAGAAGCACAGAAGAGCCCTAGTTGTGGTTTTAGATGGATATTCAACAAAGAAGTGGTGCTATGGAACCTTTCTATTAGTATATGAGCTTTGCAAACTGTGGAGAAAAGGAGCAGGGTTTTTAGAGAGTATCACAGTCTTTTGCATAATGGACAGCAACTTTCTCATGAAAGGACATTCACCCACAGTCTTGGTGACAGTGATATGGCAGATCTTAAAGTGATAGAGGCATATCCAAACATATAGGAGTTTCTGAGAACAGTTACAAAACTGTGAGGCAGTGTTCTCATGAATGAACAGGCATCAAATGGCAGAAAGTAACCTTAATAGTCTTCAAGTCAAATTAGCCCAGATGAACAACAAATGAGGGCAGTTTATGGTCAACAAGCATGAGAAGACAGTTATATGACTGTCATAGTTTAAGAGGAAAATGCACAAATGTTAGTAATATTGTGACTTATGATGAGCTATTGTAAAGTGGAAAACATACAGTGAAGTTTTCAAGGTGAGTTTTGACAAGAGACCTCTGTGACAGATAAGCAATAGCTTAAGCTCCATATTATTATGGCATTAGAAGACATGCTTTGGGTCCAAGAGAGCCATAACAGAGATAAAAGCTTTTAGGTATCAAAGTGGCCTAGGTGACAGTACTCCTGAGACAAAAGGCTAATTAGAGATGAATGACAGTATTCTTGGGGTATTATGGCTGCCATTAAAATGAAGAAATGAGAGCTCTCATCAAAGTTAAAGCAAAGACCAGTCAGTTGGAATTGGCTAGTTTCATGGGAGGGCAGTCATTTCATTGATAGTGAAGTAGGGTTGTCAATACATTATGAAGATATCGAAGTGACAGTCCTAATGAGGATAGCTGAAAGCTTTCAAAGGGACAGTCATCATAAGTGTAAAATGGAATATATGGGACAGTCTAATAAAGATTGGAAGCATAGTGAGCTGTCATGTAATGGATCAAATCCTATCATCTTGAAACCGGGAGTTGCATTCAATGAAGACTAAAAAGGTTTTGCATATGAGGTTTATATTGTTTGTAGAAAGGACTGGTCCTATTAATGGTAAAGATAAGTTGTTTATTGTTTCACTGACAAGAACAACATCAGACCATGGAGCACTAGATAGCCCACACATCTGCAGATACTTCACAGAGATATGAGGGAAGGAAAAGAGCGTAAGGAGTTAGGTTTTGATAAAAGTCAAATAATGTGGAAACATGTTAAAGATGCAATACAGTTGCAGGCCACCGTAGTAGGTGGAAGTATAAGACAGCCACCATAGTACCATTGTCATGATCAAATCCTCAAAAGATAACAGCAAGAGGAGTTTCAATGAAGGGACAGTCTTAGAAGATCCCAAGGGGCAGTCTTAGGAAGTGTCAAGGGCACAGTTTGAACTAAAGATCAAAAGGAGGCAGTATATAGTCATAACAATGATCGGTCCACCTATTCACAATAGTGAAGATTATCTAGTGTCCTTTAACAATGAATATGGCAATTAACAGAGGACACTGGCAGATTTATTGAGGCAACTGTTTGAGTTATGCAGACTTCAAACTTGTTGAGTCGACAATGACCAAAGGCAGGAGCAACATAAGTATGACCAATGGTACAAGTGAAAGATTTGAAAGGTCTGACAAGACATAGTATCATAAGAACTGTAATGACAGCAGGAAGAGGTTAAATATCATAACCAGTAACAGTAATGAGATGTCTACGAGGATTGAAGCTTGTAGTCATTAAAGGGGCAGTATGAGTAAGATGTGATCAAAGATAAGACAGACTTAAGAAGGATGTGCAGTGTTAAAAGAAGATAATTAGTCCTTGTATGTTAATAGGTTTCCATCAAAGGCTAAGGACGTTGATCAGAGGACCAGGCACTGTTGTTTGTGGTTACTTAGGTTATATATTCATGTTTTCATCTATAGCCACTTCAAACATGGTTGCTACCTCCCTGGCTCAAAAGGATGGAGTTGCAATGCAATAATAGCTCTCTAGGTTGTTATTTGTAGCATTAGCATGTGGGATCAGGATGATTCTCTTTTACAAAAGATTTTTGGTACATTGGAATTTCATATTCTGTTGGCTCCAAGAATGTCAGTCTAGTTTCCTGCAGCAGGCACATATGTTCAGATTCAAGGCCTAGCTTGGCCAGCAGTATCGTAGGCATGGTTGCTCAAAGTGCAAGCCTTGGCATGAGAGACTCTTGGGGTCTTTTGAAGGTGTTGGTTGTTGCCAGTTTGGTAAATGAAGTGGGTGACTTCAAGAAAACAAAAGGAGCAGCAGCCTACAAGTTACACATGCATATGAGGACAGTGCCAAAAGAGAAAGTATAGGGCAGTGATCTTCCAAACTGTGATAAGATTATGAGGACAGCCACACAGTCATGTGTGAGAAATGCAGGCCTAAGAAAGCACAGCGACAGTGGTAGTCATGGGAGCATGTTATGGAAGCAGTTGGAATGATGAGAAGAGATAAGGGATAGAGGAAAACCATCAGTTTTTCCGCCAAGAGGCGTCTACAATGGCATCCATCAAAAATCTAAAATCTGTGTAAGGAAAAATTTTCAGCTAAAAATTGACATTCAAATGACATGCCATTTAACTGTTTTGCAAATAAAATAATTTGTTTCCAAACGATTACTCATAGATTTTAGAAAATCAACTAATATTGAATTGCAAATAACTAATAAAAAGGCGTTGCAATGAACAGTTTAGTGAGGTCGCGGTATTTTAGCAGCAACCCTGACAAAAGATTTTCCAGTTGGCTTGCTTTCAAATCTATGTGATCTTTCCTGTTTTTAATCAGTTTTAATTAGAGTTTTAGAAAATTTGAGCAGTTTTATTACATGTAAAAAACAGCCTATCATTAGTTAGTTTTTTCTAATAGGCTTTATTTTAATCTGTTTTTGTATTGAGCGTTGTTAATTGCCAGTTTTAAAACGATAAAAACAATTTTTTTCCTGTGTATGAAAGTTTGCCGCAGCAGTCTGAAATCTCTGTATTATGCCCTTGTTCTCCCTTACTACTGTATTATAGAGCATATTATTGACGACTGCAGATTGTAGGTCCCCTGAATATCAGCTGTGTCAGCATTTTTGCTGAGAGTCTTCTTTAGTAAGGACGTCGAGATTTATTCCTTGCTCTTCCTGACAGACATTTCATTCCTTGCCGTTTTGTTCTTCCTGCCAGGTATTTCATTTCCTCATTTGCCTTTGCATGGATTCGTATCCCAAAAATGCTGACCGCAATTACCGTTTGCTAGGTGGCAGCAGCTAGCATTTACTGTTTGCTGGGCGAATGTATTTGAAAGGGGGACGCAAGTAATGTATTTGTATCTTAATTTTGAGTGTCGTTATTCCTCGCTGCCGTTGAATTGATTTTTGCGTGTGGAGCTGCAGGGTCGGTTTTCTTTCACTTGCCCCCGATCCTTGTCTGCGTCAGAATGTGTAGGGCATTAGGGTTTTTCTAAAATTGACCTTATCTGCCGTAAGAGAGCAATTAATTGCTCCTAGAGGTAGCTGTAGCTGACCAAGTGGGTTAATATATTTTACAATTTTCTTCAACACATATTTCAGCTTCATCTTGTTTTCTTAATTGGTGGTGGCGGTTTGTTTTTGCCTAGTCTTGCTGATTGTTGGGGACGGGGATGGACTTCAATAGTGGCATGAAAGTTGAAGTATGCTCCAATGAGGAAGGTTATAGAGGTGTATGGTTTGAGGGGACAGTGATGTCCTACGAGGGAGGGGGTATTCATAAGGTGCAACATGAAAAATTTGAGAAGTAGAAAAAGGAACCTGTTGTATCTATAGCACACATGCCCTATTTGGAACGGGGACCCTCTCTTTTCGTCTTCATCGGGTCATTTTTTGCTTTCGCCTCATTTTGCGTGCTCCTAATTTTGAGCTTGAAGTGGCTAGGAGTCTTAAAGTCATCATTCTTTAGTTGACCAAATTTCACCACCCTGAAATTTTCTAAGTTCTTGGCTCCTGCGGAGGTTCTCATGTGGACTTCCCTTTGTATTTTGCTCTGGCGTCCTCCAGCTCCTGCGAGTCCGCCCTTGTGGGATTCCCTTTGCGCATTGCTGTCATCTTCTTGCCGTCCAAATGTTAGCCGACTTGGGATGTCCACTTGCATGGCAGGTCCTGCGATTTTTCTAGCCCTTATCCCTCAACCGTTCATTGACGACGATGCCTGGAGGTCTCTCTGCAGTGCGGGCTCTACTTTTTCTGTCGCTGGCTTATTGAACATCGTGCCCAACTACCTCCCCGGCCACCATACTCGCATTTAATGTGGGTAATTAATGAGTTTCTTCTTATAAATAGCCCCGCCTGACTTGTCATTTTCACCTTTTTCGAGTTGGAATTTGTCAGAGCAAACGGCGACCAAACCTTCTCGCATTGCCTATTGACAGATCAAAACTCAGCCTTCATCAAATTTCTTCGCGCTTTTCAGGTTAGTCTGTCGCCAACATTTTAAAGCATGTCTTTTGTGAATAAGGTTCTTCTAAATTAATTGAAAATCTCAAGGGTAGCCCTTAATTTCGTCTGACGACGATTTAAATTGTTAGCCCTACACCCTAAATCATTCAAAACCCGGTTAAAACATTCAAATGACACCATTTTGAGAGATGCAAAACTTCACCTCGTTGGCATCGTTCTTCATAGAGCCTTGACTCCCCTGTGGCCTACATTCCCCTCGTCGCCCTCTCAGTTGAAACTTAAGTGTCAAATGTTTAACAGAAAACCCAAGTCTCTAAGCTTATGCGGGTCCACTAATGCGGGCCGCTGTGTGTGGGCAACCCCTGTCTCACAATCGTTCCTAAACTGCCTGTCATTGGCCGAATCCTGCGTTGTGGGCCCCGCCATAACTATTTCCATCGAATGTCGAAAGTGACTAAGTATTGATGTTTCCTTGTGAGCCATCTTGCGCGGGTCGCTGCTTGCAGATCGCCACCTACGGACTGCCACCTCATGAATGTCTTCCTTTGAATGCCCAAGCCAAAGCTCCTCCCCGCAACACAGTTCTCGCTGCCCCGTTAGCCGTTCACCATTTACACAAGCAAATGCTGAGGCAAGTCTTTCACGCGAGCACTTTCGTGCAGACCTCCGTCTGCTCTTCGTTGCCGCCTTGACACCCATCCCTAACGGTTGAGCTATTGCTCCCGGCTGCACCGCAGACTCTGTGGTCCTCCTTGCCTTCCCAAGTTGCCAAAAGAAGAGCTGAGTCGAAAACCTTTCTTGTGGGTTGACATCTGCAGGGGTCTGTCTGCAGACCACCCCGCCTCCTTTTCCGTTCCAAATGACTAAGGGACCCCGTCTACTCACACTATGGGCCCCGCCTGGTTCACTTCCCTCCAAGACCTTCGCGAAATAAGAAGAGATCAAGTTTAGGTGCCACACAGACCTTTCCTTGCCAGTCGTCGCCTGTGGCTCGCCATTACCTGATTGTCGTTGATTAATGAAGGCTCCATCCTTTCCGCCTACAACCTGAAGCCCGCATCTTCCTCCGCCGTCTGAACTTATCTGAGGCAAAATGACTAAGTAAAATGTTTGGCGGGCCCATCTTTGTGATTGTCGTCTCACCTTCGCCGTTATCCAACGGCCTTAAAACAACAGTCGTCCGCCTGTCCTACCCCATAACCTCCCAGGTTAAGCACCAAGATGAAACCACTTGAGGATCTTACGCCTCCCACACTACATACTTCTCCTTGCGGGGCATTGTGCCTTGTTCGTCATTTCTCAACGATAGAGCCCCAAACATCCATGAAACCTCTGGCTTCCGCATGCCCTGAACCTACACGAGCATAATAGCCAACCAGATGACTCTAGAGAACTTTATAACTGACCCCACACATGCCAAATTCCTTGTTGAAGACCTTGACCACCAAATCTCCAATGTAGAATTTTGAGTGTGGGGGGCTGTCTACGGGCCACTGTGACCCCAACGTTGTCGAGCTCCTGATTACTCCTGACAACTCCCAGCCCAAGGAAACCCGCATCCTTGGGCCTACATCCTTGAATTTGATTTGAACAAGCTTTGAATGATGAATGTTGATGAATTTCATGGTCTCCTAGTGATGAATTACTAGATCTAACCCTGGTTTTGTAGGATTTGATTGGCGATTCCTTGATTTTCATATAAATACACTTATTGCGTCTTTGTATGCAGGATTTATGGAATCTATTGCGGGACCATCAGGGAAGTCTACCAAGAAAGAGAAAGGAAAAATCCTGCAAAAACACCGAGAGGAAGAGGAGAAGGATCAAATGAAGTACCAGTTCCATGGGGTGGAATGCACCTCCAAAATCACTTCCACTTGGGATTCAGTGTCAGACACCAACCTTGGACACGTGGGTATAGATGAATTCCGGCGAAGGGTAATGATCCATCCTACAATTGAAAATGAATGGAAAATTAGAAAGAGTGGTCTTGCTAAGGCGGTTAGCTTCCCACCTGCGCTCATTGCTCCAGAATTGGTCATGGTATGTAGAGAATGCTAGCATAGCAGCAGAAAGATCATTGATCATGATGGTAGAGTGTTGACAGATTTGTATGCTAGATCTATAGGCCAAACATTCTATATTCCCACATTTGACATGATGGAAGAAACTGAGAAGGAATATGCCAAGAATATGTGGAAAGTGGACCCTCTAGGATGCAAGAAACTGATCAACCAACATTGGTTGAAGGAAAAGAGGGGCAATGTCGCCAAGGTTCCACAAGTGTTGTCCAAGAGTGACTTCCATGAAGAGCACCATGACTTGGTCACTCTGCTGAGCAAAGTAATGGGGCTCCCTACTGCTTCCTTCTTTCAGGAGTGGATGTTCTACTTCATTGAGGAGATCATTTGCAGAAAAACAAAGTTCTACTGGGCTAAATTTATCAGTGACAACATGCACAACCAGCTTATGGCTATGAAGAAAACGTCCCAGTTTTACATGACCTCCTACTTGGTGTATCTACTAGCAAAGCCATTCCCATATAAGGGCCTCTTTGTTGCAAATAATCTGGATCCAAGGAGAGGAGAACTCAAAGTGTACGACTGCTACCCTCAGCTACAATATAGAAACTGGAAGAAATAATACCAAAGGGTAAATGATGCCTTTATTGGGCACATCATTAGACTCCTTGGGGTATACTTTGAGAGAAGAGTGTCTCACAATGCTAGAGCTTTCATCCAGAGGTTTGGGTATCTGTTTATACAGTTCCCAAAATTTACATACATCAGAACAAAAGGGTTCTCTGAAAGGCCCTACAAGCTGCCACAATACCCTAATGACTGAATGATCATGCTCGAGGTCTCTAGAAAATTACAGAATGCCCATGCCCTACTAAGTGACAAACACAAAGTAGAGATCTCATATCCCCTAAACTTTGGGAAAGGAATGTATGTCTGTCTCACTGCCCAGTGCGTGAAATATTCAAAAATGAGATAGTGGAATACAATCTAGACCTCCGTACAACCTGAACAAGAATGGACCCATACGAGATGTTGAAGAAATAGGTTGGGAGGCAGTATACTCATCTGCCTCATATCGAAGACTTCTAGGTCAACTGCCAAGATGATAAGTGTGAATGAGGCACTACATGCGAATGACAACCCAGTTTGTAAGGTCGATAAATCTGTTTCCAGTGCCTGACCAAGTAGTAGAGGAGGAGGATACCGTTATCGATGAGAGATTCGATGTTGTGGTCAACTTGTCGCTGCCGTTGATAGATTGGGATGAAGAAGAGGTCAATGACCTTGATATAGTAATACAACTAGTTGAAAACAGAACAAGGCAATGGGTAGATGCCCAAATTGCTCAATTCAAGGTACAGGGTGTAGTGTTAACTTATGGTGAGCTCGAGGATGAGCTCGAGAGTGAAATTGACAGTGGAGCAGTTGCTGCCCCAACAGAAGAGGCCCCTAAATCCCCTCTAGCAATAAGATCGAAGAAAAGGAAGGATGCGCTCGAACGCCATCCCAAGCACAAGGTGTATACATGGAAGGCTGCAGAGGGAAAGTCCTCAAAGAAAGCTAAGAAAACATGGGGATTTGTAAGTGAAATACCTACAATTGAAGAGGATCCCCAACATGAAGGAGAAGAAGAAGTCGAGTGGCCACAATCACCACTTGCCACATTCACTCTTGCCGCTACTGTTGTCGTTGCTACTCCATTGCCTCCTGCATCTCAAGCGCTTCCTGTCTCCACCCGCCATGGACATTTTAGTCCACCTCGCTTCCACCTCCCCAACAACCCCAATAATGGTATTGGATTCCTCCTCGGCTACAACATCCCCACCGTCGTCCTCCTCACTCCCTCATCCACTGCCTACTCTTTCTACCCTAATGGCTGCAATTGCCACAGCTACTATGCCACTACTCACCTTGCTAGATGCTTTCGCAAAATATATGCAAGGAATACCTGTTGAAATCTCTAGGGTGATAATGAATCCCATAGTTCAGACCCTGATGGCCTAGATTGCCACTGGCCTACTCATTCCTCCCCCACCTACAGAGCCACCAAAGATGGAGGCTACCATGTAAATATCTAAAGAAATGGAGAAATTCTAAAGGGAGGTTGCAAAAGGAATAACTGAAGAGCCCGGGGACCCTTTTAAACATGATTACTTTGAACACCTAGAGGGAAATTAAGCATAAACTTGGATAAGGTGGCATTTGATGAAGAGAAGTCACACTCTTCAGAGGAAGACATTGAGGCTCTCAATGCAAAGTATATCATAGAAACCTCAGATCAAGAGCTTAAAGAGGAGTTGTCTTAGTAGCTCAAAGAAGTAGGAGAAAAGGTCAACTCTAAGAAGCAGCTTTCTAAAGAGAAAGATGATACTAATGTCAATGTGGAGATACTCAAAGAGCCTCCACTAATTGGCCAAGGCAAGGGCCCCATCCAAGAAGAAGAAGTGTCACCTGAAAAGAAAGGAGAAGAGAAAGAAGAAGATAAAGAAGAGGAAGATACACCAAAGAAGAACACCAAGCTGGAGCGTCATGCTGAGCTCAAACAAGAGAAAGGAGAAATACCTCATAAAGAGGATGTCACTGAAGAGAACATAGCCTCCACTGAATTGGACAAGGAAAAGGCTATACACATTGAGGACTCTGATGAGGAAGAGAGAACAGATCAAGAATCCTCGAGCCATGAAGAGAAACAAACCCAACATGGACAAAGAGAGGAAGGTGATCATGAATCACCAAAAGGAGAAACTCAAGTGCCCAATTGGATGGAAATGCAACTACATAAGAAGACTCTAGTGGTCGTTGATCCAAAGGCTAGCCTTGAAGCCATACTAGCGAGGGCGCAGACAAAGACAAGGAAAGAAAAGAAGCTAAGAGTCTGCTCTCACATTACAGTTGACGCCTCTGGATCGAGAACAATACAAATTGCTACCCCAGTGTTAAACAAAGGTGAAGGAGCCGGCTATAGTATCTCAACAATCAACTTGGGCCTGACAACTAGAGAAGAGAAGATTGATGAGTTCCAAGGGTCAGTAACAAACATTGTGCAACAAATGAACAAGGATAAGTCCTCTAAAGAGGAATTAAAAGCACAACTGGAGGCTCTCACCACCTACATTCAACAATGGACATCCCTGGAAGAAGAAGCTCGGACATCATTCGCACCCCCTCTTCTCTTCCAAGAAGAGCTCAGTAGAATGGATAAAATGAAGAATTGGACCAAGGCCACAGCGGATTGGTTCCAACGGGTGATCTATAATGGCGACATGGGCATCCATCACGCTACTTGAATGTTCAACAAATTACGAGATTTGCAAAAGTAGCTGGAAGCCACAAAAAAGACATGTCACAGGTTCACCGAGCTATATAGGATCACCTATCCTAAGCTCGAGGCCATTCTTAAAATGCCTGAGAAGACATGGGAAAAAGAATTGGGGCTTGTCAAAGATGACCACTGGCTGGTAGAGACTTGGAAAATGGGCTTAGATCACCCGAGGGAGGTCCTTGAAAGGGTATTGCATGAAGTCGAGCTTGATCTTGAATGGGTTGTGGAACACTGGACTAACAACGAAGACTATCACAAGATGATGACAAATTATGACATGCCCGCCCTTGAGCTAGATCCAAAGAAAATCAAGCCATTCTTTCGTAAAAAGATGGAACAAAGGGTTGCAGATGCGCTAACGCCAGATTCTATGGACTTTGTTGCGACAACATTCACTCAGTCTTAGCAGGTAATCAAGGCCATGCCAAGATGCACGAAGCATTGGGAGCAGATCATGAAGAGATTCAAAAGGATGACCTTTCAAGTCCTCCAATCAGACATCACGGAACGGAACAAGCTCCAAACTTTGATCGGTAAATTTGTGGAGTATGCCACCCTTCATAAGAATGATGGAAAGCTAGTTATTGATGATGAGTTTCTAACAATATAGTTGGAAAAAGAAGGCAGTCACTAGAAGACAAAATTGCTACAGTGTCAGAGCCACTAGAGGACAAAATAGGAATGAGACAAAAGATGTATTTTATAATATTATATTTTGGGGGTAGGTGAAACTCTAAGGTAAAATGAATCTTGGCCACACAATGAAAGTAAATCATGGTCATTCATTTCACTTTTTGAAAACTATAAATAGGGGTCTCCTCTCATTTTCAAAGAGAGAGTTGAGTTGTTGTGTAAAGACATGTAGAAATTTTAATGAGAATTACATTGCTTTGGTGGATTCTTGTGTTTCTCACATGTTGCATAATTCATCTTCTCAAAATTAGAATTTAGTTTGTTGTTCTAATTATTTTAAGTTGCTCTTAGTAGTTAGTCTTATGTTGCATATTGATAGTGAAGAATGTTATTGTGTTGACGTCTTTCATGTTCATGCTTTTTGCTATTTGTTGATGATAAACAACATTGTAAAGCTAGTCTGACCATTGATTCATTTTTGCACCTAAAACTCATCTATTATTCATGTTTCATGGTGAATGGATAGCTGAAAAATCTGTAGACCTTAGAAGATAACACTAGTTTCATGAGACTGTATGTTATTTTGGTTAAGTAGAACTTAGTTTTGGGAAGGCTGTCCACTGTAGCATCCTCCATTGTTACTATTCATCATTAATTGCAGGTCTAGGAACTCTTCTATCCCTTTTCCCTTTTGACTTTTCATTGAAAATAGTAGTTAAGATAAAGTTCTAGGATCATGGTAGAGACAAATCCAATGATAAACATGGAGTTTTAGACTTGAACTTGCAACAATTGCACCTTATTTTTAGAACTTCACAAACTCCATTTTAAGATCCAATTCCCTCTCAACTTAGTAAATTATCAATGCCCTTTGTGATTACCATCAAATCACATCAATCAACTGAGTTATTTTTGCAAGTCATGACCTAACACCCAAGAGACCTTGAGATAATTTTCTGCAACTAGTTTGTAGGAAGTTGTCTTTCAAGAGAGGTAGTGCACTTGTGTGCTTCCTGTGTTGAGAAGTGCAAAAACACCAATCAACAGAACCCTTGGTGGAAGACTTCCACTTCAGTCAAATAAGGCCACGCCCTCCTAAGATCAACTTCAAAAATTGGAAAGTTAATGACCCTGTTGAAATATATGATACACATTGTTGGTAGAGGGGTGTTGTTTCAGAGTTTCTCCCCAATGGTTATTACTCTGTACATTTCCCAAAGTATGGAGAAAATTTCTATTACAAGTCGGCTATGAGATTAAGACAAGAATGGTATAATGGGAAATGGTGTAGGACTAGTTGCCTATCCTTGAAGGGAAGGATATATTCAGTGAATTTCCATAGTAATATTATGAATGAGTAGTTTCATCATGAAAATGATGCATTGTCATTAGTTTCAATTTCCTTGTTAATTGCATGTCTCCACATTTCTAATTTTTATCTCCAAATCAGCTAATTGATAATGAGTTGGTTTTTATTAATCACGGTTTATGACTATATTTTTTGGGGACAGGGGAGAGGACAAACTTCTAATTCTCTTACCAATGTTACAGATTTGATTATGCTTTGATGCTCCTTTGTATTTTAAATAAAGATAACAAATTTATTCAAGGCTAATATGTATATCAAAATATAATCCTTTTGATTAAGGTTAATATGTATAGGAAATGATTCAGTTCCTTTAAAAAGTTGGATTTATCTATTATCTTAGATTGTAAAAATATCGCTATTCTAGGGCCACAACAATGCTTCTATTGGCAAGAAGCGGGGAACTACTGAGAAACAATCAGATTATGTGGCACAAAATTCACCTATGAAGCGGATACGGGTGAAGGGTCCGAGTGATGGTGTAGGTCAGGGAGCTATTGAGAAGCAAACATAGATACAAGTGAAGGAAAAGGGTATGAGTGAAGGTGCAGGTCCAAGTGGAGTACTCACCCCTAGAGTGTCACGATCCAAGGTTTCATCTTCCTCTAAAGGAAAGAGTTTAGATAACTTTTTCTTCTATACTGTCACCTTAGAGAGGTGTATATTTTTTTCTTCTTTTCTTCTATTTTTTATTTAAATTTGGTTAATTTGTTCTCTTTATTGCACTTGAGTATTGATCATGATATTTTAAATGTGTAGGGGTTAGGAAGGAGTTGTGTGACTTGTGAAATAGGGTTACTGCTCTAGAGAATGTTCTTGTTGTTATGCAAAGGCAGTTGAATGTTCTTGTTGTTTTGGAACCATTGGCTTAATAATGATTATCTTGTTCCATTATGATGCACTCTTTTCGTACATGGGAATTATTTTTAACCTTCTATGAGCTTGGAAACTTTGGCCTCTTTTATAGTATCTGAATTTGAACTCTACAGAGAACTTGCATTACCAACTCCTTATACTATGATCACAACTTGTGTATTTAGTATCCAATTAAGGCTTATGATGCTTCCCCATGACAATGGTTATAGTAGATCTCATGGAAAAGTGTGGATATACTTTTCTATTTCTGAGGATGTTGTCTAGATGCCAGTTTGGGACACTATCCTACAATATCCTTTGAATAATTATGATAGTTGCCTTTGATTGCTATTTTTTTTATCCCATGCTATATAGTTGTTTTTAGACCTTCAAAATAACCCTAACTAAAATTTATCTTTTGCAACTTTGAGAAGAGTTTACCCACCTAACTGACATACTATTTCCTTTCACAAGATTATTTGTGGGGGACCTAGATTATGTAATTTATTGTCACTAAATTTTAGATTTTTCCAAAAAAAAATTAATAGGTTAGAAATTCCCCCAGCTTAGATGCTATGATCAAGGTGTATCTCTTCAGTTAAATTTTCCTAGGACCTAATAGTTGGCCTTGTCTATTAGGAAATGCCACACCTAGAATTGGATGTGGTAAATTACCTTATTTAATGTTCAACATGCCACACTTAGAATTGGATGTGGAAAATTATCTTATTTAATGTACAACATGCCACACCTAAGATTCAACATTTGTGCAATTAGATTATGTCTTTTAAGAATTTGAAGATCCTCTCTTTTATGAGAAGCCCAATGATTTCACCATTTGAGCTCAATCTGTTGATCTAAAATGAAATAAAAAACTATAAAAATAATTCAAATATTTGCATAAACTAAAAGAACAAATAAATAAATAAATAATATTTTTGATTGTGAAGAGAAATCAAAGATTTGATCACAAAGATAAATCAATCAGAAAAGAAAATTAGAGAATGATAACTCTCGGCGTATTTTATATATATTAATATTTAATATATGTATGCTAGTTATGAATGACAGTCTTTCTCTAAAGCAATCTACACAATCAGAGTAAATTCAACATATGTGCAAAGACCAGTGGACTTAAAGGGTTTACGAGTTTAGTGTCAAAGGTAGAAAGGAAAATTTTTAAGCCAATAACAAAAGCATTTAATTCTAGCCTCAAGGCTCTTCAAGAGAGGAATTGAATGTAACAGTAATATAAGACAATCATGGTAGCATCTACAAGAACAACACTTATGAAGTAGATAGAGAGTGTTGCAAGATGGTGTGTCCCTTGGTCTTACTTGTCCCGCATAGTGTTTGGGTTTGTGTCATGGTCTAACCGCCTCCTATGGATCTTAACTGACACTTGTATTGGGCATTGACAGGTTGACCTTTTGGTGCAACGATAAGGCCAACGATTGGTATCAGAGTTGGTCACGTGTTCAAACCCCTTGCTTGTGCTGGGGGGGATTGTTGCAAGATGGTGTGCCCCTTGGTCTTCCTTGTCCAGCACAACGCTTGGGTTTGTGACATGGTCTAACCACCTCCTATGGATCTTAACTGATGCTTGTATCGGACATTGACAAGTCGACCTTTTGGTGCAACGACAAGGCCAACAGAGATATCTACCAAGTGATTGTCTTGGTCAAGAAATGTGTTACTAAAGTAATAAATGGCATAGAACAGAGTCAAAAGAACATGTGTCAAGGTTAACCTTGAATTTCTCCTACGCCTCCAATAGTTGTTGATTAGTTCAGAGGTTTAACACATGCCCTATTATCATGTAGGTAGTTTTTTGGAGGTTTTAAGAGTATTTATAAGGTAGTTGAAGAGGTTAAACAACTGTTTGGGTGAGTAGGCAGTAGTTGGAGGGCTTCAAGGAGCTTGTTAGAGCACTTTGGACCACTTTCCAAGCATATAGGGAGGCAGCTTAAACAAGAGACAACATGTGCAAGCATCTTGTTGGTCAAGGAAACATATATAGGACCACGTTCATTTAAAACGATCAAAACAAACCATTTCACCCATCTTCTATGCTATCTTGGAGTATTTGAAGGAGCAAAACAAGGGGACCACTTAGCTAGGCGCCCAAAGGATAGTTTGACCTTTTCAAAGCAACTGTGACACATGTCACATGTTGATTGTAATGTGAATTAAGACTTAGGAAAGGCTTGTATGCTAAATAATGTGACCTGTTTCTTCCTTAGTTAGTTCTTTCACTTCTTGGAGTTGTATTGTAAGTTGTAAAAGCTTCTCTCTGCCCTTTTTGTGTATTGTAACTCATATTTCAATTTTTAGACTGAAAACAAGCAATGTAATTTAACATTTTTAAGCAAGTAGAACATATTTTAGACTTGTGCAAGTTATCTAGGAGCACTTTTTTTCAATGAAATTCAGTTATTATTTCCTTCTCAATAGTTGTTTGCTTGTGTGTATGTAGATGATTGATGCATATTTATATGATTTTTATGTGCAAATCCTCCAATATGTTGTCTCATTCAAGAACCTTTTAAACATGAAAACACGCCTTAGATAGGTCACAAGTTATGTAGCTGAGATTTACATTATTAATTTGTGAAAACATACTCAGTTTTCCTTAAATTTGTAATTATTGCAACTTTCTTGTGAAATATTTATGCATTAGCATGTTAGACCTTTGATTTGTGTGAAAAATAGCTGAATAACTAAGATATTACGTGTCAAAACAGCAGAAGCAAGTTGTAAACATTTAGGTGCATCACCTCACATAGTTAGATTTTAGTTTCATGTCAGCTTTCTACTCTTTTTTTTAGTAAAGTATTAGTTTAGTTAATATAGGTGAGACACTAGGGTAACCAACCCTCTCTAGAGGTTCTTTTTTGTTTAGGTGACCCACAACCTGGAAAAGTCCCCATGTTTTATTAGTAGGTTGAGTTTACAAACTCAGCTAGGGTGCATGTTTAGTGATAATAGTTACTATTAGCAATAGTTTGAATTTGTCAAAGCTTGAGATATCTTTGTTAGAAGAAGAAAATTATGATTCTTGGAGTATAAAAATGAAAAAAAATATTTATTTACCAAAACATATAGGATCTGATATAGGAGCATTCAGGTTCCCAAGCAATCTCATATCACCAAAAATATATTTTCTTTTCATGTTTAGTATTTTGCATATTTGGTGTAGGTTTGAATTTCAAGAGCATATTGTGAAGTGTTGTAAGGAAATGATTATTTATTTGTAATCACTTTATTTACATTCCATACATCAAGGTCAAGCAGGGTGTTAATTAATGTGATTTGCAAAATTGCATACCAATTTGAGAATTCAAAATCCCCTTCTACTATGGTAAATAGACATTTGACTCTTGGCATTCTATTTTGGTCTTATTATTTCAATTTTGATTTTTAAAATGGAGAAAAAAAGTAATTTTTGGTGTGAATAATTGTCTTGTACCTAGCTTATTCATTCACTAGGTAAATTAGGGGATATATTCACATGATTAAGTTAACTTAGGAAAAAGATTCTTTCTAGAAGTCTTAGTTGGATTTTCTAGAACTTATCTTATCTAGTTAGGATGCATCATTTCCTAGGTGATTAGGTTGTTGGTTGTCTCATGTCATAGGATTATGACATTTGTCAACATCATGTTCATTACTACATCTCAACCTTGCATTTATAAGCAAGGCATCTCATGTACATTGGCACATCAATTCAACCATTATTCAATCTTGCATTGTAAAGCAAACATTCTTGCCATTCTCTCTCTTGTGGAAGTGGTTTAGCAACTAATCTTGGGGGTGTTGGGGAGTCACCATTTACTCCCACATGGTATCAGAGTTCTCCAGGTGTTGCAGATTCCTTCCCATATCTGAGGGTTTTATTTTGGCTTGAAGATTTTTGTTGGGTGCAGATTGGGGTTTCATTAACTTCATGATTGAAATCAGAAGGTTCTGCAGACGAATTTTGACTATAAATTCGTCTATTTTGGGTAAAGTTGTTTTTGAGGCAAAAAAAAATTTCTAGAACAACCTTCTTAGCAGTACGATTTTTCCTATTTTCGCAAAAAAATATTTTGAAAAATATTTTCTGCGGTAGACTATTGTATTTAAATATTTGGGGCAAATATTTTCATATCAGGCAAAATTTGTATTCTATCGGGAAATAGCCTATTTATCCAAAAATTATTTGTGGGGTTTGGTGGTATTTTTTGCGAATATTCTTTGCTTGCGTCATTATCTACGCAGGTGTCAGATCCGTCCTTGCTGGTGGTAAGAAGCTTTTTCCGTCGGCTGATTTCTTGCCCCTTCCGGCCGCTATCTCCTATCCCCTGGTCATACTTGGTCGGCGTATTCCTCCATCCGCGGGTACTTCACATTCATCGCGGCGGACAACTCTATCTGCGAAGGTCTTTTCCGGCGTACAGGGTCTCTATCTATATCGGGTACTACCTTGCGTCAGATCTGTTGTGCTTCTCTATCGGCGTACGCTCCTATTCATTTAATATCCCATAAGATTTCTCAAGTCTACGGGAGTACAGTATCTGCCATCACATCGGATCCGATTTTTCTGGCTTCAATCATCGTTCTACACCGGTACACTCACATCAGTGGTACTATCTTCTTCTGCGGGATATACACGGCTGTCAGCATCAGGACCTGTCGGCCTTGTTAAGTCAGGCTACGGTTTCTTCCATTATCATCAGTCTACAACTTTATTGATAGTTTGTTCTTATATTAAAAACCATGTGTTATTTTATACTGGCCGACATGAATTTTTAGCCTTTGTGAAGTTTTTTAATAGCCGACCATGTTGCTTTAGTTGGCGAAATTTTGTAAGAAGGCCGACGGGTATTTTATTTTTCGTTTGTAACGCTAGCGGTCACATGGGTGACCTAAGTCTAGCGCCCGGGTGCCCGAAAATTGCTCCTACTTAGTCTGCCAGTGCAGTGTTTTTGCCCCCATAGTGCCTTTTATAGGCCTTTTTTTTCATTTTTTCATAACTTTTGCATACGAAGGCAAAATTTTTGAAATGAGATATCATCGGAAAGGTGGAGATCTAAATTTTTCAGTGGTGCCAATATTTTGTAGATATTTTGTAGTTTTGAGCCATTTTTTCTAGGTTGAAGCTCAATCATCATTTTTCACCTTCAAGCTCATATCTTTGTGCTCCGATCTCTGATTTTCTCTAATTTCATGGCATTGGGAAGGTATTCAGGAGCACTTCAGATCTACTCATGCACTTTTTGCAGATTTGTTTCCAGATTTTCATATTTTCAGTTTGTTGCTAATTTGAAAGATTGGGATACATTGTTGTAAATTTGCAAAAAAGTGTAAATCTGTTGGGACAAAGGGGTTGATATCTTGTATTGTGAGGGAAAATTGGTGTTCCTCTCTTGTAATATCTAATTGTATCATGGATTTTTCAAAAGTTGTACTTCTAACTCCATATAACTATCATGAGTGGAGATTTCAAATGGAGTTATTATTGTTAAAATCGAAGTTTCAAAGAATAACATTTGGTCAAGATCTAGAACCTATAGGAGCAAACGAGAAAAGAAAATGGCTTGATAGAAGGGATGAAGCTCTTGGTACTTTGAAGTTGTCCATTTCTCCTGATCTTATACATCATGTTGCATCTTGCACTCATCCTAATGAAGCTTGGACTACTTTAGAGAGTCTATTTGGTAAGCCAGATAAGATGAGGAAATTTAAGTTGGAGAATGAACTAATGGGTCTTAATCCTTCATATTTTGACAATATCCAAGACTTTTTCTCTAAGCTCAATTCTCTCAGATTGCAGTTATCTAATTGTGGGGTCACTAAAGAGGATGAACAGTTGATTCTTTCTATTCTTACTAAGCTTGGTCCTGATTATTTAGTGTTTGTTTCTACATTCTATGCTACAATGGATGCCCTTGGAAATTCATACAAAATGCCTTCTCTTGATGAATTTGTAGCTCAACTCACAAGGGAACAAGCAAAGTTGGTACACATGGGCACACTGAAGTCTTCTACATCTCATGCTCTTGTTGCAAAGGATACAAAGGCTTCATGTGGCAAAGGTAAGAAGCAGAACAAGGCTCCCAAGTCTCATGAGCAAGGTAAAGATTCTCCTTCACATAGCACTCCTGAGTCCACATCCTCTTCAAAAGAGGAATCATCTAAAAAGAAGAAGTTCAAATGTGCATATTGCAAAAGGTTAGGACATGATGAGCATAGATGTTATAATAAGAAGATTGATGAACTCACACACCTTCTTCAAAAGAATAACATTAAGCTGCCCTCATTAGTGTCTTCTACTTCTTCAGCATCTCAATCGACAGCCCCCTCATCATCATCTCAGTCACAGGATACAGGATTTACATCTAGGCTACATAAAATGAAAGGAAAAGCACTCTTGGCCTCTACAAGTCCCAAATCTCATAGATGGATTCTTGATTCAAGGGCATCTCATCATACGATATCTTTTATGGATAAGTTCTCTTCTTTTGAGCCTTGTAATTCACCTCATATTTTGATGGGTAACAATACATATATGAAGGTAAGTGGGAAGGGTTCTATTAACATGGGGGAAGGGACCTTCAATGATGTTCTTTGTGTTCCTTCCTTGTCCACAAATCTCCTTTCTATTTATCAAATTACTCATGGGGGTCAAGGTAGAACAATTGAGTTCACTCCAAATAGAGTGTACATAAGGGACTTGGAGACTAGGGATATTATTTCTATCGGGATGGTTGATCATTCATCTTGTGTATATTCCTTTTCACATTTTACTTTAGAAGATGATAATGTTCTTTTGACTGCATCACACACTCCATTGAGTGTGAATCATGATAGTGAGGAGAAGTTTGGTCATCTACACCTTGGTATTCTAGAGACCAGTGCTGAGCTTTCTACTCCACCTCCTACTTCTTCAACCATTGATGCTTTTATTCAGCAGGATGATCAGGGTGCTGTCATAATAGTGGTTTACAATTCCTGAGAGGAACGAATTTTAGCTGAAATCACATATTTTTAGAAAATATAACGATTTAAGCCTTAAAAAGTTCCATTTTAAGGATTCCAATTGAAGAGGGTTTGATCAAATCACCTTAGATCAAACCCCTTGGATAGAACCTCGCTAATTTTAAACCATACCTATAAATGTGTCTCCTTTACCAGATAAAATGTTGATAAAAAATAACTTTTGATTTAGATTTTGGGGATCAAATGAATTCATTTAAAATTTATTTTAAATGATTATGGTATTCCTGAACAAGCTATCCAATGAATATAATTTTAATATGTTTTGGTTTTGTTATGTATTTGTTTTTAAGTTTTATTAAACATAGGTTTTCATTGAAAATGAATTTCTTTGTTCTTCACATGTGGAAAAATAGAGATATCAAAAAAAATTGAAAAAATATAAGTGCACTAGATATTGAAGTCCTTGATCCAACAAAAAAAATAAAAATAAAATTTTGACATATACAAAAAAGTTACGCGTTATACATTCTTGTTGTGTCTAAATTGTAATTAGTTTGACTTTGAAACTTGATTAAGGAAAAAATATTCAATAAAAACTATCTAACCAAGTAAGCACTATATATCAGAGTTACAAATCTAAATTTGAAAGAATTAGAATTTTATCCTTCATGGAAAAAAAATTATGCGTTATACGGTGTGCGTCACTTTTTAAAAATGTTGTTTTCTAAAAAAAATCTATTTTCATGGGAGATGGAAAAAGAAGTGCAATTTGATTCCAAAATTTTTGAAAAAAATATTTTTAGAATCTACAGAATTTGATGAGACTCTTGTTTGCACCATCTTCAAATTCCTCACAGTTTAGCCACTATAGGTGCCCGAATGTGAAGATTTAGTTAAAAATAATAATTTCAGTGTCCAGTTTGGCCAAAAATTGTAAACCACTATTATGGGATCACCCATCATAGTTTTTCAAATCTTGCTTTGTGGGATGAATATTTCACAAGGATTTCTAACTTGTTCATGGAGTCTCATATTGTAGATTTAGAGGACACACTTGAGGGGATTTCTCTCCTCTTTGATGACAGTTTCAACACAACTGTTACACCATCTACTTTTTCTTTGGAGATTGACATTCATGAGTCTCCTCCATCACTTGATTTGTCATGTTTCTAATTGGTTGAGTTTGACCATGATTATGTTGTGGCTCATTCAAGCTTGGAGGCTCCTACTTAGTTTTCAGAGGCATACATGAGCATTCATTCTTCCTCCTTTCAGTTGGACATGGAGTGGCTTCTTCATCAACTTATGAACTTATTTCTTCCTAAGGGGAGATGTGTTGCTTGCAAACATTGGGTCATCTTTTGTTTTCAAGCATTCTTCATCAGCATTGGAGCTTCTTCATCATGGGGGGGGGCATCTTATATCTCTACTACCCTCTTATGGGGGGTATTTGATTGTATATACATGATGCATGTTGTCCTTGGGAGGCATCATTGAGTCCTCCATACATCATGTTTGTTTTTTTTGTTTTTCTCTCTTTTGGAGAGGAGTTTTGTTCTACTGGGTTTTCTCCTTTTCTCCACTTGTGAGAGATTGTTTGCATTTGCATTGTAAATGGGTACCTAACATGGCCTAGTAGCCAAGACCCATAGTCATAGTCATCTTCATAGTTTTTGCATAATAGTGTGCATAATAATCTTCTCCCTAAGTTGCACTTAAGGGGGGGTGTTGGTGTGAATAATTATCTTGTACCTAGCTTATTCATTCACTAGGTAAATTAGGGGACATATTCACATGATTAAGTTTACTTAGGAAAAATATTCTTTTTAGAATTCTTAGTTTTCTTTTCTAGAACTTATCTTATCTAGCTAGGATGCATCATTTCCTAGGTGATTAGGTTGTTGGTTGTCTCATGTCATAGGATTATGTCATTTGTCAACATCATGCTCATTACTACATCTCAACCTTGCCTTTATAAGCAAGGCATCTCATGTACATTGGCATATCAATTAGACCATTATTCAATCTTGCATTGTGAAGCAAACATTCTTGCCATTCTCTCTCTTGTGGAAGTGGTTTTGGTCTAGCAACTAATCTTGGGGGTGTTGGGGAGTCACCATTTACTCCCACGGTAATAATATTTGGAAAACAAATTAATGACTTCAATTTCCAATTTGGGGTGAATGAGCACAACTTGGTTATTGATTTTATCTATTCATATACAACAAAAAAATGTTTGGTATGGTACAACAACTTTGAATGGCACTTTTGGAAACAACAACCTATTTCGTATTTCATTTTCTGTAGGAATTTAAAAGGTCGATGAAAGAGCAGATTTGGAAACCACTTTGGTGTTTTGCATACTTGAGACCCTCCTTAAATACAACCTTTAATGGTTTCAAGATGCAGAAATTAGAAACAACAAGTTTGAGGAAATAATTTGCAGGTTACTTTAGAGGATTGCATGAAGGAAAGTACACGGAATTAGCTTTCCAAGAGGAGAGGAATAGAAGAGGAGAAGAAGAAAGTTGTAGGTGTGTTTTATGTGTTCAAGGAAACCATGAGAGCTGTAGGATGAAGAGAAAAAACAGATTTAAAGAGGAGTGAAGCCAATAAAGTTGAAGGCAAAAGACTTTAAATATTTGAAGGCATGAAATGCCTAAAAACCCTTGTAAAAATTTTGAATTTTATTTCTTGTTGAAATCCTTACTATATGTACTTTTTCTTGAGGAATTTTGTTGTTTGGAAGTACATATGAAAGTGATAATAAAGATATGTTTCGTATTTTTTTTTAAAATATATGTTGTCCTTGATATATGTGCAAGAATGTGGGTTGGATGAGATGTTTTGATTAGGTTAAAACTAGAAGGGCCAATACCCATTACAAAGCAACCATAGAGGCATAAGATTGGTGGCTTACAAAAAATGACACCACCAAAAAAGAGGAGCGAGACTCACCAACAGTGAGCTTGTAAGAACAAAAAACAAGCCATGCTTTCTACTGGAGCATGAAATTAGAAAATGGAGACTAGCATCAAGAAACAAAGGTAGTTGAAACAAAGAAACCCAACATAGAACACCACCCTATAGAAGTAGGTGAAAACTAGTGGAAGCCAACACCTTAAACATTAAACAAAGGGTTGCAACCTCCAAGCAAAAACTCCAAAAATTCCTATACCAAACTCAAAATAAACCAAAGGGAAAAATGAATCCCTTTCCACAAAACACCCACCTTACAAACAATCCCAAACTCCACCTCTAAAGTATCACATTCCACCTCAAAAGGAGTTGCAAAGGAAAAAACCAACAAGAGGAAAGATCCTCCTAGCCCCCCCAAGAAAAAAACTCCACCTAAATAGGAGAATAAAAAAAGTGGGTTGCAAAGGAGAGACTAAACCAACAAAAGGGACAAGAATAACTCCCTTAAGCACTACGAGAAATAGGGTTTCAAGATGGGAAAGGAAAACACCCTAGCCAAGAGAAACAAAGCAGAGGAAACCCTTACCCCCAAGAACATGTCCATTAAAACCAACATAGTAGAATGCAAAGTAATTCCTTCGTAGCACCAAATGTTGAAACCAACAAGCAAAGACACAATATGAGAAAAATTACCCAAAAAATGAACCAAGGCCAACAATGCACCACCAACTAGCATCATAGCAACACCAAAAACAAAGAAATAGTTCTGCAAGCCTTCCAAAAAACAAAGAGGCCCCCAAAATGGCCTTCTTCAAGAGCCAAAACAAAGGGCTTCACACCTCTACAACCGTTGTTGCGAAAGAGAGAAACCCCAAGCAAAGGTAAGAGCCACCAAGATCTGACATACAATGCCAAATTCCCAAGAACCTCTGCAACCACCGCACAAGCAAAGCAACCAACTCCAACAATAGCATGGGAGAGAAAATATCTGCCAATACTAGCATTTAAAAAAGAGCCCTTGAGCACCAAACCCGCCCACAAAGAACCTTCCAGAAAGTTAAGCACAAATCACACCAAGATGATCGGGTGAGCATGAGACAACACACAACAACCACCAATAAAGGTCTATAGAGAGTTAGCAAAGAAGGGAAACAAGAAAGAATCCACACCATTCATAGCCCTAGAAACGTCACCTAGGGTGAAGATTCCCAACAATCTCAAACCCTCCCATGCAACAGCAAAAGGAGGATCTGCTACAAAAATTTCAAAAGGGTAAAACCTCCTCGCATAGCTCCAACACCAACCAAATGCCTCACCCAAATAAGTTTCACAATGCCAAAAACCTCATAGCTCTCAAGATAGGAAGGGTCAAAGAAGGTAAGGAAAATCCCCATCCTCTAAGTCAAGATCTCAATCACCCTCCTCTGCAGTTTTTAAATCAGAACCCTTGCTTTGATTCCCACTCGACGCCATTATAATTTCACATAAGTGTCTAGGTTGGATGAGATGTTAAGGATGCAATATTGGATAGTTTGATAAGACCTCCTAATTTTATTTGCATCAAATGGTATCAGATATGCTATGATGTTGGAATGTGTATGAGGAGAAATATTTTATATTTGAGGTATTTTTCTATGTTGTGTAAAAGAACTCAAAAATATTTTTGTTGCAAGTTTCAAATGCAGTAATCTAAGGTTTGACATGAGTTATTAGGATTTGTTTGTGTAATTATTTTTGGTTGTCCTCCAATAAAGATAAGGCTAAGTAGAAGGTGTACAAACATCCTCCACTATGTGAAAGTGGGTAGAGGATGTTTTGAGAGGTACATCTCTCTGAATCTTTGTTGGGTAGAGGATAGTTGTTGTTTTGTGTAAGTTTTGTTACAAATTATGAGTGGGTTGCAAGTATTTGTAGAAATTTTTGTTGGTGTAATTAATTATTTAATTACACTTTATTACGTTTACTTAGGTAATAATTAGTTTACTTAATTAATAAGTAAGCTTTATTTAGTTGAGCTGATTTTAGGTCAACATTAGGTTTTACCTTTAGGGTTATGCATTTTCTTTTATAAAGTATTTATCCCTTGTATTTTCTCAATTCCTAAATACAATTCATTTGCATATCTTAATTCAAATTGCTTTACTTTCTTTTGTTTTTCTCTTGTGGAAGGTATTTTCTAGTTTGCATGTTTGATCTTGGTTTCTAACATAGCATCATAGCCTTGATTTGCAGCCCCTTCTCAATTTTTTGGAGAAATTCATTGCAGAGCACATTCGGGGTTCCTCGAGGGTTTCATACCTTGAGCTTATTTATGAAGCATTTTGGATCAGATCAGGCATCTCCAATGGATTGGCTTTTGTTCCATTGATTTTCATCACTGTTTGCCAAATCAACAAGGGTAATAAGTCTGTTGATTTTTTTGCAAGATTTGGGAGTAGCCTTTTTTTGGGTATTTTTCGGAAAAATGGAGGTCACCATCGCGTTCACAACACCCAAAAACCCTAGGAATGCTTTTCGTTTGGTTGATTTTGGAGTTGTTGAAAAAAAAGGAAAAAAAAATTGCCAGAGAGGTCATACGGCCTCCCCAACACACTTCACAAGGCAAAAAAAGTCACCAAAATCAAAAAATAATTAAAAAAGCGTAGCTAGTTCAAAGCAGAGTGTCGCCCACCTACCGCCTAGCGGCCACCCGCCAGCCGCTCAGACAAGCGGCACCACCCTAGGACTATCGACTCCTCTTCAACCCTTGAGGGCTAAGCCACCGTCATATTAGGGACCAGGGGCTTTTCCCCAGCCAAGCCGCTAGCCCCCTGGTCTTGCATGCAACCAAGGAATGATTTGTTTTAGCCCCTAAGGGCTATTGAAGGGCTTATTGGGCAGTTTGGAGCACTTTCACAGAATCAGGTGTAAAATAGACATACGATCTCCGTTTTTCAAAAATGAATAGGCGTCAGAAAGCTGGTTACGGGAACTATCCAATGGTGTAGGTTTATTTATTTATTTATTTTTATTCTTTTTTTGGCCTCTAAAGTCAGATGAAGCAGTTTTCACTTCGGAGGGCATATTTTTTGCCTCGGTTATCCATCTTTCGTGATTCAAGTGGCACCAGAAAGCTGATTCAATCCTCTACACAGATATAAGGTCAATTTTTTAATCATGGAGGTAGATGTGAACATTGGTTTGTGCATGCACTCTTTTTTGTTTTCACGCACTAGGTTTGCATTCTCTCTTTAATTTATGCATTTTTTGCATGTTCTCCTTTTACAATCATGGGGTATTGTAATAAATGAACTTATATAAAGTTCCATCAGGGGGGATTCTTGCATAATAATTTGATTAGAGTGTAGTTGCATTGCATGCAGTTTGATCTCATCTTCATATTGATGACAACTCACATGAGTTCTATTTGGATTTTGTAGTTTCTTTTGGCCACATCTTGCTCATAGCTTGACACATTTTGGTTCGCATCAGTTCACATCTCAGATTGAAAACCTATGGTTAATGATCCCAAATCATATCAGATTCACATCGAGTCACATCTTAGTTTGAGGGCCATTCGTTTTATGGTTAATGTTCCAGAATCTTCATGGTACTTGCTCTTATGGATCAATTTTAGTCACAGTTTGGCATCGACATTGAGATACACATAGATTCTAGATTCTTTCATCATATCATTCCCTCTTATGGAGGGCATCATTTATTCATCTACTATTTCTTTATAGATTCTAGGGTTGTTCCAATTTGTGAGTTTTCCAGTGTTCCTTGGCATCAGGTTTGATGTTGCATTATCATGATTCTACCCGAGTCCTTCAGTGACTATCATATGGTTTCTTGTAAACAGAGGTATCTTTCCTTGCTTGCCAGATTCAAGATTCTAGTGTTACTCCACTAGTGTTCTTCCAGTGCTTCTTTGCAGCAGGTCATCTCATTGAGGGGGGGTTTTGTCCCACTGGGTTTTCTCCTCTTTCCCATTCATTGCATTTGTACATGGGTACCTAACATGGCCTTGTAATCGGGAACCATTCATGCATTTATGCATTCATCCTAGCATTAGGTGCATGCATTTTTAGTCTCCATAAGTTGCACTTAAGGGGGGGTGTTGGTGTAATTAATTATTTAATTACACTTTATTAAGTTTACTTAGGTAATAATTAGTTTACTTAATTAATAAGTAAGCTTTATTTAGTTGAGCTGAATTTAGGTCAACATTAGGTTTTACCTTTAGGGTTATGCATGCATTTCTTTTATAAAGCAATTTATCCCTTGTATTTTCTCAATTCCTGAATACAATTCATTTGCACATCTTAATGCAAATTTCTTTTCTTTCTTTTGTTTTTCTCTTGTGGAAGGTATTTTCTGGTTTGCATGTCTGATCTTGGTTTCTAACAATTTCAAGGAAGAAGAGTATGAGGTTGGCCTTGGGTAGAACTATAAAAATTTATTTTTTATTGAGATGAGAGAAATCATTTGGAGGAAGAGAATTGGGCTAATCAAATTAAGTGTGTAGAAATATCTAAGAGATTAGATGTCTTGGAGGAAAGTATTATGAAAGGAAAGAAGAAAGAAAAAGAAAAGAAGATGGGATAATTTGAATCATTTAATTTTTTAATGTTATTTCATTTGTAGGTTGAAGAGAAGATGAAGCAAAGAGTCTTATAGATAGCACTGAAGAATAAAACATTGTGAAAGAAGATGAAAAAGAAAAGTAAATTTGCAATTGAAGCATATCTTTTGGAAGGAATGGAAGTGGACCATATTGCAATAGTAGAATGTCTTAGTGAAGGTATGGAGGTTTTGATGAATGAGGATGTGAATGGAGAAGATGTTGTAGCAGTAGAAGAAAATATGAAAACAAAGTGTAAACAATGATTTTGGATTCCCTATCACAATGCTTTGCTCCTCCTAGGGTTTATCACCTAAAAGGAGAAAGTGGATTGGATGGGGGACCAAAATGCAAAGGTTTACACTCAATAATAATGTTAATGAGATGTATTCTGCCTAATTAAGATGTCCTAATGTTCTTATTTGAAATTGAAATGGTTTAATGATGCAAAACTATGAAAATGTAAAGTGCTGGAAAACACAATGTGATATGCAGAAATACTTGAGAAATGCAACTAAATGATGAAATAACATAACATAATGGAAGAGGTGCACCTGGAATCAGAAGTCTGATGTTGGAAGATTCTGGAATCCTGAAAAATTTGACTGAAGTATTGATCGAGACACTTAGGCCAGTCTGGGTGACTTAGTCCCAATTTTGAGAAACTTTGTCAGAACGAGAATCTGCCAAATGGGTATCCAGAAATGTTAAAATCAATTTTTAGGACCATAAGTGGGACTAATTTGCCACTAGTGGCAACTTAGTCCTCCTAAAAATCTCAGGGAATTCTAGACAAAATCTAGAAGTCATTGATCTGTACTTTCTTTTCTGACAGGTGTCCGTACTTGATTTTACTAAAAACAGGGCATAAAGTCTCCCCAAGCTTGAATTAGGGTTGTCTTGACTTGATTGAATTTTTTCACTTTTTGATCACTTTTCAACACCTATTGCTTGACAAATCTGCATACAAAAGTCACATGCAAAAGGGGAAAAATAGTTGAGGGTTAGAGAATAGGGGTTTTCCTTGGTCAAACCCCACTTTGGTAATCAAACCCTAAACTTTGAAATAGAATGACGAGAGTATGGTAAATAGATAACATGCAAGTGCAAATGTCATAAACTTACCACACCATGGATGCTCAAAATATGAAGATGTGCAATGAAGAACTCCAATAGCTTGACTTGATAATGCTTGATTTCCTTGAATGCTTAATGAGTGCAAGAGATTGTATATGATTTGGAGATAGATGATTGTAGGAGATGTAAAATGAGGTGAAAAACCCTTATTTATACTTTATTTTACTAAAATTTCTTGAAAGTAACACATCATAGGCCGACCTCAAGGGTTAGAGGACAAAATCTCACTAGAAATTTAAAATTATTTTGAGTTTTGTGCCAAAAAGGACTAAGTCACCCCTATTGGCGACTTAGTCCCACTTAAGCAAATTAAGTGGGTGTCGGGAATTTTGAGGCATTAAAAGTTGTCCAACAGGAATATCCTTAACAACACACTTGAAAATGACTAGAAAGTGTATTAAGGAGTCATTTAGACATGAGAAATGGTTAAATTAGTGAAATTAAGCCTAGAAAAGCATGAAATCTTGTTACAAGACTTTACAACACTTCAAAATAGGACTTAATAAGTGATGAAAAGGTGATTTTTAGGTGAATTGTAATGAATAGAGTCTAGAAAAATGTAGAAATGTTTTACAACACTTCACAACACCTTCATAAGACATCATAATTTGAATGTTTAAGCCTTAATATGAATGTTTTGACCACATTACAACATTATTCCTAGGAAAAATCAAGCCAAATCCCATTAGAAAGACTCAACTGAGCATAAAAATTTCAACTATAAAATTTTTGGTGACTCACAAAGGTAATGAATGGTTAATATGTTCATTTTTATGATGATGAGGATGATGTTGAGTTGTGTGTAGATGAGATGATGAAACTCGAAGAAGATATTAACGAAAGGGTGGAAATAAATGCAAAGGAGTGTGAAGAGGAAGTGCAAATGAAAATATTAAATTTTCATGATATTGCTGATTTGTATGTAGGTGTTGCAGAGGATGGTGTAGATGAACATTGGTGGAGGAAGAGGAATTGCGGTGGGTTGAATACCATAAGAGAAGAGAAAATATAAAAGTGTATTTGGTGGAGTTTCATAAATGGTGGAAAAAGTCCATAAGTGAAAAAGGGATTAGTAAACACATTTTTCAAAGGAAGATAGGAAGAGTTCCAAGTAAATGTTGGAAAAGGAGAAGAAATAAAATTTTCATGGTTGTAGAGTTCCTACAAATGTTCAATAGACTTGGTGTCACACACACAATTGAAAGGAAAACCTAACTAAATATTCCACTAAACCCTTGGAAATACCTTCATTAAATTATCAACCAGGGCTAATGTAAGCTTGTGATGATGCTAGCATTGTATGTGCTTTCAAAGAATTGAGACTATCTATATCATCCTTCCATAGGTGTTTACACATGCTGAAAAATCATAAACTACATAACTGTAAAATATGTAAAACTAATACTATCACTACATGTACCTATAGCCTAAGACTATGACTAGTTCACTGTCAAGAAATGAATCCAAGGATTAACCAATAATGTTAATTAAACCTACACTTTGAAGTACATAGATTGAAGCAAACTAAAGCATAAATGTGAGATAAGATTTGTTCATAAATTAATTCATAATTGTAACATAAGGAATCTAGTCAAGACAACATGCATTCATGAGTAACTACTACAACAGTAATAAATGTACAAAAGTAAAGTGGGGAACAATTGCCTTGAGTGGTCTTTTCTCAAGTGACTGTCTCCATAGGTTTAATCCAAATCTAGTTCTTCAGATTAATGAAATCATAACAATAATTGGAAACCATTCATTGCATAACTCAAAATATCACAATCGAATAAGATTGTGCTATGATATCTTATTCATAAGATCATGAACATTGTTTTTGTAAAAAAAGACTTAACTGAAAGTACCTTATTGCTATATCTAGTACTGAATAATCAACCAACTAACTAACACCTCAACCACCAAACCATATATATAGGCACAAGGTAGTTTATTAAAATGAGGACTCTAAACTAAAATCTTAAATCACCACTCCCTACATAATAGAGTGTGATAAAGTATGAGAAACTAAACTATAACTGAAAAATAAAGAGCAATCCAAATAGAACTATGATTGTTGTAACAAGAACTGAAATGTGGACTGTTGAAATAGTCATGTTAGATTCTCAACTATAATAGATTTCTTCTCCTTCAACTTCTTTAGTAAATGTTGTGATGATTAAAAATCATCCTCAATAAGTGTCTCCATTTCTACAATTGTTGCACTCAGCTTATTTTGGAACCTCCCCTACATCACTATTTGGAAACTTCTTTGGCTACGGGTTGTGTGGTGCAGGAGCACACCTAGGCTAACCTCCATAGTTAGGATATTTTGGCTTGTATCTGACATTAGCCAAGTCAAAGTTATTGTGTATTTGTTTTGGACCTTAGAAGGTCATTGTTGTGGTTAGGTGAATTAGTCATTAGGACTAAGATTCACCAAAGTTTAGTCATCAATGATAGTTTAGCTTTAATTAGCCTTAATGGCCCATGTTGGGATTTGAGTCTTAAATGTGTCTAAACACATGGATGTTGTTAGAAAGATGCCATGAGGCAGTTAAGGGAGTTGGATGCTCAAAGTATAGGAGATAGAGGTCCTAGGAGTTAGGAAGAGGGCATAATGGATTGTTGCAAAAAGTTGTTACAAAAATGTCATGACAATATTTGCCATTATGACAAATGTTGCATGCAACTCGGTTATCTTGGATCCCCTAAAAGATAGGAGTGTGGGATCGACCAACACACCCTACAAACATGGTAATGGCATCTATGAAAGGAGGTGGCTCGAATTCAGAAGTTAGTTTTTTTTTGTAATCAAGCTTTTGGTTTTTGGAATAGAAGAAAGAAGTCTACAAATTTTGTGTTTTTCTGTGAATTCCAAATGTCTTGAGTGACAGTGATATTAAATGAGTTGTATGTTTTCATTTAGCATTGAATTCGTGTTCATAGGGTAGTTCTAAGTCATTTCCATTCTGCAAGAAAGTTCATTTGAGTTAGTTTAGTGTTTTGTTTAAATAGGTTAAGGTCTAGGGTCTTTACTGGTTTTGTTCTGACCTGTTTGTCTTTTCATGGCTCCCCCATGAAATCTATCCACGGGATCTTCCTGAGAGTAGATGGATATGTTAGGGGAGCCATTGGTCTATACATACTTAGTGGTAGGAGTCATGTGGAGTCAAGAAGCAGAGTGCAAAATCAAACCCTAGGTGAGTTCAAAGTACCCGGTTAGAGGTTTGACAGTGTAGAATTGAAGAGAATAGGCAGGGGAAAGAGGTACTATACAGAACAAGTATAGTTCCAGGTAGGGTACAGTCACATTATAACATGCTAAGAGGATTAAGCGTTTGTCAATCCATTTGTTGAGGTAAGGAACAAGAAATCAGTAGGATCCTAGTAATTAGGCCTTTTAGCCCTAGTTGACCTAGATAATAGGAAACCAGTGTACAGAGGGCTCAGGAGACAAAACCCTTGTGAATATTTTAGAGGATCAAAAAGGGTATTGGAATGTGAAACTTGTTTTTCAGGTCATTTGGAAAGTTTGGGCTAGAGAGACGAAAAGGTCATTGTCAAGGGCTACAAGGAATTAGGCCTTCTCAAGACAAATTCTTGAAAATGGTAAGAAAGAAGATTGAAGACCATTCAAGATGGATCCAGTTGGATGTACATGGTATGTTACCAACATGTTTGGCACCGCTACAATCAGTTCAAGATTTTATGTGATGTTGGCACTTAGAGTCTTCTAAGTGTAGGAGAGAGTTTGCCAGTTCTAAGTGGTGTCAGTCTTTCAAGGTGAAGCACAAAGTGTGAAAATCTTGGAGAGAAGTTGGAGCAGGACTTAGTTAATGATCTAATCCTAACAAGAACCTAGAAGCTATCAGGTTCCTGGATGAAGACAGGGAAAAGTCTTCCTAGCTAGTTGTGCAAGCAAACCAAGGAACACTTACACCATATTGGTATCAGAGCAAAAGTTTGATCAGGCTTGTGATTGATGTTGCAACCCACTGAATTAGTAGGAGAGAATACACCAGAGGAAGATAGAACCATGGTGACTAACGCTGAGTTAGCCAAGAAGGTAGAAGAACAAGAAGAGGATAACCAGCTACTAAGAGAAAGGTTGTCCTGAATGGAGAAGCTCTTGGATGAAGTCCAAGAAAAGGCAGACAAGGTAAAGGATAAGATAGATCTGAAGGAAGAGCAGGAAGAAAAGGAAAAGGAATTAGATTTGGAGGAGGAAGCTCCAACACCTGACCCTATCCTTTCTGAAGAACCCTTCTTGAAGGCACTGCAGGCCTTAAGTGGCAAAGCTTTGGAAGGTGTGCCACTATTCAGTGGACAAATGGATCCTGATTCACTCATGGACTGGATTGAAAGTATAGAGAATCACTTTGAATGTGATGGTATAACAGAAGCCCAAAAGGTAAAGGTGGCCAAGTCAAGGTTGAGAGGTTCAGCTCTCACATGGTGGAAGTTTGTGCAAACTGAAAGAGAGAAAGAAGGAAAGGGTCCTATAGTTACATGGAGAGGCATGGTAACCAAAATAAAGCAGACCTACCTACCTGATGACTATAAAGTCCAGTTGCATAGGAGGAGACATAATCTTAGACAAAAAGATTTGGATGTCTAAGCATACACCGAGGAGTTCCAAAAGTTGTGCCTCAGATCAAAGGTGGTTGAAGATGAAAGCATCAAGCTAGCAAGGTATTTGAATGGGCTTAAATGGTATATTCAAGAAGACATGAGCCTAGTGAACTTAAAAACCATCCACCAATGTTATCAAATGGCCTTAAAGATAGAGGAGAAAGGCAAAAGAAAGCAAGAGCAGACCTCCAAGAGTAGAGGTAAGGGAAAAGATAGTAGAGGACAAAGAGGTGGCTATGGTGGAAGGAGTTCAGAATCAAGGGCTCAAGGAGAAGTCAGGTACTCTGAGCAGCAAGAAGGAAGCTCTAGTAGAGGTGGTAGAGGAAGAGGCTCTAGCTCTAGAGGAATAAGTGGTGGACAAGGAAGAGGCAGTTACTTTTCCAATATGAAGTGTTATCACTGCAATCAAATGGGACACCCGACCTATAGGTGTCCAGAGAAAGGTAGTACTTCTCAAGGAGGTGATAGGAGAACTAATCTTGTTCATGATGAGACAAATACAGTAGAGAAACATTTTGAGGTACCATTAAATTCAGAGGAAGGTGAGAACCTTATGATGAGGAGAACTTTGATCAAAGAGCCTGTTAAAGAGGAGCCAAGCCAAAGGAGGTCCTTGTTTAGGATAAAGTGCAAAATGATGGGTAAAGTATGTAGAGTCGTCATTGACTCAGGGTCTACTGACAATATTGTGTCAGAGGAGACAGTCAGCAAGCTAAAGTTGACAAGGATACCCCACACCAATCCTTACAAGGTCACATGGCTCAATAAAGGCCAACATGTCTTGGTAAATGAACAAGCATGGGTGGAGTTCTCAATTGGAAGGTACAAGGACAAAGTCTTGTGTGATGTGTTACCTATCGATGCATGTCACTTGCTCCTAGGTAGACCATGGAAATTTGATCACCAAGCTATGCATGATGGAGTGAAAAACTCTTATACTTTCAAGAAGGATAAGGTAACATTCAAAATTCAATCACTGTTAGAAGATGCAGAGGTGCAGACAACAGGTCCTAAACTGCTCATGGTTGGTGAAAAAGAGTTCTTAGAAGCCTTGGAAGAAGGAGAAGGAGTTGGCTATGTAGTAATGTTAAAGCTAAGAGAGGTAAGTAATGAAAAAGCAGCTGAGAAGCTAGAGTTGCCTAAAGAAATACAGGAAATGTTGCAGACCTATGAAGGCATTGTAAGCAGTGGACAACCAACAACATTACCCCCTAAAAGAGCCATAAGTCATAGGATAGACTTGATACCAGGGGCTACCCTACCAAATAAGGTAGCCTACAAGAGGACCCCTCAACAAAATGAGGAAATAGCTAGACAAGTACAAGAGCTCCTAAACCAAGGTCTCATTAGGAAGAGCATCAGTCCATGTGCAGTACCCAATGTCTTAGCACCTAAAAAGGGAGGGGAATGGAGGCTTTGTACTGATTCAAGGGCCATAAATAAGATAACCATTAGATATAGGTTCCCTATCCCTAGGATTGAAGACCTCATGGATTGTCTAGGGGAAGCTAAGTACTATACCAAGATAGACTTAAAGAGTGGTTATCACCAAATTAGAATACATGAGGGAGATGAGTGGAAAACAGCTTTCAAAACCAATGAGGGTTTATATGAGTGGCTGGTTATGCCATTTGGGCTGTCTAATGCCCCCTCCACATTCATGAGACTCATGAATGAAATCCTCAAAGACTACATTGGTAAATTTGTAGTGGTGTATCTTAATGATATACTGATTTATAGCAAAACAAGAGAAGAGCATCTCAAACAGATAGAGTTGGTTTGCAAGAAGCTGTAGGAGGAGAAATTGATAATCAATTTAGAAACGTGTGAATTCATCAAGATAGAGTTGGTGTACCTTGGATTTGTACTCTCACATGGCAACTTGAAAATGGACAGTAGCAAAGTGGAAGCCATCCTCAATTGGCCTACTCCAAGGATAGCAACAAAGGTAAGAATTTTTCATGGCCTTGCTCAATACTATAGAAAGTTCATAAGACAATTTAGTGCTATTTGTGCTCCTATGTTGGATACCATTAAAGGAGGGATGAAGACTAAATTTGTATGGAATGAACAAGCTAACAAAATTTTTGAGTTGTTAAAGGAAAAGATAGCTACCCAACCTGTTTTGGTGTTACCAAGCTTTGAAAAGCTATTCACTATTGAGTGTGATGCAAGCAATGTGGCTATTGGAGCTGTTCTCAGCCAAGAGGGTAGACCGGTGGCTTTTCATTCAGAAAAGTTAAGTGAAGCCAAGAAGAAGTATTCTTCTTATGACCTTGAGGTGTATGCATTGGTCCAGGCTTTAAGGAAATGGAGGCACTACTTGCTTCCCAAGGAATTCATAGTGTATTTAGACAACCAAGCACTTAGTTTCCTGAATTCACAAGAGAAACTGAGTCACAGACACATGAAGTGGGTGGAATACCTGCAAGCTTATACCTTCAATATCAAGCACAAGAAAGGAGTACTCAACAAGGTGGCAGATGCCTTGAGTAGAAGAGTCCTCGCCATACAAGAAATTCAGTTGAAGAGTATGGGAATAGATCATTTCAAGGATCTATATGCAGATGATGAAGATTTTGTAGACATCTATAAGGTATGTGTTGAATACAAGAATCACTTTCATAGTAGATATGTTGAATATACTTTGCAAAGTGATCTCTTGTTTAAAGGGAATCAGTTATGTGTCCCTAGAGGTTCCATTAGAGAGAATTTGATACAAGAAAAGCATAATGGTGCATTGAGTGGTCACTTTGGGATCAGAAAGACTCAAGAACTTGTTCAAAGGTTCTATTATTGGCCAAGGATGAACCTAGATGTTAGGAGGTATGTGGAAAGTTGTATAGTATTTCAAAAGGCCAAGGGTACTTCTTCAAATGTAGGCCTATACCAACCACTACCTATTCCTAGCAGGCCATGGGAATGCTTGAGTATGGATTTTGTAGTTGGATTACCCAAGACAAGACAAGGCATGGACAGTGTTTATGTAGTTGTGGACAGATTCAACAAGATGGCTCACTTTGTGCCATGCAAAACAACCAATGATGCCAGTCAAATAGCCTCTCTCTTCTTCAAAGAGATAGTAAGGATACATGGGTTACTTATAAGCATTGTGTCAGACAGAGACACTAAGTTCATGAGTCATTTTTGGAAGACTCTTTGGCAGAGATTGGGAACTAATTTATCTTTTGCATCTGCATACCATCCCCAAACTGATGGTCAGACCGAAGTTGTTAATAGAAGTCTTGGAAATATTTTAAGGTGCTTGACCAAGGAGTATGGTCAACAATGGGATCAGTTGATTGGACAAGCTGAATATGCCTATAATGACACTATGAACAGGTTAACAGGGAAGAGTCCCTTTGAAATCGTCTATGGTCTACATCCTAGAGGAGTCTACGAACTAAGAGACTTAAAGGATGGAGTCAAGGGAAGTGGATATGCTGATGATTTTGCTTATGCAATGCAGGAGATTCATGATATAGTCAGGAAGACATTGGCAGAAAACAACATGAAGCATAAGACCAAGGTGGATGAGCATAGGAGAGAAGTTTAGTTCAATGTTGGAGACTTGGTGATAGTGCATCTAAACAAGTCCAGGTTACAAAAAGGAGTTCCTCACAAGTTGCAGATGAAGAGGATAGGTCCCTGTCCTATCTTAGCAAAGTATGGAAATAATGCTTTTAGAGTGGATCTACCAGAAGACAGTGGACTGTCCCCTGTTTTCAATATTGCAGACCTGGTTGATTATAAAGGACCACCACCAGACATGGATAAAAGTCTCAAGGAAGTCATCCAAGATGTGGAAGAGCTCAAACTACCCTCTGCTACAGTCAAACAAGCTGACAGTATACTGGACACTAGGGTCTACAAGAAGACTAGAACCAAGGAATATAAGGAACATCTGATAAAATGGCATGGTCAACCTAATGCTGATGTAGTGTGGATCAAAGAATCAAAGTTCAAGAAGTTGGGAATTGATCTCAACTTACTCAATCCAAGGGTGGATTGAACTCTTTTGTTTTGGGGAGGATGGTGCAGGAGCACACCTAGGCTAACCTCCACAGTTAGGACATTTTGGCTTGTATCTGACATTAGCCAAGTCAGAGTTATTGTGTATTTGTTTTGGACCTTAGAAGGTCATTGTTGTGGTTAGGTGAATTAGTCATTAGGACTAAGATTCACCAAAGTTTAGTCATCATTGATAGTTTAGCTTTAATTAGCCTTAATGGCCTATGTTGGGATTTGAGTCTTAAATGTGTCTAAACACATGGATGTTGTTAGAAAGATGCCATGAGGCAGTTAAGGGAGTTGGATGCTTGAAGTATAGGAGATAGAGGTCCTAGGAGTTAGGAAGAGGGCATAATGGATTGTTGCAAAAAGTTGTTACAAAGTTGTCATGACAATATTTGCCATTATGACAAATGTTGCATGCAACTCGGTTATCTTGGATCCCCTAAAAGATAGGAGTGTGGGATCGACCAACACACCCTACAAACATGGTAATGGCATCTATGAAAGGAGGTGGCTTGAATTCAGAAGTTAGTTTTTTTTTGTAATCAAGCTTTTGGTTTTTGGAATAGAAGAAAGAAGTCTGCAAATTCTGTGTTTTTCTGTGAATTCCAAATGTCTTGAGTGACAGTGATATTAAATGAGTTGTATGTTTTTATTTAGCATTGAATTCGTGTTCATAGGGTAGTTCTACGTCATTTCCATTCTTCAAGCAAGTTCATTTGAGTTAGTTTAGTGTTTTTTTTAAATAGGTTAAGGTCTAGGGTCTTTACTGGTTTTGTTCTGACCTGTTTGTCTTTTCATGGCTCCCCCATGAAATCTAGCCACGGGATCTTCCTGAGAGTAGATGGATATGTTAGGGGAGCCATTGGTATATACATATTTAGTGGTAGGAGTCATGTGGAGTCAAGAAGCAGAGTGCAAAATCAAACCCTAGGCGAGTTCAAAGTACCCGGTTAGAGGTTTGACAGTGTAGAATTGAAGAGAACAGGCAGGGGAAAGAGGTACCGTACGGAACAAGTATAGTTCTAGGTAGGGTACAGTCACATTATAACATGCTAAGAGGATTAAGGGTTTGTCAATCCATTTGTTGAGGTAAGGAACAAGAAATCAGTAGGATCCTAGTAATTAGGCCTTTTAGCCCTAGTTGACCTAGATAATAGGAAACCAGCATACGGAGGGATCAGGAGACAAAACCCTTGTGAATATTTTAGAGGATCAAAAAGGGTATTGGAATGTGAAACTTGTTTTTCAGGTCATTTGGAAAGTTTGGGCTAGAGAGACGAAAAGGTCACTGTCAAGGGCTACAAGGAATTAGGCCTTCTCAAGACAAATTCTTGAAATCGGTAAGAAAGAAGATTGAAGACCATTCAAGATGGATCCAGTTGGATGTACATGGTATGTTCCCAACATGTTTGGCACCGCTGCAATCAGTTCAATATTTTATGTGATGTTGGCACTTAGAGTCTTCTAAGTGTAGGAGAGAGTTTGCCAGTTCTAAGTGGTGTCAGTCTTTCAAGGTGAAGCACAAAGTGTGAAACTCTTGGAGAGAAGTTGGAGCAGGACTTAGTTAATGATCTAATCCTAACAAGAACCTAGAAGCTATCAGGTTCCTGGATGAAGATAGGGAAAAGTCTTCCTAGCTAGTTGTGCAAGCAAACCAAGGAACACTTACACCATTGTGCCTCTTAGTTGTTATGGGCTATAGTCTACCTCATTTGGCTCCTTGATTGTAAAGTGTTAGTTCATACAACATCTACACAATACTAATAATCATAGCTTAAGCACAGATATTCATTGCAATTGATACATATCCACACATTAATTATATAATAACTATCATATTATAACCATATTTCCATATACTTCAAATCAAGTTCAATTTTTTATAATGAGCATAAAACATAGTAAAGTGTAAGAATATGTATGAAATAAGTGTTTGGAAATGTCTATTAGTATGCATAAAAACATCATAAAACAAGCTAATAACTAGACCCATTATTCCCCCCAACTACCCATTTGCTTGTCCTTAAGCAAATTAATTAGGGCTGGAGGTTGTAATGCATAGTGATATCCCTAAGATTTGTGATAGCATGCACTCCTTTGATATATTTCAAATTAAAGCCTCCATACCATGCAAGTCTGACCATGTTGATAACCTTAGCTTCCTCATGTTTCTTATTCTTTTCCCCTGTCCAATGTGGTACTAGGTAGATAAGCATTGGTGGCTGGAAGGCGAGAGGTAGCCATTTAAGTCCTTTTTATTTGGCAATATCCATGTACCTATATGTTCCCTCAAGCATAGCTATGAAATTATAAATAGAGTGGGGCTCCTTTCTCGACAACTCAGGGGTTAAATTATCCCACCTCTCTTCCACAAATGAATAACAATTATGGACAATTCCTATAGTTAGTATTTGCATTCTTTCATAGCCCTTGATCCTCAAATTCATGCTTTTTCTACCCACACCTTTATATTGCAAAAAAAATTTCCACTCCTCTATTATTTCATGGGGGTTTTCAAATTCCTTTCTAATTGGGAGAGCAATTGATTTTTCTCTCTCAACATATTCTTGCATCATCTCACTCCTCTTCTTTTCATTCTTGAAGTATGATGTTAGTGCCCTAATTTGTAAGTCACCCACAAACATTAATGGGTTCCACTTTTTGTTATCTGACACAACATAATTATGTAAATAGAATTCACATAATTGTTCTTTTTCATCAGGTGTGGCATCAAAAAATAAAAAATCAAAAAATCAAACTTTCTAATCATTGCAACTGGAAAATTACTAATCAATTTGTTCAACTAATAATTCAAGAATTTTTCCTGTAAGAATAAAGCATATGTCCTTGTAGGAGGTCTACACCTTACAATCTAAGCAACCTTATCTACTTCTTCCTCAATCCTGACTATTAACTTTTTCAACTCAATGTCTTTACTCTCTAGTACTCTAGTATGCTTTGAGACCATTGTTTCTTTTTCCTTCTCCCATTTTTCCTTCTGTTGGGAGAATTCTTGAGTGACTTTTCATAGTTGGTAACCTAGAGACATGGTTGTATTATAGGTTGGAGTTTTTGTAGTAGGGGTCTTTTGTTCTTAGTTGTGAGCTCTTTGTTTCCTATCTTTACCATTGCAAGTTGTGCAAGAAAGTCCAACTTACCCATGCCCATAAGTACGTAATTTCTCCAACTCTTGAATCTTCAAATCTCTTTCCTTGTCCCTTTGTTCATAAGTCTTCACTAGTTCTTTTAATTATTTAATCCTTTCAAGTGTTTCATGTAATTCTTTCTTTACATTTCTTTCCTCTATAAACAAATTTTTAGCTTGCTCCAAAAATTGTTCGTCACCACCCCTAGTGTACTCACAACCCTCATTGTTAAGGCTTTGTGGGGTTCTTTTCCTGGTTTTATTTGCAACAAAAATATCCTCTGAATATGATTCTAAGGTGGTTGATTTGTACCATTTTCTTTTCATATGGGCATGCAAGTTTTTAAATACATTGTATTTTAGTTTTGATTCAGTCCCTACTGTCACAATGTATTCTTCTTCTTGTTTCTTAACACTTCCCCTCATGACATCTTTCCTTTTCAGGTGGTGTGAATGCCTAGTCTGGGTGGACCTTTTTTCTACACTTTTGAAGGTGCATAAGAAGAACCACCTCTCCTCTTTCTAGTTTTGGGAATTTTAGAAGTCGGAGTTTCTTGGACACCTTATGCTATAGGAAAAAAGGTTGTGGGTGGTGACCTTTACTAACTCTGGTTCTCCCCTACTGCGGGTAGGTGAAGTAGTAAGTGAATCAGGGGGAATTTCCTTTAATGACACAATAGGTGACTCCAAGTTCTTTGGGATAGTTGGGTCCTCAAGAATGTTGCTAATGTGTTGACAAATAAATAAAAAATTCCCAAGAGACCTGTGGGTACTGAACCCTAAGGCTTCTCTTCACTAATAGGGTGACCAAGTGTGAAATTGTTGAATCATTTCTTTTTCTTTGATACTCAAACTTCATTCTCTTTAATAGGTTATATAGGAAATTAGGTACATTAACCCTTCTATCATGACAAAGGTGACTTAAAAGCTTAAAATGTACTATATATAGAAGAGATTTCCTAATATAAGATATTTGAAAATATAGGAAGCAGCAAAAGCCCATACCCATGAAAGTGATAACCTTTTGGTGCCTTGGGATGATGAGTCGAGGTTTTCTCTAGGCTCCCTAAATTTTTCCTTGGCAGCTATTGCATTTTCCCTGATAGGGAATTTAGCCCCATTTCTTGGTAGACAAGATACCTATGCAATTGCAACCTCTGAAGCATCTACCCTTGATCCTCAAACTATGGCTTCATCATGTTGGAGTGTTTCTGCAAACTACCTTGTCATATCCTCATTGTACTTTGTTAGATTTAGGAAGTAATCTAACCACCTTGCTTGTGTAAAAATAGGCAAGACTAATATGTCTTCCAATAACTGTTGGTGTTCTAATGGTTTCCTTCAAATGATGTCTCCTCCCATGATGGTAAAATTACTCTCTAATGTTCAAACTTTGCAAATTTCAGCTCACAGTTTCCATTTCACCAATCCTTTCTATCTTCTATACTTGTAATCTTCAACTGTAATCTCAACTGCTATATCTTCTTCCTCTGTTTGAGTTTGAATTGGCTTGGGATTGGGGAATAGATGACTGGAAGGTTGCAGAAAGGTAAGAAGGAAAAAAGGGATTGTGTATTTTTTCTTTTTTTGAAGTGGAATTTTTTTGAAAACCTTGAAACATATACTATATCCCCCCAACTAAAACCTTGAGGAATGTACTTCACTAGGTGAAGGGAATGATTATCAAATATGGAAATAAGATTAATGAATGTAAAGCATGTAGAATTAAATGCAAGGATAGATCGAAAGCAATTTCAATCTATGTTAATCATGGAAAATTAGTATGAGTATTTGTCATATGAGTTGATCGTAACTCTATGCATGTAAAGCTATGTAAGAGTGTTTTTTGTTTGACATGGATTTGACGTGGTTAATTGCTATAAATTATGGATGAAATGACAAGTTGGCATGTGGTAATTAAAGGCTGCAGAATGTACAGTTCCTAGAAGATGAAGTGATTGTTCAAATGCATGAAAATCAAGATAGGGTACATGGAATATAGTGGTTAGGCTTCACATAGTGAAATGATAGGCTTGTGAATGCATGTGCAGAAAAAGTGGAGTGAATGTGGATAATATACAATTAAATTGGCATAAAATTTTAAGTTTTCTACCAAGAAAGTGTTGTGGGTACCTTCAAAAATAGGTCCCTATGTGAACTATTGCAGTTGTCACTCATGAAGTTGCAGGTCCCTACTACATCATGGAGCCTACTGAAAAAATATTTTTGTTGAGAAAATGTGTCTCAACCTTGCAATTATATAACGGTTATTTTTTATAGGATACATATATATATATATATATGTATGTATATATATGTATACATATACATATATGTATGTATATATATGTATATATATGTATACATATATACATATATATATATACATATATATATACACATATATATATATACATATATATATATATACATATATATATATATACATATATATATATATATATATCCTAGTTACATCGATACATGTAATATACAATGGCAGCAAGGGGGGGAGTGGGATGCGTGTGAATAATTTTTTGTTAACTTTTTTAGGAAACTCATAAAATGGCTGAAATACATTAGATAATGATTCAATGTAAATCTAGACCGTTAATTATTAGGTTTCAGATCTAATGGTGGATTTTTTTTGGCCTATCTTGCTCTAGAATGTAACTCTATTTTATGAAGGTGTTGTATTATAGTTGTGGTAGAGAGAGATGGTGATGTATTCTAAGAGTCTATTAACAGTCGTGTTGTCTTTGGATCTCTGAGTGGTGATACTCCCTTGATAAGCTTTCTCTACAAGTATACTATAATCTTTGATATTTACTGAATAATATATCAGGTGGCTTTTGGAGTGTGGGGTCCTTCTCCAGAAAGGGTTTTCCCCACATAAATCACTATGTCATGGTATGCATGATATTTGTGTTTATTTATATTTAAGTTTTTGTAATTGTTAAATATTTGTAAAAAAAATCATTATTCTCCTCTCAAGATTAGTGTAGGAAGTTGTTCTGCTACCTTAGCTTCCTTACAAGTGGTATCAGAACCTGATCACCTTTGGTTTCAGTTGTGGGTTGTTGATTTTTTTGGACTAATCTAGGTTTTCAAGTGGGAGATTGTGCAGAAGATATTTTGTGATTGTTGCAGAAATTTTTAGATGGAAATTTCAATAGGAAGAATAGAGGTGGATGATTTTCTAGAAATAATTTTGAAATATGGAAGCTAAAGATGGAAGATCTGTTGATAGATCGAGATCTGTGGGATGTTGTTGATGAGAATGTTTCAAGTCTTGCAGATCCTACTCAGGTTGCTCAATATGATGTAATGGACCGTAAATCCAAGGCTCTAATCAGACTGTACTTGGTAGAATATGTTTTAATTAATGTCCATGAGGAGACCTCTGCAAAAAAACTATGGAAGAAGCTTGGTGAGATGTATCAGGATAAAACTTTAGTGAACAAGATTTTCTTGAGGAAGAAGTTGTATTCCTTGAGAATGGAATAGGGTGGATGAATCACATACCACCTAGAAGCACTCAATATGTTGGTAGCTCAATTGGCATCCGTTGGTATCAAAATGGATGAGGAGAAATGTCGGATCCTGCTTTGTTCTTTGCCTGATTCGTGGGATTCTCTTGTTATGGCTATTGGGAGTACTTTTGTTATTTTGAAAATTGAAGATGTAGTGGGTTCTTTGCTTTCTGAAGAGATGAGGAGGAAGGTATCCATCACTTCCAAGGAGGCCCTAAATGTTTGTGGAAGACCTAAGGAAAAAGGAAAGAAGAATGAGAAGCGTGACAAATCCAAGTCTAGGGGGAGATTTAAATCTCCTTGAAAGTCCAAAGTTATTTGATGGTATTGCTGTAAGCCTAGACATGTTTGTAAGGAATGCAAAGAAGAAAAGAAGAAGAAAAAGAATAAATTTGATTCTAATTCTAAGTCTGAGAAGGAAGATGGTGATGCATTCATTGCAGTTTTGGCAATTCATGCAGGTAATGATGCATGGTTAATTGACTCAGGTGCATCTTTTTTATATGACCTTTAATAGAGATTGGTTTTTTGAATATGAAGAATTTGATGGAGGTAAGGTGTACTTGGGTGATGATTCTCATTTAGACATTGTTGGTTGTGGTAAAGTTAAAATCAGGTTTCCTAATGGTATAATAAAAAGGATTAATGGTGTGTCGCATATCCCTGAATTAGCATGAATTTTTTTATCTGTGAGCAAAGTAATAGATGCGGGTGTGCAAGTAATACTTTTTGATGTAGGATGCAAGATGTTCAGAGGTACTATGGTGATTGCTAGAGGTGTCAGATATGGCACATTGTATAAGTTGGATGCATGCATTGCTGAGTGCAATAGTACTTCTATGAAAGGAAAGTCTATGGAAAAAGTGAGGGTTTGACCTTTAGCAGATGGTCATGGATTTTGGGTACCCAAGGGTGTTCCTTCTTTTGAAACAAAGTTACCTGCAGAGAAAACTATGCTATGGCAGGGTGATCCCACAATACTGGTTTACAATTTTTGGCCAAACTGGACACTAAATTGATTTTTTAAACTAAATCTTCACTTTTGGACACCTATAGTAGCTAAACCATGAGGAATTTGAAGATGATGCAAACTAGTGATTTGTGACATTTTTTTCTATAGATTCTAAATATATATATTTTTTAAATTTTTGAATCAAATTGTACTTCTTTTTCCATCTCCTTAAAAAACTAGTTTTTAACAGTAAACAACATTTTTAAAGAGTGACGTCATTGACTAACACAACTTTCTTTCTATGAAGGATAAAATTCTATTTTTTTCGAATTTAGATTCATAACTATGATACCTAGTGCATGGAATTGGTTTTGTAGTATTTTGTTGATTTTTTTTTCTTAATTAAGTTTCAAAGTCGAACCTTTTACAATTTAGACATGATTCACTAGCTAAAGCATAACTTTTTTGTATGTAACGAAATTCAATTTTTTTTGTTGGATCAAGGACATCAATATCTAGTGCACGAATATTTTTCAATTTTTTTTTGATAATCTGCTATTTTTCCACATGTGTAGAACATAGAGCTTGATTTTCAGTGAAAAACATATGTTTAATCAAACTAAAAAATAAAATACATAATAAAACCAAAACATATTAAAATTATATTCAATGGATAGCTCATTCCAAGGACTACCATCATCCAATTGGTTATGTGAAGTCTCCTCCATTTTCATCCTCAACCCAAGCTTCGAAGGGAAAAATTCTACAGAAATTTGGTGCAAGAGGAGGAGAAGGGGGAAAAAGGGGGGTTTGATTGAACCTAGGTTTGAATGAACCCCCCCTTGGAGGTTCGCTAGAACCAGGGTTCGAATGAACCCTGGTTCGAGCAAACCCCCCCTTGTATTCAATTTTCCATTTTCTTTGTCATAAAAAAGTGAAAAAAAGTGGGTCCCATCATTTAATAGGGTTCGCTTGAACCAAGGTCCATTTGAACCCCTTTTGGGTCCATTCGAACACCCCAGTTTCTGTGAACCCCTAAAAAGAAAAAACAAATTCCTAGGAGCATTTTTGCAATTTTCCTTCCTCACTGGAATTGTAAACCAATATTATGGGATCACCTGACACTAGAGACTTGGCCACAATTGAGAAAAGGGTCTAAGGACCTTGAAAAATAAAAAACCTTGTTGAAGGTTTGTCTAATTGTAATCTTGAATTTGATTTCTATGAGCATTGCATTTATGGAAAATAAAATTGTGTTCAGTTTTACTCGAGTTCTCATAAATCTTGTTGTGTATTGGATCTTATTCATTCTGATGTGTTTGGTCTTGTAAATGTTCCTTCGATTGGGAAATCCACATATTATGTTTCATTTATTGATGATTATAGTAGGACATGGGTATATTTTCTAAAGAGTAAATTTGAAGTTTTCAGTTGATTTAAAGAATTTAAAGAAATGATTGAGTTCCAGACTAGAAAGAAATAAAATTTTTGAGGACTGATAATGGTGGTGATTTTTTCTCTAATTATTTTGATTGATTGTGTAAAAATTATGGTATTCATAGACAGAAGACAACTCTGTATTCTTCACAACAAAATGGAGTTGCATAAAGAATGAACATAACACTGATGGAGAAGGTTAGGAGTATGTTGAGTGGTGCTAGCCTAGAACAAAGGTTTTGGGCTGAAGCTATTGCCACTTCCTATTACCTGATTAATAGGTCTCCTAGATTAGCTCTTCTTGATAAGATGCTTATAGAGGCATGGTCATGTCACAAGCCTTCATTAAGACATCTTAGAGTTTTTGGTGCAAGGCATATGAACATGTACCAAAGGAGAAGTGAACAAAGTTAGAGAACAAGGTTGTGAAATGTATCTTCATATAATACAGTTATGGTGTGAAAGGATACAAGCTTTGGGAGCATGTTGCACAAAAGGTAATATATAGTAGAAGTGTTATATTTAGAGAAACTAAGCATTTTTCTATTACATTGTAGCCAAAAGAAATTAAATAGGAAGATGTGATTCAATTTCCTTCTACACCTGAGAAATTTGAATCGATGCCCAAGGATATACAAGAATTTGGGGAGAGCTCGTCTAGCTCTAGATCTTTAGAAGAGAAGGAAGAACCTCCAACTCAACTTGTCTGTAGGTCTACATGGAATAGACAAACACCTAATGATTAGAGATGTATTTTTTCTTTGAATACTAACATGGATGAACCCAGATCTGTAGAAGAGGCATTAGGTATGAATGATGCAGAATCTTGGAAGATTATTATGGATGAAGAATGGCATCTTTAAAAAAGAATGATACATGGGATTTTGTACCATTTCTTGAAGGACAGAAACCTGTTGGTTGCAAATGGGTGTTCAAGAAAAATATTGGTTTAGATGGAGGTATTGAGATGTACAAAGCACGTTTGGTTGCAAAAGGTTACTCTCAAGTTGAGGGTGTTGATTATGGTGAGATATTCTCTCCTGTTGCAAAAATGACATCCATTAGATTTTTGCTTTCTATTTCTACTGCTTATGATTTAGAGGTTGAGCAAATGGATGTGAAAAATGTTTTCCTTCATGGTGACTTGGAGGAGGATATTTATATGACACAACCAGAGCACTATGTGGTGAAAGGTAAAAGTAAGTTGGTTTGCAAATTGAAGAAATATTTGTATGGCTTAAAAGAAAGTCCTAGGATGTGGTACCAAAAATTTGATACATATGTGTTGAGTTTGAGATTTGAGCATTCTAAATCAGATCATTGTGTTTATTATAAAACTGATGGTAATCATTTCCTATTTATATTGTGTTTTTTATAAGATAAGCAACATTTATAGGGTGTTGTACCCTTTACATAGAGAGCCCAGAGGGCCAAAGGAAAACCAAACAGAGACAACTGATTAGCAGTTGTAGAACAATAAACAGCTGACCGACAGCTGTACAACAATAAATAGAGCTTAGACAACCCCAGAAGAGGGAACAAATATGACTCCCTGAACCTAAGGCTGCGTAGAGGCAATGTATTTGGGGGAGTCCCTTCTTCTGTAGCACAACTGATCAGGAAGGCTCAAAATTGAAATCCATTGAATGAGACGAGGGGAGCGGATCCAAAATAGCCACATCGGATGAGGAGCCATCACACAACGAGGGAGCTGGAAGAGACGAAGAGGAGATAGGAGCGACCAAAGGATCAGCAACACCAGACGATGAGAGACAGCAAGTAACTAATGACACAACGACGGTAGAAGGTTTCGCAGAAGGGTTGACCAGTAGAGGAGCTAGGATAGGCTCTGACACCGAGGGGGAAGACAAGGGAGGGTCGCCCACCTCAGAGGAATCATCTAAAGAGGGATCAACTATGAGATGGCCTGAGAGAGAATTCTTCCACTGAGTAGCAGCACCCTTGCGGTGAGCAAGAGGGCAACCAGAGGCTAGGTGACCAATAGAGAAACAACACCTGCACTGAAAGGGGAGCCCCTCATAGTCAAGAAGTTGTGTCTAAGGTCCATCCTCCACCATCAAAGAAATAATCCTCCCAAAACTGGATTGGGAGATTTGACAGACAAACCCAAACAGGTCTAATGTTCAAAGGCTTTGTAAGAGGATTGAAAGAGCGAGACCAAGGTTGAATGAACAGCGAATGAACACCCCACATCCACACCTTGTCCAACACCCTATCACGATCCTCCGAGGAAGAAAAAGCAACAAAGAAAAAACCCCTAGCACTGGGGTAGAGCTCAATCTGTCCCAAAACAATAGGCTTCCAGGCACCGAAAACCCATTCATGGAGATCGGGAAGGGAGGGCCACAAGCTGTTAAACCTGCAGACCACACCTTGCTGCACATAATACTCCTCATTCTTAGCAACCTTAGGCCCAAAAACCACAATAGGAGAGGCCCTGGAACAAGGAAAAGGATGAACTCGAGCTGAAGTAGGATGAGGCTGGGCTCGAGCAATATCATAAAATGATTTATGTTTGCAGGCAACAGCACCAGGAGGAGGGCCCCCAACCAAATCCCGCACAATACCTGCAAAATAATCAGCAGGGCCATCCACTTGTGCAACAACACCGGGAAAAAATCCCCTTGTAGCCCACACAACAACACCAGACAAAGCCTCCAACTTCCCACAAACCCCTAGCATTGGCGTGACCAAAGAGGGCATAGGCGCAACCACCATGACGACACCATCCACAATCGATTGTTGCACAACGCGTTCAAAATTCTTCTTCCCGCTCAAAATTTTTCTTCAGATATTCTATTTATATTGTGTTATATGTTGATGATATGTTATTTATCGACAAAGGGAAAGGTATGATTTCAAAACTGAAATCTCAACTTGCTTCTAAGTTTGAAATGAAATACCTTGGTGCCACTAGACACATTCTTGGGATAGAAATTAAAAGAGATAGAGTTAATAGAAAGCTATGGCTTGGCCAAAGTATGTCAATTCAATTTTACAAAGATTTAACATGTAGGATTGTAGACCATTATGTGTTCCCCTTTCTGTTGGAACAAAGTTATCTATTTCAGATTGTCCAACATCTCCATTAGAGATGGAAGACATGAGCAGAGTGTCTTACCAGAGTGTAGTTGGAAGTTTGATGTATGTTATGGTTTGTACCAAACCATACATTGCCCATGCAGTGGGAGTTCTTTCTAGATATATGTCTAATCCCAGTAGAGTTCATTGGGATGTAGATAAAAGAGTCTTTAGATATTTGTGTGGTACCTCAGATTATTCCTTTTGTTATCATAGTAATATGATTGAAGATGAGATTTCCCTTGATATTCATGGTTACGTGGATTCAAACTGGGTAGGTGATATTGATAGCAGACGATCCACAAGTGCTTGTGTTTATTTTATTTGGCAGTGTAATCAATTGGATGAGTAAGTGACAGGTTGTGGTTGCTTTGTCCACTACAAAAGCAGAGTATATGGCAACTACTCATGCTTGTAAAGATGCCATTTGGCTTAAGAGACTGTGTTTAGATATTGGAATAAAACAAGGTGTAGTGATGATTTATTGCAATAGTTAGAGTGCGATATGTCTAGCCAAGAACCCGACATTTCATGCTAGGACCAAGCACATTAATGTACAGTATCATTTTGTTCAATATATTGTCGAAGATGGCAGGGTGAAGTTGGTTAAGGTAGAGACTTTGATGAACTTTTTTGATTCTTTAACTAAGCTTGTGAGCACAAAGAAGTTGAGATGGTGTTTAGAGATTATGGTCCTTTCGACCCCTAGAAATTAAGAGACAATGTTTACTTCCTCCCATTTCTATTGCAATGTATTTGACAAGTGGGAGATTTGTTGAGAAAATGTGTCTCAACCTTGCAATTATATAATAGTTATTGTTGATAGGATATATATCTATATATATATATATATCCTAGTTACATTGATAGGTGTAATATACAATGGCAATAAGGGGGGAGAGCGGGATGTGTGTGAACAATTTTTTGTTAACTTTTTTAGGAAACTCATAAAATGGCCAACATACATTAGATAAACGATAAAATGTAAATATAGACCATTAATTATTAGGTTTTAGATCTAATCGTGGATTTTTTTTGGTCTGTCTTACTCTAGAATGTAACTATTTTATGAGGGAATTGTATTATGATTGTGATAGAGAGAGACAGTGATGTATTCTGAGAGTCTGTTAGCAATCGTGTTGTCTCTGGATCTCTAAGTGGTGATACTCCTGTGAGAAGGTTGCTCTACATGTATATTGTAATCTTTGTGATATACTAAATAATATATTGGGCGGATTTTGGAGTGTGGGGTTTTTCTCTCGAAAGGGTTTTCTCCATGTAAATCATTATGTCGTGGTATACATGATATTTTTGTTTATTTTTGTTTAAGTTTCTATAAAAATTTTGCATTATTCTCCTCTCAAGATTAATGTAGGAATTTGTTCTGCTACCTTAGCTTCCTTACAATTTTTTATTGTGTCACCTATGTAGTGTGTGCATGTGAAGTTGGATAATGAATTATACCTGAGTGAATTCAGGAGGTGAGCTGTGTAGCTCATCTGTTGAGTCACTTTGAGAACTTGTATTTGTTGCCAATTTTTTAACTTGTGGTAGTATCACTAGTACATAAACAACAATAAATGACTAAAAAACTACTAAAAACTATTTTGTAAATGATTGAACATGGTCTCGTGACCAGTAGTAGTTTATTTCCAGTCATTTATAACATGACCAAATTGATGAATTAACCATTTTTAGTCGTTTGATTGATCGATTGGGTCGTTAATTTAGTTGCTCGATTGATCGATTTGGTCATTGATTTAGTCATCTAATTGATCGACTTGGTCATTGATTTAGTTGTTTGATTGATCAATTTGGTCATTGATGTAGTCGTTAATTTGATTGATTTGGCAATGTGTTTAGTCGTTAATTTAGTCATTGATTGTTTTAAACTGGTCACTTATTTAGTCATTTTTTATTCACTGGTATATTTAGTCGTTAATTTAGTTATTGATTGATGTTAACTAGTCACTTATTTAGTCATTTTTATATATTCACTTATTTCTATCCATTGGTAGTGTATTTAGTCATTAATTTTAATCATCATTTTGATCAATTTGGTAGTTTATTTAATTTTTTTTGTTCACTAATTTATGTCAACTGGTAGGTATATTGATACATTGTTTATTAATTGCATAATCATTATATTTAGTCATATTTATTCACTGATTTTTGCTAGTTAGTAGTATATTTATTCAATTGGTAGTTTATTTAATTGTTTTTGTTCACTAATTTCTGCCTATAAGTGTTGGAAATGAGACAATTCTTTAATTGAGGTTTAAACATATAAAAACATAGAAAAACATAATCAATCATTCATTTGCACATAATGAAACGACCATTAAGAAGGAAAAATACTAAAATTTTATTGAAAAAATGTGTTCTTACAATAGATACAAGACAAAAATGTGTCTTTGCTTTGAAAGATGTACTATTACAAAGTGTGTTTCTCAGTGTTGTGAATGAGAAAACTGAGTTACAATGCCTTTTTTTTTCTTATGCAAGATATTACAATTTTGATGACAATTCTATGTTGCAACTTGTTTGCAACTGCACATGCATGTATGTTGCACTCTCTGCAACTTTTACTCTTCTCTACACCTCTTTATCTACTCTATATTTACTTCTTTTTCTACACCCTTGTTCTCTGCTTCTACTGCTTACACAACAACATACCCCTATTCCATAATGCACTAGTTTGAATGAGTGGAACCCAAACAAAAAGAGAAAAAAATAATCAAGGGGTTTTACATTACAGGTGGAGTAAGAAAATTATTTGTTCTACTCACAGAATGTACACCCAAATCATATTTTTTGGTTTTTGTTTGGGTTCAACTTATTTAGGCTCAGTACATTCTTTGTCTACAACTTCACTCTCCACACTCTACTGTTGCTAACCCTTCTTTTTCTCTTCTGCACTTATGGCTAACACTTTGTCATTTTTTTAAAATATTTTAGTGGCCACCGTGTGAAGGTCCCTTCTTTCTCTTTCAGATGGAAAACTCCATCTATTTTGTCTCGATGAGGAAGGGGTATGTTACTTGTGACCTATAAAATATTTATATTTTCATCTCTTGTTCCTTTCAATTTGACTCCATGTATAATAGATAGTGAGTGAATCTTCCCAATGCCTGTAGCAACACCATCAAATGGATCCAACACCTCAACTTTATCCCCTTCTTGGATTTTATCAATAAATGTCTACAAAAACAAAAAAAATACACATTATGTTGAGATATAAAACACATTAATGTCTTATGTCTTGGAACAAATCAGTTTTTGTATGTGCTTTTATAAAAAACTCTATTACAACTAAGCTCTAAACTTCCATATGTAAGTTATATGTTCTCCCTTATTTCCATAATCTATGTATACTAGCTAATTACACTTCACTACTATTCTATCCAGCTTCTATCAAATAGGTAATGATTACCCTTAATTACATAATAAAACGACCATTACTTGCTTGAATAGTACTTACTTGCATGTGGTTTCATAGCACTGATCACCTCGAGTTCATCACGACGGCCATTATGAATATCATGTGCATGCTCATCGAGTTCATCATCATAACCACTATCAACATCATTGTAGACATGAAGTTTTACAGCTTTGCAAAGAGTTCTATTGACATGCCCTTTTTCTTTCTGTCCTTCTTTCATATAATTGCTTTGCATCATATGGTTTAATCATCATGCAAAAATTAATATAAGTCAAGTAAAGAATGCAAAAGATATTAATTTTTATCCAAAAGAACATTTTAAGCATGAAGAATGACAAAACATTGGACAAATTAACTTACAACTTAAAGAATACAAAAGCTATAGATTTTTGTCCAAAAGAAGAATGACAAAACATTGGGACAGATTAACTTACAACTTAAAGAATGCAAAAGCTATAAATTTTTTTCCAAAGGAAGAATGACAAAACATTGGGATAGATTAACTTACAACTTAAAGAATGCAAAAGCTACAATTTTTTGTCCAAAAGAAAATTTTAAGCACGAAAAATGACAAAACATTGGGACATATAACTGACAACTATTATATTAATTACCTCAACTTCATGACAACTAAGACGACTGTGTTGCACATTCTTGTCCACTTCATCACTATCAATATCGGAAGCTTTGTTGACACCATGAAGGCATTTTTGTTTTCCTATTACTTTGATAAAATTGCTTTGCATGTGGTTTAAACATCGTGCAAAAAAATATACAAAGCATTGAATAGTCAAGTAAAGAAAGCAAGCTATAAATTTGTCCAAAAGAACATGTTTTGGATCACTCCAACAATAAATAAACTGGGTTGGATTCTCCTACGCTCAGATTTCAATAATCTACATATTAAGAGGAATTTATATATAGAACTATCAAACAAGAAGAAATGAGATCAATAGAGCCTCTTACCTCATCTGAATCCATGGATTTATGCTCATTCAATGCAAAAACTATAGGGTTAATGGATTCAACCAACTGTTTAACTTGTTGAGTGAGACTGAATATGCAACTCATTACCTTTTGGTACCCTAGTTCATTTGAGTTGACAAGATCTACAGAGGCTCCTACTAGGCATTGGATAGATAGTTTTGAAATCTCTATTGATAAACTAGATTTCCACTTCATCATAATCTTAGATTTACTAGCATCTAGTGCTACCATATAATTGACAATATCTTCTACACCTGCTTCTCTATTACTGTTTTCCACCTAAAATATAATGTCAATTTCAACATATAGTCAATTCAATAAAAAATTGAAATAAATAACACAATGTAAATTGAACCAAAAATCCATACAGTTATTGCAAATTTGTCCATTTTGGCATGCAACCCGCCTTAGCCAAATGTATATCCAACCTCCACATTAGCCTTCCCAGGCTTATCCACTATGCTTATATCAAATTCCTATAGTAAGAGAAACCATCTGACTAGTTTACCTCCAACCATAGGATTATTTATTAAGTACCTTATTGTAGTGTGATTAGTGTGAATAAAGATTAGATACCTTGTGATTTTTTCCATAAACTTGTTGATTGCATAGACAACTTCCAACATCTCTTTTTTTTACTGTGTAGTTAATTTTTTCTCCTTGTATCTTTCTTGCTGATATAGTAAATAACATACTCCTTATTACCTTCCTTTTATCCCAATAATGCTCCTATGGAAAAATAAGAGGCATCAGTGTGTATATGGAAAGGCAATGTCCAGTTTGGCCCTCTCAAGGCAGGTGCTTTTTCCAGGGCTATCTTAAGAGCTTTAAAGAGTGTTGACATTTTGTGGTCCATTCAAATTATATGTCCTTTATGAGTAGAAAAAACAAAGATGCTGCAATTTTACTGAAATCCTAAATGAATCTTCTATAGTAGCCTGCATATCCTAGAAAACTCCTTACATCTCTTTTCTTCTATAGTATAGGGAGTGTGGAGATTATCTCAATCTTATTTGGATCGACTTGAATCCCTTCACTTGATATAAAATGTCCTAGAACAATCCCTTGGGTCATCATCATGAAGCATTTCTCATGACTTAGGGACATATTGTATTCTTGACACCTTTTCAATACCTTATCTAGATTGTTGAGTTCTTCTTCACATGTTTCTCCATAGGTTGTGAAGTCATCCATGTAGGTTTCAATGGAGTCATGGGAAAATATGAGAAAATACTTAGCACAACCCATTGGAAATTTGTTAGAGCATTACATAGACCAAAATAAAGAACATAATAGGCATATGTGCCCCAAGGGAATGTAAAGGTAGTTTTTTCCTGGACCTCTAGAGCTATTCTAATCTAGTTGTAGCCACTAAATCCATCTAGAAAGGAGAAATATTTTTTACATGCTAGGGAATCAAGCACTTGGTCAATGAAGGGTAGTGGAAAGTGACCCTTTCTAGTGGTTTTGTTTATCTCTCTATAGTACACACATACTCTCCATTTCCCCCCTTTCTTGGGGACAATAACTAGAGGTGATACCCATTGACTATCAAAAATAGGGCAATGAAACATGCATCAAGTATTTTTTGTAGATTAGTTTTAACTCTCTTAAGGCATGATTCATCCTTATCTAGGGTTATCTAATTGGTTTGAAACCATCATTTATGTATCTCATATGCATGCACAAGTCTAGATCAATCTCATCTATGTCATGGTAGTCCCATGGAAAGGCTATTGTGTGTTCCTGTAGCAAAGTGTTCATAGAATTTTGTTCTTTTGTTAATCCATTGTTAACATTTAGCATTCTACCTGACATGATTTCTAATGTATTGGATGATGATTGGATAGATGAGAGATCAAAGCCACTAATATTTGGGACACATTGTTGTGGCAATAAAGAATGGAAAATTTGGGATACTTCTGTTGATGAATTTGCATGTATAATATTTTGCAGTGGATCTTGTAGACATGAAAGACATTCCCGTTACTATGGGTTCCTACCATAGTTATTTTGTATTATATGGTCAATTAAATTATCCTCATCTTGATTACTCAACAAGGGGTTGCATTCAATATTCATGAGATTTTGCAAGTAATAGTGGTCTTCTTCATCTAGGGTAGGCCAAATGGTCTGCTATATATCTACATGAGGTTGGGCTAGTGGATAGAGGACCAACTTCTTAGTCACAATTTCATTTGAGATAGTCATGTTCCCAAACCTACAACCTATAAATGAATTAGTTTTTGCTAACCATGGTCTTCCTAAAATAAGTGGATATCTTGTAAGGTTGTCCTTTGGTTGCAAGACTATGAAATCTATAGGCTACTCCCATGAATCTAATGCTATGGCCAAGTCCTCAATGATGCCCTCAGGTTTCACTATTGACCTATTTTCCAACTTTAAAATAGTGGGTGTAGGTCTAAATTTTACTAGTTGTAGTTGTTGCATTGTCTCCTTAGTCATGACATTAATGGATGCCCCTAAATCAATCAAGGTGTTTTTGATAAGGGTCTCATTTATCTTAATGTCCACTACTAGACTACCACTATCTATATATTTAAGGACAGTTACACTCCCTAACATAATGTTAGCAAGGTTTCCTAAGACATGAACTGTTTAAGGGTCCTTCCCCTTTCTCCCTAACTTTTTAATACAAAGGTCTCTTATGATCTTGGTATAAATTGGAATATCCTTGATGGCTTGAATGAGGGGAATTTTGATGCATGCATCCTTAAGCTAGCCCAATAGATTTATCTCGGTTTGGATCTAATGTCTTGAAATAGCTAAATGCTTCAGGAATGGAGGCTCTAGACTTGAAATAGTTTGGTTTACCTGATTTGACTCAAGCTCCAGAGGTGAATTGTCCAAGGCTTCATGTTACACCTCGTTGTGTATTTACCTAACTACTATTACCAAGCTAGATAAAATACTTGAATATATGTGTGTTTGTAACTTTGATGGAAATAAATGTGATTTTACTTTGTTAATATGAATCATTGGAAATATAATGAATAAATGGATTCAAAATGATATATATGTATTAAATCTTACTATGAAGTATATAATACAAATGATTGTTTTGTGATCGGTTGACTACCATTACAAATGTGCCAAGTTGGTTGCAGGTACAGGTTCATGCTTCTGGAAGGGAGGGTAAGTATCACTTAGGAGAAGAGTTTTGGTTCGGTAACCCTTAATGAGCCTAACTAAGCTTTCACACACTCACTTTTAGATTGGTCAAGTCAAGTCAATAGTTACAGGAAAAAGGTAAGATACGTTAGTTTGGTTGTATGTGAATTAGGTGAGGTTTTGGTTTGATTGTGGAAAAATTATTGATTTAAGTGTTTGAGTTTCTTTGTACCTATGAGTACTTCTTTATGAGTTTATATTATAATCGATGAGATATATATATATATATATAGGATGTATATATACATACATATATATGTGTCTATGATGAACTCATACACATGAGTAAAGACATACATAATTATATGTAGATAGACATATCTACACATGTTTATGGATAGATTACCCATATGCATGGGAACATAGAAAGGACAAGGTGACATATTTATATATATACAAATATTGATGATTGATATTTAAAATTACAGAATGGTTAGTTGTGGGTTCACACAAGTGATCAATAATGGTGAAGTTAATTGATATCTTCTAAATATTATTATATTTTTGCTTCATAAATATTTAGTTGATTTGATAAAAGTTTGTAAAGCTACTTGGCGTGAAGGATTTATGGATGATTGAGCTCTGTTGTGTTCTTAGAAGTGAATTAGAGTTTCTAGACATAGTTCAAGTCTTCATTTTTTTGTAAAATTTTGAATTGTTTCTAAATTTTCATACTTCCTCATCATTAGGGTCTTCTTTCCATGCTAAGAGCATAACAAATTTGTTGAGTCACCCTTAATTCTAAAATTTTCACCACCATTCAAAAACCTAATTTGCACCAAAAACCCTAAAAATAAGTCATACTAGTTCCCAACCCTCAAAATAAAAAATAACATTGGGTGAGGACCTCATAGTTTAATTCCTAGGATCATCAAGGAAATTTAGGCATGCACAAGGGGTAGGGATTTTATAAGACTAGGTAAGAGATCAATACAGAGATTATAGAGATGTGACAATTCTTGTAAGTGAATGGTCACTTTTTGAGAATTGATATAAGAGGAGATCCTCAATGAGACCTATTTCGCATGTTTGGGATTTTGACTTGGTAAAATTTATTATCCTAAAAAATTCATTAATGTGAATTTAGTCAGAGTAGTGGAAGAAAATTATGATGTTGATGCTAGGGTTCTTCTAGCTAAGAATTATGGTGAAATAGTAATAATTGATAAGGGATACATTATAGATATTTTCAAGCTACATTTAGAACCTAATAAGGTTATTAACTTCAATATTATAAATAAGGATTATCAGAATGATAAGGGTGGATATAGGGTGAATTGACCTTACCAAAGCACAAAGTAAGAGGTGTAGATAGAAGACTAGTAAGGCTTAATCCCATGGAATTGAAACCTTTCAATGAAGAAATATTTGAATATTATTTCATTAAAACTTATCGTGCCTTATGCTAGGTCCTCGGAGTGGATTTAAAAACTAAAATAATTATGCATTTTATTATGATGACTATAGATACACAAAATATAGACCTAAATGAAGAATTTTTCTTTGCTTCATTTATAGTAGAATGAATGCACAAAAAAATAGTGACAATAAAAAGTGGCATTAGGGTCATGCATTTCAAGTGGTATTCATTGTTGTTACATTTTTTATATGGAAGAAATGTTTGGGATAAGTCTTTGTAGATAAGGCTTCATGATGATTAGAAATTTCTTAACTAATTATGAGATAAAGATGAAAAGAACAAAATGTGTTGCTATCTAGAAGGGAGATAAATAGAGAAATAAATAAAATCTAAATTATCCAATGGATTTCCATGAGATCAAAGATCTTATTGCTAGGATAAAAATTATGATGGATAATATAGATAATTTGGCCTATAAGCCTTTTGTGGCATCAAAAATAAAACTGGAGGAGAGACCACATTATGAGGAAGATCCATAGATAATTTTTAAGATTTATCAACTTTTGAGAAAGGTAAAAAGACCTATGATAGTGAAATAAGTATAGGAAGAACCTAAACAATCATTTGCATCCCCTATAGAGAAACAAAAAAAAAGGAGGAAAGTTATATAGCCACCTCTCATAACATACTCTATAGATCTTGGAGAAGTAGAGGAAACTAAATAGATGGAAGTGAATATAGTGGGGGAGGAATAATTAAATCATATGATTCCTTCTCTCCAAAGGGTACAACTTTTGGATATACCCCAGGATAGATTGCCTATAAATATTAGAGGTGGAGGAGATGAAGCAAATGATAAAGGGAATTGACTTATACACAATTTATCATAGATGATAATTTTGTCAACTCAAGATAATTCAAGGATTTTGTCATGAGAATGATGAGGGAATAATTCCAAGAAAGGATAAATTAAGCCAAAGGAGAGGTAAACCCAACACAAATAGAGATTGTAACAAAGGAAAAATTGAAAGAGGTTTACTTGAGAGTCAATAATATCACTCTTATAAAAGGAAGGAAAATCCAGTACAAGAACCTAGTTTACTTCTATTACTAGATTAATATATGGACTCTACCATAGCCTTGGACACAATTATCATAAATATGAAGATTCTTTTTCTAATTAAGAGCAAGCTAAATAGCCATACTTTGGGTTTGGTTTTAACAGAAGGTATTAATCCTTGGATGTTTGGGTTATGGCCCCATCCACAAATAAGCCACAAGTGATAGGAAAAATTAAGGACATAACTATGAATTTGATTGTTAAGGGATTGGTTGATACTTTTTCTCCCCATGCAACTTCTCTTATTGTAAACACAACCTTATTTAGTAATACTTCTACAAAGAAGATCCAAGCTAATTATGAGACACTGCAAGCAAATCACATAAGGTTGATCTTGGAATATAATGATATGAAATCATTCTACTACCATCTCTATAGAGAACTGCTACACTAATTATTACTTCACCTCCAATATCAATATATTTATTAATGCAACACAAGGAAACTATGTATTTGGAAAAAAAGGAGCTTGAAGAATAGTTACATGAGGCAAATGAGGATAGGAATAAGAAAATAACTAATCTAGTTGATTTTTTTTAATAACCCAGGGTGTCTCCGTGACCTAGCCCTGCGATCCCCTTGATGGAGTAGTGGGAGAGCTAGGGCAAGACTAGTACCTAGGGATGCACATAGATTCCCACAAGCCACATGCATTGGGTGAGTTCAGGTCTCTAAGTCGAACCTGAGACCTCAGGGAGAAAACCCAAGACTCAAGCCAACTCAGCTACTTGTGTAGGCATCTAGTTGATCTTTTTATTCAATATAGATTATCCAAGATAATTATAAGACTTGAAGCTATGTGGGAAGGGTATAATAATTTTAGGAATTCCTATGTATAATACTTGCATCATCAAGAGTAATTAAAGGATATTCAAGGAAAATGAATTCCTAGAATATCATTAATGCAACAAGACTATAAAGGTTCTAAATTTGATCTCAACATCTCAAATAATTTAGTTAGCATATATCAAATGATTGGTTGTTTGGGATAAGTTATATACTATCAAGTGAAAATTGAGCAAAAATTGAAGAAGTTTAAATTACTATAGAATATTGAAAATATCATGCTAGATATTTTAAACAACAATAGAATCATCAAGCCACTCAATCAATGAAAGAATGAGTTTTGCACAATTGTATCTTTTCTCTCTACATTCATTTGTACTAGTGGGGATCTAGATTATGAATTATTAAATAACATACTTGATGAAATTTTTGAGATAGAATCAAACATAGATAATTTATGTAGGGATATAAAGGAATTTTTGGATGCTAAGTACAATGCATATTTAGAAAAAATTATAAAAGTGTCAACTTTCTTGTGGCCTAAAAAAAAATTATCTTATAAATGGAGAGATATAATGAGTCTAGGAATATATTTGTACTTCAATTAGTCATCTAGTTCAATATCAACGTCTTAGTCAAACAAATGATAATTAAGATGATGATTTTGGTTTTCAAAAATATTCCTGATATTCAATTTCAAATTTTTGGCTCTACTGACATCTCCAACCTTCAACCTTAAGCTTCTAATGGCTTCTACAAGTTCTCTAATCTATTAAGAATAATGCATATTCTTCTAATGGTTTTTGTCCTTGTTTTATTATAACAAAGTTGTAAAATCTTTAAAATGTAAAATGGAGCACATGTTGCATGGCTCAAGATCCTTTGTGCTCATTATCTTCTATATAAGGCTATTTAAGCCTCATTATAAATGGTTTTGGACGTTGTAGATAGGTGAGCATTTATAAATAGAGAATTTAAGTTTTGTCTTAGGTTATAGAGGACTCAGTATGTAAATGGTATTTTCTCTGGTAGAAATGTACATTTCAATTTTTATAAATATGAGTAATATGCTTCAATTGTATTTATCTCTAGTGTATAATTCAATGGAAACTTTTGGATACAACTCCAAACTTCAAACAAATTCAAATATATATATATATATATATATATATATATTATTTAATAAAGTGCATAATTAGGTAATATTTTTAAAATAATATTTTTATTTCATATTGATATGACACAATAAAACATCTTATAAAATTAGAAATAATTTATTAAAATATTTCACTATTTGATGAATGTTTGATAGATCACTGCAGTTGAATTTTGAAATGAAAGGCATACAGTGCTAGAGTTGTGAACTCAAAACTCCAAAGTCACCCTAGAGCCATTTTTTTTTCAAAGCTCAATAATTAAAATTTTATTTTAGATTAAACGATGCCACCTCTCACTGAAAGTGATGAATTAATTTAAGTTGCAAAAATGCAGGCCAAATATTGAATTTCATTTGAAGTGTTAGTATAGAATTGTAATGTAATAACAGTGTAGTTGGGAGGTAACATGTTTCATATGCTTTTCTATTTGAGAATAAGAAGTAAAATAAGAAGTGAACTTTCAAGTGCTATGTGATATTATTTTGAAGTGAGAGGGTTAGGGATATTGTAATGCACCAGGGAGATTATGGGATCCAACAAAGCTAGTTTGCACTGATTTTTGTATTCATCTTGTTAAGAATTGAATTATGGGTAAGTGAAAGACATAAATAGTATTTTCCATCAATTTTTAATTTTTTTCAATCTTAGGATTTAGGGTTGAGGTTTTACAAGCATGTCTACCACCACTACTAGACCAACTATTAGGAGAGGGAAAGAAAATAAATATAGACTATACCGGACTTCTTAAAACCCCAAGTTTGACTAATGAATACCATGATATTTATGATCTTAATTATAATATATGGTAGCCTAACTTAGAACTTATATTTTCATGTGAGAATAAGGTTGTAATGCAAATGCAAACTACCAAAAGTAAAACAATGCTAATTAATGGTATCACTATACGATGGGTAGTTAGATTGGGATGCATGATGTTACCTAAGGTTTCCCCTTGCCCAAAATTTATCATGGTCTGCTCATAGAATTATGATGATAAGAAAAAGGTAATTGTTAAAAAAATAGCCAAGAATAAATGGTAGCCATTACTATAGAATAATTTGGATGTTTGTTGAGGTTTATAACTAAATATTTTAGAAACATCCACGTTGACGTAGAAAACCTTGCTAGTAATTATGAAGAAACCCCTTATATCTCTAAAAAATATTTTCTCAAAAAAATAATAGTGGATGGTAACATATTCAAAGTGAATCATAAGACTCCTTATCAGAGTGATATTTTTAAATCATGGGTTTAGGATACTATTTTTATGCTAGCATTTTGCCTCATATTTGATATTCATTGGGAAATGGGTGGAAGCCTCCTTGAAATGGTATCTAATGTCCATTATGTTACTCCACCTATCAAATATAAATTTCTTGAGAATATTGTGCAATCCGTGCAAATATATTTTTTAATGATTAAATGAGGTTTCACTAAGATATTTAGGTTCAAAACCAAATGTTTCTAGCCAACAAGCTTCATATTCAGCCCTATATGAAAGTTGAGGAAAACATAATGGCTCCACTATATTATTGGACCCCTAAGACTAGGATGCATGATACTCAAAGGAACTTCAATCATTTTTTAGACTAATTTTTAGCTCCATTAAATCAAGAAATTATAAATACTTCAATTCCTAGATTGACTAAGACTTGTTGATATTGCACTCAACTAGGATAAAAAAATACAATTGGTTGATTGGTACTTGATGGAAGAATATATTGTACTAAGATGTTATGGATCAAGAGTAGGGTAAAAGCATAAAACTGTCACACTTTCAACCAACAAAAAAGTTTTGAGCAAAACAGTTTCATCCTAAACAATTTCAATCGAAATAGTTTCACCCAAAACTACATGGCACCTAAATATTTGGACAAAACCCTTTCGCTTGAAAAAATAAAATATTTTTTTCCCCTTTATTGATTTAAAATCTAACACAATTTCCATGTACGTATTCAACTGAAATGGTTTTAGTTGAAAGGGTTTTGGTCGAAACCCTTTCGGTCAAAACTATCTATGTGACATCCTTGTTGGAAAGCACTCCTTTTTTTGTAAATTCCTAAAAATTTCCACTTGGACATGATATTTCTTAAATCATTTTCTTTTTTTCAAAAAAATAAAAATACTATTTTATACATCTCGGAGTCAAGAATATATATATATAGGGTAAGTGCACAAACTTGAGTCCATGAAATGTGGAATTTTTTGCCTTAGCCAAAAAATTAAATTGGCATTGCAAAAATGGGATCCCTCTTTTTAAAAATTGGGATCTCGTTTCCTAAAGGATCCTAAACTATGGACAAGGAACTGAATACCGATTTTGTAGAATTGGGATCTTGTTTTCTAATGCTATTTATTTTTTTAAAAACGAACAAAGTTTATTTTGTAGCAGATGGGATCCCAAGTACAGGCGACAATGACCTCCACAAATAGCTCCAGGTACTCACCCACGCCCCTTTTTTTTGCATTTTTGCATTTCTTATTGAAATTGTGAATAAACTAAGTGAATTTAGCATGTTTTTTTTAATTTATTTCACGTTTTGAGCATTTTTTTCTTGTTATAGTAGAAATGAGTAATTGTAGAAATAGATCAAAAAATGCAATGAAATCTGAAGATTTTTTAATAGAAATGTAAAAATGAACCTTGAATTGTGTTTTATAAACAAAATTTAGCTTTTGAAACCTAAATTTTTCGTTTAAACCAAAAAAAATTGAATTTGAAAACCCTAATTGAAATGAAAAAAAAAATTGCATTTCAAAACCCTAGAAATTGAAATGAAATAAAAAATTGCATTTAGAAACCCTAATCAAGCTTTTTGAAACCCTGAATTCAAATCAAACGAAAAAAATTGAATTTGAAAACCCTAGTTTGAATTGAAATGAAAAAATTGCATTAAAAACCCTAATTGCTTAGAAATTGAAACCCTAAATTGAATTGGAACAAAAAAAAATGTTAAAACCCTAAATTGAAATCGAACAAATCATTTTGATTTTGAAAGCTAGGTAATTTTGAGCTCAAGAAAATTCATTTGCATTGCTTAAATGTTTTAAATTTTATTTACATTGTATGGAGAAAACGATATGTTAAACTTTAGTTTCAATGTTAAATTATAATTAGATTAGAAAACAATATGTTAAAAAATAGTTAAAATTCATAAAGTTTATCAATGTTTGTTTGCAAATTTAGCTATCAAATTCGTAAATCCAAGCATGTAAAATTGATTCCAATTGGCACTAACTTGCAATTCTAAATTATTCCAAGGGCCACCCAAACTTCACCCTAAGTTTGTTAAACCATAAACCCTGAACTGTAAAATATAAACCCTCAACACTAAAGCATTTGAATTTTGTCTTAGGACCTTAAAATGAAATTTGGTTTCCTTAAAAAACCCTCTGTTGTCACCATCTAGTAGAGCTTTTTGTAATGTTTTCACTTATTTGAACACATAATATAAAACCTTTTGGTTTCTACAATTTTATGAAGAGTGGATGATCACTCTCTATGACACTTAGACATGATCAATAGGGATCTAAATCATTGGAAGAAAACTTTATTCTATTATATCCATAAGATAGGAGAGCACGAGTGAGAGTGCTATGGGTAAAGTTTATTTCATTGGACATACCTAAAATTATGTAGGTTCAATGTCAAGAATGGGTCTATTTGGTAGATTTAAGAAAACTATTATGAATATCTAGAATACCATAAAAGTATAATTATAGCAATTCCAATTGGAAACACTTGGGTATATATCATATGGAATTTAAATAGTAAGGTGTCTATTATATAGGAGAGTTGATAATACATGGAAAGAGGTTTGTATGGGAATATATGTATTAAGAAACACATACCATGACCTCTATAGGATTTTTAAGATGTGATCCTAGATAATAATCCACCCATCCTCAAGCACAATGGATTCTTTAGCAATTAAGGGAGATTCAATAACCATAAAATTACCTATATTTTGATACTATATAGATTTATGTGGAAGGATATAAATGCATCAATAAGGAGACCAAGATGGAACCATTTAACACCTAAGGTACACCTATTACATGGGAAAGGGAGGAGGCACATGATGATAGGTTGGAGGAACTAGGCTATTATTACAATAGAGAGAGGAGGATTCATATTATGCTCCTAGAAATAAGAGGTCAATTTAGAAGATTAAAAGAACTCTAATAACAAAGGAAATAATTCTATAGAGGGAGTGAGTGGGATTTTTGGAAATATACAAAAAGAGAGGTGAAGGTCCCAACACCTACATAGAGTCATACACGAAATACACCAATCTAGGCACTTCCTAGAAGGATCAAGATCCATGTGAGTAGCCTCTTTTTATTTATGTATCTTCTACATATGTATATTTATTCCTTTATTATGTGATTAAAATTATTTATGATATAACTTATTAATAAGTGATTACAAGTATAATTATTAAAATATTTCATATTTATTTTGATATCCTCTAATGTAGGAGGAAATTGTTACTTGCTTTGATAGATGTAAGTTATTTTTGTGATATGTATAGATTGATTCATTTTTAACTTGATACTTTTTTTTATTAGAGGGGTAAACACTTTTGACCCAGAGCTATGAACCAATGAGGTCACAATATGACTAAATTTGGACCTCACTAGACATCTAGATCCCCTTAAGCCATCCTATCACCCTAAATCATAAATCAATTTCTTAAGGGGTCCCAATATGACATTTCTTAAGGGGATCAAAGAAGTTCTTAAAATTTGGTTAAGTTTCCCAAGGCAACCAAAATTAACAATAATAAGATCGTGCAAGATTATAATATGAATGAGATTTCATGATCTAGGTTGGTCAGTTGAAACAAGAGTAGATCTCAATCAACTATTCCACAAGAAAATGTTCTTCACTAACTTGCAGTTCATTATATTCCAAGGGGCACCAACTTCACCCTAAGTTCTGTAAACCCTAAACCCTAAACTCTAAAATCTAGACCCTAAACACTAAACCATTCATTTTTCCTTAGGAAAATCCGCCAAATTTCATTCCCTTATGCCATGTAATTTTGTCATAGGATCTTACTACATAGATCCCCTTAAGTTATCCTATTACCCTAAACCCTAAACTCTAAATACTAAACCCTAAACCCTAAAGCCATCATTTTTTCTTAGGCTCTTAATGAAATTTGGTTTCCTTAGGAAACTCCACCAAATTTCATTCCCTTATGCCATGTAATTTTTTCCTAGGATCTTACTACATGTAGATCCCCTTAAGCTATCCTATTACCCTAAACCCTAAACCCTAAAGCCATCATTTTTTCTTTAAAGGATCTTAATGAAATTTGGTTTCCTTGGGCAACTTCACCAAATTTTATTCACTTGATTCATGTCATTTTCTCCTAGGACCTCACTAGACGTAGATCCCCTTAAGCTATCTTGTCACCCTAAATTGTAATTTGATTTCTTAAGGGGTCCCAATATGACATTTCTTAAGGGGATCAAAGAAGTTCTTAAAATTTTGTGTTCAAAGTTTCCCAAGGCAACCAAATTTAGCAATAATAAGATCATGCAAGATTATAATATTAATAGTTAACTATATTTTCATTCAAGTAACATGTGCCTTAGACATAAATGAGGCTTACATATTTTATCATTTGTATTCAATTATTTAAGGCCATTTATATTGAACGGTTTAAAGGTATTTCCTAAGCATGTATGTTACATCTTGAAATTACAAATCTAATGTAGGTTCACTCATATCTTAAAGATCACATGGATCCATTCAATAATATTCATAATCCACCTCCACGCCATCCATCTCCACCACCTTCACCTCCACCTCCACCCACTCCACCTCGTAACCCCCCACCTCCACCACCTGAAATCGATGAACATGCTCATTTGCAAGCACAAATCAATGCCAATGTTTGAACCATCCAAGATCAAATCAACATTATTGAAAATGAAGAATGTGTCGCACATCCTATGAGAATGTTTGCATCTAGGATGCAAACCCTTGTTGATGTTCTCAGGGCTATGGATGGGATCTTCTATGAGCGTCGACAATGGCTAGAGGAGAGGAGAACTTCCAATTTTGAAAAGGAAAACACAAAGAAATGAAGAGATGTAGTAGAGAGCCACAATAGTTTCTAAATTAACACAATGATCTTAAATAGTTATGAATTTATGAATTTGGTGAACGATGGATATTTTGTGTGATGAATTTATAAATTTGGTTCGATGGATATTTTTAGTGACATGAATTTATGATTTTGGTTCTAGATGGATATTTTTAGTGACATGGATTTATGAATTTGGTGGAATTTATGAACTTATAATGAACAATATATAATAGTATATATTTTATGACTATCTACTAGATCATGATTTCTCCTGCTGAAAAATTGTAATATATATGTGTGTGTGTGTGTGTATGTTAGACATAAAATGAGCTTTTGTGAATTTTTCAAGTTTATTGTTTAGTATGTACATGCGTGTATTAAAAAAATTCATATAGTTCTTAAATTTTGAATTTTGTATGTATGTACATAGTTTAGTTTAATGATCTGTACGCATGCAAATTATGCATCACATTTTTTATTTTAAATGTATGTACATGTTAAATTTTGAATTTTGTATGGACATGCTCAAGTTCAATCAATGTATATATCTGTGCATTTCAATTAAATATATGATCTTAATATATATGTATGCTCATCCTATTTCAATTAAATATATGATCTTAATATATGTATACACATCCTATTTTGTATGATTTAATGCAGGTGCACATTTATATCTCATATCATGGATGATTTTAACATTGATAATATCATCAATCCACCACCTTAGCCATAGCCACATCCACCTCCCCCTCCTATCATATGTATGCACATCCTATTTTGTATGATTTAATGTAGGTGCACATTTATATCTCATATCATGGATGATTTTAACATTGATGATATCATGGATGATTTTAACATTGATGATATCATGGATGATTTTAACATTGATGATATCATGGATGATTTTAACATTGAATTTTGTATGTATGTACATAGTTTAGTTTAATGATCTATACGCATGCAAATTATGCATCATATTTTTTATTTTAAATGTATGTACATGTTAAATTTTGAATTTTTTATGGACATGCTCAAGTTCAATCAATGTATATATATGTGCATTTCAATCAAATATATGATCTTAATATATATGTATGCTCATCCTATTTCAATTAAATATATGATCTTAATATATGTATGCACATCCTATTTTTTATGATTTAATGCAGGTGCACATTTATATCTCATATCATGGATGATTTTAACATTGATGATATCATCAATCCACCACCTTAGACATAGCCACATCCACCTCCCCCTCCCCCTTCCCTTCCCCCTCCCCCTCCACCTAATATGCCACATATAACACCTATTGCATCTAACGAGACTCACTTGCAAGCATGTATAAATGATCAAGTTGCATCCTTACAAAATCAAATCAATGCTATGCAGAGTCAAGCATTGATTCCACCACATGTGAGATTTTTTACATCTATGATGCAAAACGTTGTTGATGCCATCAAGATGATTGATTCTGATCTTGATAGGCATCGACAAGAGAGAACAAATGAGACAATTTTATTCTGACGGTCTCTCTTACAAACAAATATTAGACCTTAAAATAACGAAATCCCATCTAACCCCCTACTTTCTTGACCTCGTTACTCGACAACCCATTCCACCCAACAAATCTAGAATATCCATGAGGTGGTGCATACATCCACAAATTAGTGCACATTTTTGGGATCAATGGTATATGGTTTTTGATAGTCCCCCATATGCTAATTCAGAGTGCCCATTGTATTTTTTGAGAAAAATGTATGTAGAGTTTGTTCTAGGGGAAAATCCCAATTATTTTGATTTTAGATCATTTCAGGGTGTTGGTGGCAGCATGCCACAATAGAAGTTAGGGGCAAGGGTTGATCCCCAATGCCCCATGCATGCACAACCCCTTATTGTTGCTCTTGGTCCTCCCATTCCTGCACATGTACATCATCAAGCTATGGTCTCAACATTAGGTTCCCTTACTACACTTGCAGGAGACCTTGATCAACATGCTTTTGCAATAGCAGGTGGGGAGCATAGAGACGATGATGATGGAGGAGTTTTTTATGGAGTTGGTCTGAGTACCACTCTAGGAGTGTCGAGGCATGTCCCCCATATATGTACTAGTTTTCATCAAGTATGCTATGGACCTGATCAGGCCACACCTAGTTCAAGTGGACAGGGAGATTCTAGTGGTTCATCTGGTCGCATTAGTTCATTTGTAGAGTTTCGTATAGCAAACCATCACCCTAAGGACACTGCGACACATGTATAAATATGCATCTATGTACGTTCATTTTATAAGAATTTTGATGGATGTATATATCAAAGAAAATTTTGCAATACATTTTAACAATCAAATTGTTTGGTGTACAGATGACACTAACGATGGGGAAATCATTTGTTCCATGAGTTCATACATCAACACCGGTCGTACTCGGCAACCCTTATGGGGTATTTTGATTTAAATTTTTAAAATTATATATGAAATCATAAATTTAACTTGAGTTTTAAATTTATAATTGAATCACATATATGTTTGAAATATTTATGTTGGTTTAGGTGAGTCAATCGGCATCCACATTGATTCCTCCTTAGGGATTGTCAACCACTCCTCCACTATTGGGCATCATAGATCAGGGGTAGGTACATTCATATTGTAAATTTGTTTAAAGTTTACATTAGTATAGTTACAATTTTATGAATTTTGAATTCACTAAATATATGAAATACATGCATGTACACTTGTAAATATTATAAGCGTTAAATGTCTATGTACATGTATGTCTAGGTTGATACCACAATGAGAATGGGCATCGGGAAAACATTTGATGTTGCAGCTACTCATGAGGCCACTAATTTCCAGGTTGTTTACAGAACTTTCTACACAAAATGTGCAAACTTGAATATATATATATTAACCTAATTCAATTGTACATGCTTTAATTTTGATCTTGTAGGACTTTGTTAGTGAAAATTTCAACCTTGACCCAGACATAGTTACACCACCAGGAGGACATGCAGAGCAGGCTCCATATCAAATGGTAATTTAAATTTTTTATTATATTTAAAGGAATTACATATTTTGAATATAACTTAAATTTTAAATTTTAAATTGAATATATACATAATATGAGATTTGTTATATATTCTTTTTCTTTTATAGCATGAGACACATCTTGTAGTTGAGCATGTATAGACAAGTCCTGGAGAAGAGCCTGGTGCACAACCTCAAAATATAGTACAATTAAAATATGATAAATTATAAATTAAATTGAATTAAAAAAAATTAATTGTAGAGTTGTACATCTAATTTCAAATTTCTTTGTCTTGTTTATTTAGATTGATTTAGAGAATTTAGAGGTTGCTTCAAGTGCACCAAAGCATCTAGATGCAGATATGACGGTAATTTAATTTTATAATGGATTATAAATTAAATTGTCATTTAATCATTTTCATTGTCTTACATCTGATTTCATCTTTCTCTTGTACAGAGTGTTTCAGGTCATCCGCATAGTCTGCATGGTGTGAAGAGGTCTCTTGATTATAGAGACAGTACATGACCTAGAAACATGTGAATTTATGTGTTATATTTGTTTATTTCATGGACTATATTTTTGGTTTCTCATGTACTCTGTTGGACTTTATATTTCATGGCTCAAGTACTTAGTTGGACTTTAGTTCACGGGTTGTACTTTGGACTTTATTTCATGCGCTTAATATATTGGTTTCATGCACTTAATATGTTATATAAATTATGGACTTTATTATTGTTTGAAATTTTAATTTACACATGTACATTTATACATTTTATGTTCATAGTCAAGACATTAATATAGTACATTAATGTAAAATTTAGTGATCTCATAGATGGTATTAATATAGGACATTTTAATATTTATACTTTACAAATTTAGTGATCTCATACATGATATACATGATATGTACATTCAATAATTAGTGATAATTACTCAGTGAACTTATTCAATTCACGTCAATCAATAATTAGTCAATAAATCATAATTTACAAACAAAAGCAATATGTTTATATACCAGAAAGGATAAAATTTTAAGAAATAAACAATACCATAGAAGATTAGAGAATAAAATCATTAATATATTCTATAAATAATAACATCTAACACTAATTTATAAGCTGTCAAAACAAATAATGACATCCCATACTAATTTATAAGCTATCAAAACAAATAATGGCATCCAATACTAATTTATAAGTAGTCAAAACAAATAATTGCATCAAATACTAATCTATAAGATATCAAAACAAATAATAGCATCCAAGACTAATTATAGGTTGTCTTAAGGAGTCGTAGTATGATGTCTTAAGGGGATCAAAGAAGAGTATAATTGAGTATAAATATTAAGTGATATTAACAAGTATTATAAGTTTTAGGGTGAGTCATCATAACACGTCTTAAGGGGATGTCTTAAGGGGTATTAAGGGGATGTCTAAAGGGGTCATAATACAATGTCTTAAGAGGATGTCTTAAGGGGTCATAATACAACGTCTAAAGGGGATGTCTTAAGGGGTCATAATAGAATTTCTTAAGGGGATGTCTTAAGGGTTCATAATACAACGTCTAAAGGGGATGTCTTAAGGGGTCTTAAGGGGATTTCTTAGGGGGATGTATTAAGGGGTCATAATACATCTAAAGGGGATGTCTTAAGGGGTCTTAAGGGGATGTCTTAAGGGGTCGTAATAGAATTTCTTAAGGGGATGTATTAAGGGGTCATAATACATCTTAAGGGGATGTCTAAAGGGGTCATAATACAACATCTAAGGGGGATGTCTTAAGGGGTCTTAAGGGGATGTCTTAAGGGGTCATAATAGAATTTCTTAATAGGATGTATTAAGGGGTCATAATACAATGTCTTAAGGATATAATTGATTTAACAATAATGTATGCATGATATTTAGTGATTATACAATTAGACATAAAGTTTCAAAGTAGGAAAACATGCACATTTAACAAACAAAATATATAGAATATTGATTTGATACATAGAAGTACATAGAGTATGTTTAATTTTGTATGTATGTACAAATATGTCATCTCAAAACAATGTTTACAAAATTTGGATATGCCATATCAAGAACATCTCAAACTTGTGCCTAGAATGTAGTAGGTCTTCACACCACCTAATATCAAAAAGGTACAAGCAATATCAATGAAATCATCAAAACATACATATTTTAATTTATATTAAACTATCTATATGTACACAACTCAAGCACCTGCATTTAAAAGTATTCCACACATGTTTGTAGGTTGAATCCAGGCATCGTCTCCTTTTTTTTTCAAAGTATGAGATCAATGCAATGATGGCTTAAGGATACAAAAAATGACAATAAATCAATTTTAACTATTGATGTACAAGCAATATCAATATGTAATCAAAACATGTATTTAAATATAATTTAACTAATAATTACCTATTTTTACCAAGTATTCCATGTTGTCTAGGTTGAATCTACATGGACTAGATCCTTTTTGTGATTATGCCTTAAGGATGTATAAAAGGACAATTTAAATCAATTTCAACTAATAACACACTTGACCAATATCAAAACATGTATTTAATGTATTTAAAAGGACAAAATAAAACTAAAACTATATTTACCTGTATTTACTTATTCCATTGTACCATCTGCATCCTCTCTTTTTTGCAATGCATCTATGATTGCCTCATGCTCTTCCATAGAAATTGACCATAGCACTTTTTTTGAAGGTCTTCCATGATACCACTCTAGTTTTATATTTGTTGCCACAACCAAATGTGAATAATGTGTAATATTTTTATGTGTTTCATAGTCTTTGAATGCAGGTAGACCATTCTTTCTTCTCAAGTATTTTCATAGCCAAGTGCCAACAACCACCACCGATCCTATTGGAAAACATGAAAAACATCATCAAATAAGTTCTCAAATTTTTCTTAAGGGGATCAAAGACTTGTTCTAAAAAATTGCTTAAGGGGATCAAAAAATTGTTATCAAAATTTTCTTAAGGGGGTGTCTTAAGGGGATCACTGTACCTGTTGGATAATGAAAGTCGTCATCATCTTCTTGAGGTGCTATTAACTTATGTTTAGTTTCCACACAACGAGCCGACCAATATTCTGTTTGCTCTCCATTCCCCTCAGGTGCAATAACAACATACACATGTCTTGCCAACAAAATTCGATTTAATAACTTGCGCATATCCATATAAATAATTTAGTATTACAAAATAACTGAATAAAGTGAAATAAATTGAATTAAAATTACCTTCTTGTACAAGGTCTAAAACACGGTCATAATCTTCAGATGCAAACACTTGATCATTTTCTTCAATGGTTCTTTCATATTGATCATGTGCTTTTGTAGGTGTCAACGATCTTTGCTCCCACTATTCAACCCATTATGTATTTTCACATGCTTCCCAATCTCTTAAGATACAAAACTAGAAAAAACATGCAAGCTCCCTTTTTCCAAATAGTCCATGTGCTTGTTGTCGCACTCCTAAATGAATGCCATTTAGTAGATCCATTGATTGTCTCACAATCAACTCTAGGTACAATGTTCTCTTCTTCCACCAACCAAAAGAATCGATGAACTGTAGAGTAATCACTCAAACTAGGTGCAGATAATCTTCTATTACACCAATCCACAATCTCACGTGCATCTTTAAATTTTACTGAATCCTCAAATATTAATTGTTCTCTAGCAAGAATTCTTTTTTCACACACACCAACTCCATCATGTTCTCCTTTACCATGCCCAGCTTCAAAAAAACTCCATATATGTTGGACATTAAGTTCCTTGTGAACCCTACTTAACCAATAGAACATTCAAGCATTCTTGAACCGCCTCGTACAATTATCTGGCCATATGAGGTGTTCTTTCATATGGATTCCTCTTTCTCTTAAATTTCTATAAAATATACTAAAACAGTATTGAACAAACTCTGACGAGTGTAACCGATTGTCACTCAAATAAAAATGATACTCCCTCAAAAAAATTCTATCATCCTCAGTGCTATCATTTGCATGTCTATAAACAATATGGACAAACATAACTACTTGCACTGAATTATAATATTGAGATTGAATTTCCTCTTGTGGAGTGAGAGTATAAGTCTCCACAAAATCAACCACTGAAAGTATAGTACCAATTGGAAATGTGTTTCTACATGTGTGAAATTGGCCATCAAGCCATCGAGCATGTTCAGAGTACATGACATATTTTAGTACAATTTTATTCTTAAATTCACTCATGAATTCATGCACACTAACTTTTTCTATAACTAAATCACAATGCTCTCCTATTTTTCCATCTTTTAAAGAATAGTGAACATTCTTAAATCTTTTAACATCTACTAATTGTTGTCCAAAATCATGATCAACACTTTCATGCAAACAAATTCTTTAAAATGAAAGATTTCCACAGTTAATGCATTGTCCAGAAATACAAGAACTTAAATAAAATAATTTATCATTAGATTTTTCACAAAACAAACCTGAAATAAACACTCTTATTGCTTTAGGTGGCATATCAATACCACACTCATGTATAATCATGTTAGTATGCAAGGTACAACATATATATCGAAAAACATCATAAAAATAATTAAATTGAACATTTATTTTACAACAAGATATTCGTTGCTTATTAATTTTTACATATCAGGGTTTACATTTTTCAAAAGACCTTTGACTTATTTTAATATTACCAGGTAACACTGAATCGCTACAAAATTTTCTATAAAATTTAGTTTTTTTTTGTATCTAATAGGTGTTTAGGGTGAGGATCGCGAACTTTGGACCCCACCCTTAATTTTAAAACATCTCTAGCATTAGATGAAACCCTAGTATTATCATGCCAATATTTTTTTATCAAAGATTTAATCTCAACATTCAATTTCATATCAAACCTCGGTAGTTGTCCACTAAAATTCCAACATTGATTGATAGGATCATTTTCTATACTTTCTCTTCTTTTTGTTGCTCTTATCAATGTTTTAGGATGTATTTTTAAAACTTCACTAATATTGCTTACCATTCTTTTATTCAAAGTTGCTTTATTAACTATAGCAGTTGTTATAGCTCTTCTTGTTGTGTTTTTATCTTTAGATCGACTATTTTTCTCAATAGATTGAATGGCACTAGCAGCAATAGACATAACATGTTTTAATGATTGATCTTTTCTTTTTGGTTTACCATAAAAGCATAACCTTTTCATTGCTTTCCTCATTTTTTTCATTCTCATCAATTGCATCATTAGTTGACATTAAAATACAATTTTTTTATGATAAAATAATTTGGTGTATATTCTATTTGCATGTGTTCTTATTTTCCTCCAAGAAATTTGACCAGGAAGATTATCGAAAACACCACTTCAAATTTAAAAAAAGTATTTTCATTAAATTCAACATCACATTCTAGACTTTCATCTTCATCTTCATCTTCATCTTCATCTTCATTTTCATTTACATTTTCATCAACAAAACGGTTTTCATTTTCATTTTCATCAAAAATATAGGTTTTGTTTTCATTTTCAAGAAAATGATCATTCTGATTTTCATTTGCAACAAAAGATTTTTCTTTTTCGTTTTCAACAAATTCTATAAAAGTTTCATCTCTCTGAATATAATCAATGTCAACATCATTAAGTCCAATATCTTGTAAAACTTCTACATACAAATTTACCATTTCACTAACATGTGGATTTGAAGACGTACCTGGATTTTTGCATATTGAAACATTCTCCATAGCATTCAAAGAGGGATTTGAAGACATAGTAGGACTTGTTTGTATAATCATATTCTTTCTTCTCCAAATTAGCTTCATCTACAACCATGGTATCCTTGAAATGTTTTCATCTTCAATAGTTGTGGAATTGGATGCTCCACCATCATTCATTTATTTCATTCTCATTCTTCTTTCTCTTTTTCTTTGTCTCTCCTCTCTTTGCTTCAACTTCTTGAGGAGTCAATATCTTCCTTCTCTTATTACGAGCTTTATCTCCCATGATTATAAAATTCTCAAGCACAAATTAATGTCAATAGTGAAATTTTTCAAAATATTCAATCCAAGTTGGAAGTTGAATGCCTGTTAGGAAAAAAGTATTCCTCTTGTGTTCCTTAAAACAAGTAGAAAACTAGCACAATTCCACTTTAAAAATTGTTTTCTTCATGCCTCCTTTGAAAAATTCAATCCATATTGCAAGTTGAAGACCTTTTGTTCCTCCAAACAAGTACAAAACTAACACAATTCCACTTCAAAAACGGTGTAGATGATGCCTCCTTTGAAAAAATCAATCAAAAATCAAGTTCACTACCTGTAAATACAATAGCTCATGAAAAATAGTTCAATTTTACTGCTCTCGGTCGTACATGTGAAGTTGCAAACTTCACAGTATTTTTTGGCAGTAAATTTAAATAAAAGAAATGGGATCTCATTTATAAAAACCGGGATCCCGTTCTATAATCAAGATCTCGTTCCTCAATATTTAGTGTGGGGACCATTGGAAGGAAAACAGGATCACATTTCCCTTCCAACGGTCAGCATATTATAAATTAGGGAACAAGATCCCGATTATAAAACGAGATCTCGCTTTTAATAAATGGGATCCTGTTTTATAAAGTGCGATCCCATTTTTTAAAATTTGAATTTCTATTAGCTTTGTGGTCAGGTTTTTGCCTAGGATTTTGGTTCAAGAAAAGCATTGGGAATCCAAACCTAGGCCTTCAACCTGGTTTGACCTGCAAATTGAAGGTCCTAACAATGTCAGAGAAAAATACCAACTTTGGACATATGGCTGATGACTTTTTTTGCATAATTTTTTGATGAAATTAAAACCCATTTTAGATGAGACAATGCAGATTCTAAATATGTAATTTTTTTTACAATTGTATTATTTTTTCTATTTTTCAATTAATTTCTAATAAAATTGGTCCATAAACTTTAAATATCAGGGTTTTTTACTATTTTAATAACTTTTGATCAACATAACATTTTGACAAATGGATTGCACGAGAAAAATTTTTAAACAATTCTTTTCATTTAAAAAAAAAATCAAAAAATGGAAAGTTTAGGTCATCTTATGCATGTCGTACACGACGATTTTTCAAAACGACAAATCTATCTAATAAAAATTTAACAAAAAACAAATATTCAATAAAAAATTATGAAAAAAATATCAAGAACAAGCTTCAATGAGTCACAAATCTTTTCCCAAAAGGATTTAGAAAAATATGATAATTTAAGTCAAAATATGGATGTCGTACACGTGCATGGTATGGTAAAAAAAAGTGACTTTTAAACAGTGGTTTTTAGAAATGCCTATTGAAACTCAATTTGTACAATCTGCATATTGAAATAAATTACATATTTGGAAACTAGACTCCGAGCACTACATTTTATGATTAGTGACTTTTTAAAAGATTCCATCTCTAAGTGCTTCAAATTTTAAGGTGAAATGTGTCAAATTCTGAAAATCAGGAAAAACACTTCCACTTTTTGGCCAAAAAGTGGACTCAACTTCTTGCACACACCCTATATATATGTGTGTGTGTGTGTGTGTGTGTGTGTGTGTGTGTGTGTGTGTGTTGATATTTTATTAGTTTTAATATATTTTTCATTTTAAATAATACAAGTAGGTTGTTAAAAAAAAATGAGGCTAACTGGAAATTAAAAAAATACTAAAACATATAAAAAATTAAAAAATATATGGTGCACTAGAAAAGAGAATCTCTTCAAAAGGGTATAATTTATTTTTTGAAAAATGATAAAAAACAATGAGACAATGGTTGATGTCAAATGAAAACTATCAAATTCTAGTATGCTTGACTTTAAAATGTTATTACAAGAAAAATATACATCAAAAATTTTATTTTATTTTCCATGCACTTGATATTGAAGTTATCTATTTGGAAAAAAAAAATAGGGGAAAATAAAATGGTTTTCTATTTCTTTTCTTGACGTTAATTCAACATCACTTTCCTTGAAATTTTTAGCAATTCAAAATTAGCTCTATAATTTAAAAAATATATATCAAAATAATTTTCAACGTTATTCTGAGCAAAAAATAAGCATTAGAGGGCTTTGAGCACGAGATCCCTCTAATGGGAAAATTTCAAAATTTTGACTCATAGATGTGCCATGGCGAGGGTTCCTAGATGGCATGGCCTGGCAGAAGCCTACATACTGGTCAAAAAATCATCAACAAGCAAGACAGTTTAGGGGACAGGAACAAGGAGGCCCTTCTCCAAGGACATTGAATAGTGGGAAGGGTTTTGTGGGTTGGAAGAAGCCTGTATACTATTGCCATTGGCTAGGTCAGTCCAAAAGTAGGGGACCAACTAAAACTCTTTCAAAGATATTGGAAGGTGGGAAGGTTCTTGTGAATTTTCCTAATAACATATCCATTTTGAAACCAAGCTCATATGGTGCCCCCTTTAACTCTCATCTATGCGGAGCCAAAATCCTACTCAAAAATTCATCAGGTGGTATAATAAGGAGAATTCAAACCATAACTTTCAACAAAATGATGGATTGTGCAAGAGAAAGAGTGGGAAAAATCATTAAGGGGGGATTTTGAAATCCTCTGGTACTGCAGAGAAGGGCGATTCAAATTCTGAGGACGATGGGCTTGTTGAGTGGCTATTGGCGAATGAGGAGCTTTGATTCTCAGGGTTGTGTTCTTTTTTGCTCCTTGTTGGCTGCCCTTTGTCTGCTTCGGGTGTTGGTTTTGGGGATGATCTTTACTTGCTACTAGGTGAGGTTGCCTTTGTGGCTATTTTCTTGCCCCACTTTTCCTTTGGCAAGGTTGGCCCTTTCTTGCATTCTCTTGTTGGTTGTCCTTTTGTTGGGAATTTCTTCATTATTTTCCTCATTGCTTCGCATGGGTTGTGCCATGTTTGTGCTCATGGTTTGTTTCACTGCCTATTAGCAGGTTTAGCTAAAGGCTCTTGGTCAACTGTGGGACACATGTGTCTTCCTTTTCTAGCTTGTTTGGGGTGGGTCTTGGCCTTGGCCTTTTCCCCTTTTGGTTCCACGGCCTGGCTGTCGCCTTTTGGTATGTGGTTCTTTCCTTGCCATGGCCCAGGTTTAGTTTAGGGATTCTCATTTTCTATGAGAGCTTTTGCTTTACCTTCCTCTTTAGTTTGGTGGTTGTGCCCCTGTTCATTTTTGGTGGTCTGCTCATCATTGTTAGAGTGGGGTTTTTCACTTTTTTCTCTTATGTTTGTTGTTATCTCACTAGTTCCTAGGTACTATTGGGGGTGCCCCATTTTAGTTATCTATTGTGTGTTCACTTCCTCTCTTTGTGTGGGCCTAGTGGGTGCATTTAGTCAGTTTCTCTAGTGGTTGAGGAGACCCAACCTTATGTTTTTTAGGCTTTTTACGTGCCTTGGGGAGGCTTCCTTGTTTGTGGTGGTTGGTGTTTTCCTATTGCTTGTGAATGTTTGGTGGTTGGGGCTCTTCCCTGGTAAGAAATTTGGTTCTTTCTACTGCAGTACGCTTGAGGGATTTTTTAATTGCAAAGTGCACATCTTCAATTTTGATTTTTGGGCCCTGGAGGTTAAGGGGCTCAAAAAATTTTGGGCTTATTTGTCTAAGATCTTCGATGGTTTGTTGATGATCTTCAAGGGTGCTGATAAATCTAAGGTTTTGGGCTTGTTGTTCTTGGTTGGATTTCCTGCTATGTTCTTCAAAAAGAACCCGGTGCTTCTGCTAATGGTTACAAAGTGAATTTTGATGGTTGTGATGCTCCAAATGTTCATTATGATGGCTCGAGGAAGTCTGTTTCCTCAAATCTTGGCTGAGGTGCTTTCAATAGCTTCCTTCATGTACTAGTTTTTTGGGATACCAAGGGGTGAGGTGACAACTTTCTCTACTGGTGTGTCGGCTTCATGTTTAGTTCTACAGTTGAGGTCTCCTATGGAGGTGGAGACTACCCCTTTAGAGGTGGAGCCCTCTCCTTTTGAGGAAGAGTTGGAAGCTGTAGTCATGGTGAGAAGCTCCCTTTTCTTTTGTTGGTTCCTGTGGATGATTTTCCTACAATCTTGCTCAAACACAAACAAACATTAGTATTGTTAGTTAAATTAAGCAAGCCAAAACAAGCATCCCTATGAAATATTCAAACATACTTGATAATGCAAAAAAAAAAAAAAAGATCAAAGAAATTAATTGAAAGCATATAAAAAGCATGTGAAAAACCTATCCCATAGTGGGAGTGGTGCTCCTTTGATGTGGAAAGGATGCCCATTCCCACCCCCTTGATAAGCTTCAAATGTGATGAAGATGCAAGTGCCTATAGTGAAAATGCATAAGATTGTAGATGGATTTCAAGTAGAAGTTGTAGATACCTAACTTTGGACACTTAATTTATCCAAATTTATCCCCTTTCATCTAAGCATCCCCTTATTTGCATTAATTAAGTAATATCGCTATTATTTAATTAATATCCTTAATTTTGCCAAATCCCTAAGGTATTTAATTATTAAATAAATACCTTATCTCTTTAATCCTCCTTTTCATCAAATGAATTAAATTTCCTCACATGTCACATCCCTTTCTTAATCCTAATTATTCTCCTAATCTCATCATTAGGGATGTACACATGCCTAATCCTTGATTAGGATGTGTCATATCCTCCAACTTTTGCAAGTTGGCCTCTAATCTCTCTTACCCACCTAACCCTCTTCTAATCATAATTAATTTATGGTTAAGATGTGCACACTGCTAATCATCATTAGGGTCACATCCTCCATAATTTTCCACTTGCCTCTAATATGTCATTAATTTTTCTAATCAGTTACTTGCACAACCTTAATCACTTAATTAGGTCAACCTAATCTCCATGTCATGTGTCCTAAGTCAACCCTATTAAATGATTTTTCTTTTTTGAGAAGGCACCCCTTTCCCCATGTGAATTTTTAATTCACATTTAATCCCCCAATGCATTTCAAAGAATTTTAAATTATTTCTCTCATTCCCATGTGGATATTTAACGAATTTTTAATTCCTCATGTCCTCTCACCCACATGCGGATAATGACCTCCTTTATGAGGAGATCTTGTCCAAAATCCCAAGGTACTATGTAGTACCTTCATGTCATGTACTCTCCTTCCAACTCATTTACACATCATCTTTCTCAAGCCAATTCACATGCCACATGTCAAGATGTGAGGTCTTGTGAGTTCTCAACTCACCATAGCCCTACATCTTGGCCATGTTGGTTTAATCTCAACTGTCCATTTCCCTAGAGAATTCAAAATTCTCTATAAATACCCCCTTTTTTCTCTCATTTTGGGAAGAGATCATTGTGCTAGCCAAACTCTTGCAAAATTTTCATTTGAGCCATACTAAGCCAAAATACTTGCATTTGCACCCACTTTCACCCATTTTCCATCCATCTTACAATCCACACTTGCATCTTTTGCCATCAAAGGAGCATACAACGTCAAAGATCGAAGGGCCAACCAAAGGACAACTCAAGAAGGTAAAATGTTCCATTTTGTTTCATTAAGTTAATCATTTTCCCAATCTTGAGGTGTAGGGTGTTTATATTTGTTGTTTGCACTCTTTTTTTTGCTACTCATTTTCTAACACATATCTTCACCCGTTCACAGAAGTGACTTCTATTTATAGGTTGAAGGATTGAAAAATGGAGATATGGGAGGAATGTGGGACTAAACGAGAGCCTAATGAGATTGGGACACTTGTCTCAATGCTAATGGGTGAGGATTGAGCACATTTTTCATGTGGCTGAGATGTAAGAGGCATGAAATGCATGTGGTTGAGATGTAAGAGGCACTAAAGGCATGTGGTTGAGATGTTTTGGAGGGAAATTTTTTGGGTAAGAAAGTTAAATAAAGGGATTCAATGAAGGAATATTCCTTAGAATATGCTTTTTAATGAGCTAATTAGTTAATTTGAAAGAAACTATTTTCATGTGCAAGTGGGTTAGTTAATCATGGGTTGATTTAACTCTTGGGGAGCTAAAAGCTAGAGAATTTATTAATGATGATTAGAAGGTGATTAAAGTTAATTAATTTAGAATTTAATTAACTTTGAGTGGGTTAGTGAATTTATGATATTTGATTTATTTAATCAAATAAGAGGACTTTGGGGATTTAATTAAACAAGATGGACATTAGTGAATTAATCTAATAAACAACTTTATTTGATTAATAGAAGAATTTGATGAAAAATTGATCGAAATTAGATGCACTATGTTAGTTAGGATTATTTGCATGTCTACAGTTCCTTTTGAGGTGGAGCCTGTATGTGCAAGAGATTGGTGGCACTAGTGGTTATGGTTCTCACTTCATCCTCTCTTTAAGAGGGGAGCTCTCTCCTATAGAGGTGGACTCTGAGTTGGTGCTCTGATCGAGGTGGTGCTTTGGGTTGAATTTAGCTCCTCAAAGTTTTTTTGGGATCTCTCACTTCTCTATTGTGGTGGGGAGTTTTGATGTGCTAGATTTTCTTATTAATAGGGGCTAGTGTTTTACAAGTGTTGTTTGGGTGTCTCTGCTATTGGGATATGCTTTCTCCTATAGAGGTGGAGAGGCAAGTAGGTTGATGGGGGCTCTCTACTCCATCAATTCTAATGTTGCTTCTAGTTCAAAATTGGATTCTCTAAGTAATAGGCTCAATGTGGGATGATTCTATCAAGGAGCATAAACTTCCTCAGCTTGGAGGGTGGCTTGTTGGCCTGTTTAATTGGCTATAAGGCCTGGTTTGAAAATCCTCTTGCTTTGGTTATATGGTTGCTTTGAAACTATTGATGTTTAGTTTTATTATCCCAGACTGCTATTTCATGATAGCTATGTTATGGTTTCATACCTGTTGGACTTTGGTTAATCTAATAAATGGTCTACGTACTATTTTATGGATTAATATGGGGATTTTTTTTTTATTATGCTTCAAATGGTTTTGTGGTTGCAATTTTGGGTACTTGGCCTACATGCCATTTTTTACTCTGGTTTGGTTTGTCTATTGTTGTTTTTTGGTGGTGGCTGGTACTAATTTTCCTAGCCTATTTCTCTATTTTCTATTTTGGATTTGTAACCACGGGATCAGGGCCCTTTCCATGCTTAATCAAAAAAATTCAACAAAATGACATGAACTTGAGGCCTCAGCTCTACAACAAAAGGAAGTGAAGTTTCCAATAAACCAACTTAGTGGGGCCTAGGGAAGTAACAAAAGTCCAAGAGATGACATCCAGGTGACATTCTTGAAAGAATTTCTCAGCTACCAAATCAGGGAGCTTCACAAAAGAGTTATTACTGGTAAGTTTTGGAACCTTAACCCTTCCAAAAATGATCTGATTAAATGGGTTGATTACCATTGGGTTGAATTCAATGAAGTTTATTATGTATAGATTAAGGAAATGGGTCTTTTATTATTATTTTTTCCTCGAAGCAAGCAAGAAACGTTGTCTTCAAAGTGAAGACATGGTTTTTGCAAGGTATGGGTCTATATACTCAACCCTAGGTCCCTAACTTTAACCCCTCTTCTACAAATATAAAATTTGTGTCATTTTGGGTTCAACTACAAACCCTACCACTTGAATACAAAAACCTAAAAATAAATAAAATTTTGGGAAATCAAATGGGAATTTTCATGAAGCATGATCACACCTTTTTGGACAACACCAAAGCCCTTGTTTGGCTCTATGTTTTGATAGATACCACTAAATCTCTACCACAAGCCTTTCAAATCCATTCTAGGAGTGGAATCTAGAGACAAGAAATTTTCCTTGAAGGGCTTGAAACTAATTTCCATTCCTACCACATAAAGATTCATCCTACTACAAAATGTTTGCATCAAGCTACACCACCTCGAGAGACCTGTGAGGATTAGGAAAACATACTAGTTGATAAAAAAATCCTTCATAGGGACAATTTTATCTTATTCCCAAAGATATCCTTAATGACTAATGAGGCTAAATTAAAAAAATATTGAAGCTTTGGAGAAAATTTCTACAAAGAGAAAAATGGAAGGTAATGATCTGATGAATACCCAAGCGGGAAAGGCTCTTTCTCCTCTAAAGGTTTCATCTTGTAGCAGGGAGAATGAAATTTCATCACAGGTAGAGTTCATTGGGATGTAGTTAAAAGAGTCTTTAGATATTTGTGTAGTACCTCAAAGTATTCCTTGTTTTATCTTATTAATTTGACTAAAGACAATATTTCCCTTGATATTCATGGTTATGTGGATTCAGAGTGGGTAGGTGATATTGATAGTAGATGATCCACCAGTGTTATGTGTTTACTTTACTTGGTGGTGCAATTAGTTGGATGAGTAAGCAACAGGTTGTGGTTTCTTTGTCCACTACTGAATCTGAGTATATGGAAACTACTCATGCTTGTAAATAATCCATTTGGATTAAGAGACTATGTTCAGATATTGGATTAAAACAAGGTACAATTACAATTTATTGTGATAGTTAGAGTGTGATATGTTTAGCCAGGAATTCGACATTTCAAGCTAGGGCCATGAACATTGATGTACAGTATCATTTTGTTAGAGATATGGTCGAAGATGGTAGGGTGAAGCTAGTTAAGATAGAGACTTTGATGAATGTTGTTGATTCTTTAACTAAGCCTAAGACAACATAGTTCAGATGGTGTTTAGAGACTATGGGACTTTCAACCCCTAGCAATTATGAGATGATGCTTACTCCCTCTTGTTGCTCTTGCAAGCTGTTTGATAAGTGGGAGATTTTTTGGAAAAATGTGTCTCAAACTTGCAATTATATAAGGCTTATTGTTGATAGGATATATACATATATATATATATTTCCTAGTTACATTGATAAATGTATACATTGGGAGCATAGGAGCGAAATGTGGGCATGTTAACAAAAACTCTTAGATGGCCGACATACATTAAATTAACATGATATATTATAAATTTGGACTATTCATTATTAGGTTCTAGATATGATAGTAGATATTTTGTTGGCTTATCTTGCCCTAGAATGTAACCCTATTTTATGAGGGAATTGTACTACATTTGTAGACAGTGATGTATTCTAAGAGTCTGATAGCGATCATATTGTCTCTAGATGATATTTGGTGGTGATACTCCTATGAGAAGCTTGCTCTGCAAGCATATTGTAATCTTTGTGATTTTTGAACAATATATTGGGAAACTTTTGGAGTGTGGGGTTTTTCTCTCGAAAGGGTTTTCCCCACTAAATCACTATGTTGTGGTATGCATGATATTTATGTTTATTTTTGTTTAATTTTTTGTAACTGTTGAAAATTTTTGTGAAGTTTTTCATTATTCTCCTCTCAAGATTAGTGTAGGAAGTTGTTATGCTACCTTAGCTTCCTTACAAAACTGATGTGAAAGACATGACGAATGGTTCAAATATAAATGTACGTCAATGCACGGATGAAATTAATATGACTAATGCTAAGGACCTTGAAAATCAAACTGAAGTTCTAAAAACATTTATTAAGGTATGACTACTTTTAATAGTGTCAAAAGACATTTGTTGTAGATCCTATAAATAGATGGTTCCCTAATGAATGTTATAAAGGACCTCACCATTCTTGTATTTTCGATCAACAAACTTGGCTACTTTTTAACAACATACAATCACAACACACTACCATTGTCGGACCATAAAACCTTCATGAGGCAATCTTTTGTTAAGGTATAGCCAAATTTGTAAAATTAGCATGTTCAATTGAAGATAATAGGCACTTGATCATACAATAGAAGAATCCCTTTACCATTCAATTACTATACTACAATAGCAGGAAAGGCCAACCATATGGCTAAAGAACTATTTGATCATAAGGTGGGAAATTGACAAATCATGCATCGGTAGAATTGACCAACCAACTGTATGATGGCATAAGTAATCAACTACACATAATTGATCTATCATATGAAAACAAACATAATCAATTAGATGACAACATCAAAAGTTCAACATATGGTGACAACAAAAGTACAACCTACAGAAAACAAAGATTTAGTTTTAAAAAAAAAACCCTTAAGCAAGATAGCTCAAGGATTACTAAGTTAGATACATCTGTATTCAAGCAAAAATTACTAAGTTGGATATGTATATAATCTAGGCAAGGATGTCCTCACAATAGTAAGGTAACTTGTAATTGCATGTCACAGGGCAATCACTAGGGTAATTTTCATGTGGTAATTTCAATAATGTCCTGGACCTATATTTAAAAAAAATCTTAAGAAACAATATGCCCCATACAAGTATCTACTATAAACATGCCAGATCAAATATCTTCACAACAATGGAGAAACGATTGTAGCTAATGGAATAGTGTAATAGTAGTATGATACAGTCAAGCATGACATATATCTATAAATCTTGAAAATGTTGTCCAAGGCAATGAGGCAATGCATCACTATATATATATATATATATATATATATATATATATATATATATATATATATATATATATATATATATATATATATATATATATATATATATATATATATATATATATATATATATATATATATATATATATATATATATAAATATTGTAACTAAGGGTTTGTTTTAGATTAGATTCAGTGGTATCAAATCAACGAAGACAATAAACCCAAAGCAATTACAAAATACAATGGAAGTAAACAAAAGAATGATTATACCTGTTAATTGCCGATACCTCCATGATTCACTTTTGTAACACCTTCTAGCTTGCTGGTTGATGTGTTGCCCTCAAATTCATCATGGGAGCAATCTGTAATAAAAGTCTAAGTCCTACACCAAGCTTTGAAGGATTTGATCAATGCCTAAATGCCTAATGCCTATGACAATATAAGTGAAATGCCTATGCCTAGATATGCCAAGACTAAATGAAGTGAGATGACAAATGTTGTGATGTCTAATGTGTAATCTCTAATGCCTCCAATGTCTAAAATCCAATGCCTCCTCTAAAAATGAGAGGAAAATGGCATTTTATAGAAAATGCCATTTTGAACGAACGAATGAGATTGAATATCAATAAGATGTCTTAATCAATGGCCAAAATTGAAAGTTGTAGTATGGACTAGGTTTAGGTCAAAAATTAGGGCAATGACAAGAAATGAAGGGTTGAGATTGAATTATGAGATAATTCAATCAAGGGATAAAATTGAATGAGATGTCAAGAGATAAGATTTGATGTGGAAGATAAGATTGGCACAGACAAAGAGGTGATAGGAGAAATTAAATAATAAAAAATATTTAATTTAGGTGGCCAATGAATAATTAAATAATAAAGATATTATTTAATTATAGAGGAATGTGACAAAAGGAATCATTTTGAATTAAATAATGATTTAATTCAAAATTCAAGAGAGTGGACCAAATTAAATAAATAAAATTTATTTAATTTAATGAGAGAAGAGGCTAATGAATAATTAAATAATTAAAATAATTATTTTATTATAGTGGAAAGTGGACAAAATTAAATAAATAAGAATTTACTTAATTTTAGAAAGAGGACTTAATTAGTGACGTAATTAAATAAATAAAATTTATTTAATTAATCAGGGAGGAATAAAGATAGAAAATGAATTAATTAAATAATTAAAATTATTTAATTAATAAAGAATTATGACTTTATAAAATAATTAAATAATTAAAAATTATTTAATTATGAAGAATGAAAGGGGAAATGATGGAGAATTTAGAAATCGCAAGCCTAGGACAATTTTTAGTGTCTACATTTTGCCCCTCTTTGTCATAATGTAGCTTGTCACATTGTGACAAAGAAAATAAGTCCAAAAATATGCCTCAGTGCAAAATAAGATGAGGAAGAATGACGAGGAGGGTAGCGGTATGCCCCCTCGAGATGAAAGACGGGTTCCAAGAACATGGGTGTGCTCTCGAAATTGATGAGAAGAGTAGAATATGAAGAGACAAAGAAATGTTAGTGCAAAAGATGTGGATGATGATATGGATGCAATGCCTATATGAGATGAGCGAGAGAAGATGACAAGACTAGAGAAGATGCATGTTAGTTCCTAGACCAAATACTTCAAAACCTTATAGTAGGACTTTAATATTTATTGCTCTTAATCATCATTGGCAGACTATTGTGATGGCCAACAAACACCATGATATGACATAGATCTAGGTGTGCAAGTTTGTACCATCACATAAGAAAAGCAGTCACATACAAGGATGATCATGACTCATACTAGAGCGTGATTGCCCCAATCTTTTTGTCATAATCAACCACAAACAGAAAAAGATAAAGACAAATCATGAAACGTCGTTGCTTCTCTAAATCCTGTTTCCAGGACATCCTTGAGAAACTAGTAACATGATTGAAAAAATATACAAATAAAGTCCTTATCATGATACGTCGCTGTTTTGCTAAATCCCAGAATCAGGACCTCGCTGAGAAACTAGTAATCATGCGTGTTAATCGTCATGATACGTCACTGCTTCTCTAAATCTTTTTATTGGGATCTTGCTAAAAAACTAATAACATGATAAAAGCCAACAGACAAGTGTCAAGTATTTGCCAAGTGCATCTGGATATCCCTTGTTTTGATGTCAAGATGTCAGGTTTGATGACGATGAGATGTTGGGATGTCAAAGTTTTGACGATGCCAAGATGACGAAAGTCGAAGATTTCCAAATTCAAGGACACATCCTGAATAATGTTGATGTCAAGAGGATTGATCCCTAAATGTGGAAAGGGGTCCCTTGAAATGATGACGATGCCCAGGAAGGACACATCCTAAGGCATAAATGATAGAGTTTGTTCTTTAGAAGGACACATCTGAAGAATACTGATGTCAAGAGGAGTGATCCTTAGATTTAAAAGGATCCCTCAAAATGTCGAATGACAGTGATGATGCCTAGGAAGGACACATCCTAAGGCATGAATGATAGAGGTTATCTTTCAGAAGGACACATCTGAAAGGTAACCAAGAGCTAACAGTTTGAAAAGGTTATGATCATATGACTTGTTTGGACTGAGTTTGACTTGTGTTTGACTATATGTCGATATTGTCATGATGATATGATTAACGTGCTGATGAGATTGTCATATTGAAATAACCGGTTGCCATGAATCATTTTCAAGAATTTACCCATTAGGGAATGATTCACTTTGCCTTGAAGATATTTTGGCCTGTGTGCCAGTGTAGTGCCATGAACCCTAATGGACTGACCTAGTGCGGCCTCGGGGGCTCATCGACAGATGGCCTTGCCTACGTCATACACTCAGAGACCTCGTAGTTCGACACGACCAATGACTTTGTCCTGATGACCAAAGATTGCGTTATGATTTTATTTGGAAAAACCTAAAAAGACTAACCTAATGTCTTAGGGACTCAAATGTGAGTGTTGCCTACGTAGCAAATGCGTAGAGACAATGTAGTTCGGACAATGACATGGACTAACTAACATGACTGACTTTGACTACATTTTTAGGATTTTGACATTGATTTGGATTTTTTTTTTGTTTTTCTTCAGGACGTTTTATGATTTTTAGGTTTTTCTTCAGGACTTTAGATGTTTTTGTCTTTTTTTAGGACTTTTTATGATTTTTTTGGATTTTAACGTTTAAGAGGATCATGACAAATGCATATGACTGATGCCTACACATGAGAATCCAAGGACAAACATGATTGTGCCCCTAGTCAAGCTGAATACCAATTGATAGGTGATGACAACGTTGTTTGACGTGGGAAGGACACATCCTGAAACAACGTGAGGATGACGATGATAATGTGACGAAAGTATGGAGGTCTAAAGCCAGGCTAGGAACACAGTCAAGTAAAATTTTGGATAATGTTCTTGTATGGATTATACTCGTTGCATTTGGAATGACTTGGTTAGGACTAGATGGGATGATGGAGTATCCTTAGACCGTTTGACAAGGGAAAGCCAAGACATGTGACAGATATGAAAGGATAGGGGGTGGCCTTAGTAAAAGACGAGAAACATGAGACTAAGGGAATTGTTATGATTTTCAAGGACTATTTCGTATAAGGACAATAAGACTATGACAGTCAATGACATGATGTTTCGTGAATCATGTATGACCGAAGGATAGACATGTCAAGAGTTTTCCCAAAGCATGATTTATGTGTGCCAGTTTTATGTCAAGACTGAGGTAAGTGGGAAAATGTGTGGAAATGATAGGGCTTAGATGGACATCAATGTCATGAGGAAGGCATGGGAAAATGAGACGACTTGCCCCCAAGTATAAAATTCCACATAGATGATTTATTTTACACAACGCCTGTTTGCCAGGTTTTCATCATGGTACTTATCCAAGGTGCCTGTTTTCTAGGTTTTCACTGTAGGACAAAATTTTTCTCTTTACTATTTTCTTGACTTTTTGATTTTTTTGGTGTCACCAAGATGCCTGTTTGCCAAGTTTTCATCAGGGTGATGATGTTTTACATTTTTCAATTTTTTTGTATTTCTAATTTTGTGGATAGCCTGGATGCTTTAGATGACCACTGATTGTTCTAAATCCATTGATGGTGCCGATGTAGAGACTGGTGCCATGATATGCCAATAATGACCTTCTGAAGGAGTTGTCTTGTCAAGATCATAGCACTTGCATACAACTGATCAATGTCATTGTGATCCTTTCTGATACTAGAGTTGGCCTTATCAGAATACGCACATCGTGATAGAGTGCCATGAGCGTCCTTATGGTAAAGAGTTGTTGCCAAGATGTGTGAATGTGTGACATGGGATTTTTGGACTTTAGACGAGATGTAGGATTATGACGAATGATGGTAGACGTGGAAAGATTGTTTGGACGTTTGGATGAATGAATTTTTATTTTCCAAACTTGGGATGGTGGATGATGGATTTTGGAGGGATGGTGTTTGGAACCAACACTTTTATATGCCTTGATTGATGACCATTTTGAAGGAGGTGGATATGTGTTATATGTGGGAGTCCTCTTGTCTTGTGGCTCCACATTGTGATTGACTTTTGTATGTGACTTGGTGTCTTTGTTTGATCCATCTTTCGTTGGGATCCATTTTAATTTCATTTGTCCACTTGTCCTTTTGTTTGATTCAATGGCCTTTGACATTTGATTTTGATCTTTTGACTTGTAAGACTTTTGTTTTTGTTGGTTCCAAAGGGAAGGTTTATTTATGATGGAATGCCGGTTCATGGTGTGGGTGGAGGGGGTGTTGGCAGCAATCTTATGACAAGGATTTCTCATGGACTCCATTTTGACGTTTGTATCTGACAAAGTTGCCCCCAATATCGAGGAGGTACCACTGACATCATTTGATTTGTTGTTTGAGGAATAGCCAAGGCCTTGATGTCTGTAATTTTCCTGAAGTTGTATTGGTTCTAGAATGCTTTGCTCATGTATGCCTAGTCCTTTGCCTTGATATTGCATGCTTTGATAGATTCTATTTGTGATGGAGTATTTGTTGTTGTGAAAGCAAGATGCTAACCCATCATTAGGTATGTGGATACTATCACTTGTAATATTTTCATCTGCAAGAAAGCCTGCTCTGACAAAGATAGATGACCCTAGTTGATAAAGTGTCTTAGCGTCATTGTCTTGTTGGACATATTCCCGACTGATATTTTTGGTCTGCTCTTGTGACATTTCAGGTTTAGATGATTCTATTGGTACTTCCAAGTCGATGTTGAAGCCATCATTATGGTCAGTGTCATAGATTCCAGTAAATTCAGCTATAGCTTGATCATTTTCAAATATGTCCATATTGGAATACTCTTGTTCTTGAGGAATATCGTTTATGTGTGTCATGGAGGAAAGTGTCTCATTTTGAAAAGTGTCAATAGTCGAGGCCTGTATAGGATTGGAAAGTGTTTGATCATGAATGGTGTAAAGGTCAAGGAGTGGATCGTTTTGGATTTCTTGGTCAATGGTAGGGTCTTGGTCAAAGATGAGGTTGTCATGGATTTGGACTTCTTTGTCAATGGTAGGGTCTTGGTCAAAGATGGGGTTGTCATGGATAGGTGTGTTTTGGATGTCATGATTGTCTTGAAGGATTTCTTGAATGGACTTTAAGATAGGGTCATGGGATGGGCTACCTTGTTCTTGACATGAGGGTGACATTATAAGGTCATGCTTTGGGCTTTCATTTTGACATGTATCCTTAAGTTTAGACAATGGGATGTTCATTTGAGTAATGAAAAATTTTCCATGACTAGATGTGGCTTGTGAGGGGGTGACTTGAAAAGGATTAATGGATGAAGGACTAGGATAGGACATGGGGACTTGGACTGGACTAGTATATGAAGGACTAGGATATGACATGGGTACTTGCATTGGACTAGTATGTGAGGGACAAGGGTATGACATGGAGACTTGGACCGGATATGACATGGAGTCTTCGACTGGATTGGTGTAGGTTTGATTGAAATAGGACATGGAGACTTGAACTGGATCGGTATGGTATGATGTGGGGACTTGACATGAGTTGGTAGATGGTTGATAAGAGATGCAGACTTGGGCGGGATTAATAGGTGAAGGACTAGCATATGACGTGGAGGTTTGGAATGGACTAGTTGATAGTTGGCTTCCCTTATCAAGGTTAGGATAAGGGTGATAAGTGGACGTTTGTTGTGAATTACTGGTAGGATTTATGTCAAGTGATTGTTGATGGTGAGGGTAGACGGATGGAGGTGGCAAAGTATTTATGTCAAATCCTCAAGGTAACTTAGCCCCTTGGTCCAAAAGCATGGCTAGATACCTTTGAGAGTCGCGTAAGACCAATTTTTCTACAAAGGAGACTATATCAGGATTTTGCACTGCAGCTTCTAAGTCTTCTGCATATACTCGTCCATTTTGGTCTCTTTGTATGAATGGTTTAGAAGAGTTTTGTGATGAAGATGGCATGTTCATGGAAGATTGCATGTTCATGTTGTGAAATGGGTCGGAAAAATTCCAATGTTGGTTTGTGTCATAAGTGTTATTATCGATGTTAGGATTGAAATCTTGTCCAAAGTTTTCCATTTGTCCTCTTTGTCTCTGAAACCTAGTCTCAACAATAAAAAGGGATTGCTCAGATAAGGATGATGAGAATGACAACTAAATGTGAGGATGATGACAACCTATGTTTTTTGGATTTTCGATAAGGATGAAAATGCAAGACTATGTTTCCTTAAATGTCGACTAGGATGACTAGGTGATGATAACGTTTGTCTAAGGAAATGATTGATGCAAGGTGATAAACTTGTCAAGAAAGGTTACCAAATGCCAAGGTGACAATGAAGATGTTGACTAAGGAAAATGACCAATGCCAAGTCTAGATGCCAAATGAGGACTATGATGGACAATGCAAAGTCTAAGTTCAAAATGAGGACTGGGATTGTGTTTCGATGTTTTGTTGAAAAGTCTGAGTTGTCTAAGGTCGATTGTTTGCATCCAGATTTGTGAATGTTGTGTATATTGTTTGAGAATATAGAAAGCACTTGACAAGCACAATGTTTTGAATGTAAGCAAGTGTGCATAAGACAAGTACAATCCTAGGTTAGGCCAGGACAATATTCGCTAGATTCCACGTGGGTTTCCCCAACCACATATCAGTAGCGTGTGAATTCAGAAACTTGGCTGCACGAGCTCCCCCTTACAGTGCACTCTCTTCTTAGGCCAACCAAGCTTCCAACCCCCATGAAACTCCCATGGTAGATTGATCACCTCTCCTATAGACTGTGAAAGTGTGGATGCCTTCACACCGACCGATGCTGCGCTAGCAAATAGAAGGTTTTTGGCTTACTACACAAAGGTGTTTAGTTTAGAACCCCCGTTCGAGTGGCCATACATGGGGCAAGATATTAATCACCAATTAGGTGGCACTCTAGCCTAAATAGGTTAAGCTCAACAGGGTTTATGTGAGTACTACTCTGTCCGTATGACACATCTGCACTTGTAATCTTAGGTTTTCCCTTAAGATTCACATTTATATACCGGTCGTGGGTAGCTTGGCTTTAGCTCCGTTGTCGGTTTGAGTCACGTTGGGGTGATGAAATCCCCAGGTAGGCCCAATTTCTAGAGTTAGTAACCATTTCTCTTACACCCAAGATCGCTCGAAAGCGCAAGGGGAGAGGATACTCCGATATACTAAGTCGTGGGATTAAAAACAAATAAAAATGGGTCTGATTTTCTGATCACCGAGTTTTCACAAGGTGAGAGCATACTCACCTACAATTTTGCAAACACACTCAGACATAGTAGAAAGACAAGTTCATTTTAATTGCACCAAAGGAAAAATGAACTAAACTAAAAAGATAAGCACATTGTTTTGATGTTTAGTCTTTGACGTTTAAACCTGCAAGACCACACATTAGTAGTTTGATAATGATCTTCGACTATCGATCTACAAAAATAGTTAGATGCATCTTTTTTGTCCACTTGATCCAATGTGTCCTTTGAAGTGTTTATTTTCTACACATGCAAAAAACCAACAACAAACCCTAACAAGATAATTGATAACTACTATTAGAGGGTTAGCTAGTCACAACAAATCTGATTTTTAGAAACTTTTTTGATAGTAAATGAAAAATACAGATAATAAATCATGTCTAAAATCTCAAGAGGTTTCTAAAAATGTAATTAAATCAGAAAAATTTGTTGTTTTACACCTGAAATTAATTTTTTATGAAAAATCATAAAAAAATTATAAAAAATACAAAACAGCTCCACAAATTCTGATTTTTTGAATGAAATCGTCTGATATCATTCCAAATCTACAAAAAAAAAATTGTGATCATATCTACAACCGTGCATGAGATATAAGCAAATAATTTTAAAACCCTAATTTTAAAAGATCTATTATTTGACTAATAATTTCGCATCCAAATTTAAAAGATAAAGAACAGACCCCTATTAAAATTTAGAGAAATTTCTAGAAATGTAAACATAGCTGAAAATTTCGATAATTTGCTCTCGAACTTAATTTTCATGAAAAACAGAAAAAAAATTATAAAAAAATAAAAAATAATCCAAAAAATATGATTTTTGGAATGAGAGTGTGTGATGTTGTCCCAAATTTGTAGAAATTTTTTTGTGAGAAAATACATAGCCGTTTGAAAGTTATGGTCGAATCTTTAGAAACTAGGGCTTTATCCACAATGATGTCAAACCTGCAACAAAAAGCAAACAAAACCTGCAACAAAAGAATCCAACTCCAAGATTTCTCAAAATGTATTAAAATATGTCGGGTTCACCAATGTAACTGAGGGTTTTTTTTTATCAGATTCAATGGTATCAAATCAATGAAGACAATAAACCCAAAGTAATTACAAAATACAATGGAAGTAAACAAAAGAATGATTATACATGTTAATCACCGATACCTCCATGATTCACTTTTTTAACACCTTCTAGCTTGCTGGTTGATGTGTTTCCCTCAAATTCATCATGCGAGCAATCTGTAATAAAAGTCTAAGTCCTACACTAAGCTTTGAAAGATTTGATCAATGCCTAAATGCCTAATGCCTATGACAATGTGAGTGAAATGCCTATGCCTAGATATGCCAAGACTAAATGAAGTGAGATGACAAATGTTGCGATGTCTAATGTGTAATCTCTAATGCCTCCAATGTCTAAAATCCAATGCCTCCTCTAAAAATGAGAGGAAAATGGCATTTTATAGAAAATGCCATTTTGAATGGACGTATGAGATTGAATATCAATAAGATGTCTTAATCAATGGCCAAAATTGAAAGTTGTAGTATGGTCTAGGTTTAGGTCAAAAATTAGGGCAATGACAAGAAATGAAGGGTTGAGATTGAATTATGAGATAATTCAATCAAGGGATAAAATTGAATGAGATGTCAAGAGATAAGATTTGATGTGGAAGATAAGATTGGCATAGACAAAGAGGTGATAGGAGAAATTAAATAATAAAAATTATTTAATTTAGGTGTAATGAATAATTAAAATAATAAAAATATTATTTAATTATAGAGGGAATGTGACAAAGGGAATCATTTTGAATTAAATAATGATTTAATTCAAAATTCAAGAGAGTGGACCAAATTAAATAAATAAAATTTATTTAATTTAATGAGAAAAGGGCTAATGAATAATTAAATAATTAAAATAATTATTTTATTATAAGTGGAAAGTGGACAAAATTAAATTAAATAAGAAATTTACTTAATTTTAGAAAGAAGGACTTAATTAGTAGTAATTAAAATAAAATTTATTTAATTCAGGGAGGAATAAAGATAGAAAATGAATTAATTAAATAATTAAAATTATTTAATTAATAGAAGAATTATGACTTTAGAAAATAATTAAATAATTAAAAATTATTTAATTATGAAGAATGAAAGGGGAAATGATGGAGAATTTATAAATCGCAAGCCTAGGACAATTTTTAGTGTCTACATATATAGCCTCTATATACCCAACAATTTTTTTGTGAAAGTTCAAGTACTAGACGATCATGGAAAAAAAAAAGAACTACAATAAAGAAACAAAAACATACGTGCATAGATCTACCTGCACTGTATTGACTGTGAGGAGTTGAATGAAATGATTATCTTTGCATGACACCTCTAGCTCCAGCTACCTTGTTAACATTATACATACCGCTAATCTTTCTTGTTGTTCCAATTGCATTATTCTCAACTACTGTTGCCACTACATTAGCAACGTGTCTTACTGCGGTGTTCTAAAAAGGGTGTTCCTTGACAAACAATAGGTAAAAAATGAAGAGATTCTTTGAATGTTGTAGAGCCTCCTATGCAGTTTCCTATGTTTTTCAATGTTGTGATTGCAAAAGCTCCTAGAACCAACTACAACTCTTTTTCAATGGAGCAATATTGCCCCCTTCAATTTGGAATTGCCTATGTAGCGCTAAAAATGGTCAAATAAAGATACAAGGTAAGTTCATGGATCTATGACACAATTTTGGCTCTTAAGATGCCACTTTTTTTCTGAAATCAACAAAATCTGATTTACACGAGAAAATGAAGATAGTTACGCTCAAAATTTTAAGATGCAGCAACAACAAAAGTTGAAGTACTCTGATTCTAGTTTCTAAGCTACTATTTTTTTAAAAATTAATGAAGATTAAGGGTCTCAAAAAGGGGGGGGGCCAAAACAGGTCCTTTTTTTATAAAAAAATAGCATAGCACGATGGCTCCCCCCTTTTTGATTAACCTTTTTTTAGAATTTCAAAAATCCCAATGGTGAGAAATTGGCGAACACCATGTAGTTTATCCTCATTCTTTCAGATAATTATTTTAATGAATATTCAAAGTGGATGATGGAACTTCAAAAATTTTACTCCTTGTGTTCCATTCCTGCCCTACCTTATGTCACTAGTCTTCCATGGTGTCGGAAATTTTTCCCTGGGCTGGGGGTTTTAACCTTATTTATATGTAAAACCCTTGTGTTTATTTTATGCCTTGGTTGGGATCTATTTCTTTGTTACTTTTTGAGGGGTCTTAAAATGACTTATGTCCTATCGTTCTGTCTAGGCTGAGTCCCTTCGTTTTAAAATGTTCTTTCCTCCGCAGGGTTTTATTTTCCTAAGTCTTGGTTGGCCCCATGTTTCATCATTTAAAAACAACTTATGTCATTGTTTACCATTGGCCTAGTGATGTCCCCTTGTCCTTTTAATAAATGTTTTATTTTGTAGAGGGATCAAATTTGTGCTACCATTGATCAATTGCCTTTAGATATCAACGGTTGCCCACCATCGCGTGATTGGGAATTGTAGGATCTTTATTGATCGCGATATCACAGGCGGGTGCCACGTGCTCTTTCTGAAGGATGAAATTTGCTCAACCATTGATCAACTACCATTTGATCTCAGTTGTTCCCCGCCATCCCGTGATGACCCCACCACAGTGCCTTGGTTGATCGCAATATCACAGGCGAGCGCCATGTGTCCTTTTTTGGCGTGGCCGACGGAGATAAGTTTATGTGTCGTCGATCAAATATTGTCAAGATCAACGATCTCCCACCATTGCGTGATCAGAAGTTACAAGGTTTTTATTGATTGTGATATCACGGGTGGGCACCACGTGTCTCATCTGATGAAGCCAAAAGAATAAAGGGAATACCGTGGTAAATTGATCCGGCCTTAATACATTAAAAGGTGGATTACTAAAGTGTTCTTATGAGGTACATGTTTTAAATCAACGGATTTGTTATAATCTAGGTGGGAAAGCTTCTCGATGGTTAATGATAAGATTGGCGATTGTGTTGAACGAATGAGATCATTGATGCTCAAGATCTATGGTTGCCCGCCATCGCGTGATCCAAATTTGTATGGTCTTTACTGATCGCGATATCATGGGCGACCCCCATGTGGATTTCCTTGGTAGCGTATGGTATGGTGGGCCCCTTATTGCCACGTTGGTGATTGTGTCAGCTTGTTTTGAAGATGGTCATTCGATGATTTGATCTAGCTGAAAGATTGACGGCTCGGGTTTGAATCTGTATCAAATATGGTTACAGTCGTTTGTGCAGCGCGTGAGTGAGCTTTAATGGCAGATGAGACACTTACTGGAATGATTTAATTGATAAATGAGATGTTGCAGTTACAACGGTTTCCAATTTTTCTTTGATGCCCGTCTCGGTGCGGGTTTCTTGTGGTTTTTGTTGTTGCATCAACTTTCCTCAAATGACATGATGAACAAGAATATTCTCCAGGGTGATGGTTGTTGTAACAAATTTTTGGAATATCACCAGGTGTGCTAATTGGCTGGTGACATGTGTACTTTCTGGCCCGATGCTTGTTTGCTCCTTCATTATCTATAAGAAGGATTTCAAGGAAAAAAGTACGGGTTAGCAAGTTAGATATTTTTTGTCTAGTCTAGGTGAAGTTGCAGAGCAAATTATAAAGTCTGATGGTTTTAGAGAGAAATGCAATTTAGGTTATGGGTCATTCTGTAATAGGTTTTGAGTTCATGGGGATTTAATGTTGTATAACAGCACTAGCATTTGAGTTGAAATGATAAATTCAAGCTCATGTCTCTCCATTGTACATGCATGTCTAAACTTTGAATAAAATAACTAAGGGTTGTTTTATCCATCTCACTATTGTGGTGTGTATGATTCTATTTTAGCTTTAATTCAAGGAATTAATTAAAATGCTTGGATGGGATTGTAAGTGCTCGTGTTTTGTATAAGGATTTGATAAGTAGTATTGAGTTAGAATACATATTGATGAGATTACAAGGTAATGTCATCAAGGATTTCATATGTTATGTGTTAAATCTATCATATACCTTTAAATGCTCATGAATTTGACTCCCCCAATGGATAAATGGCACTGATCTAAGTTGTAATTATCCGTATGATTCAGTATTTGTTTGTCTTTGCCTAGAGATTGCTAAAAATTGCAAATCAATGACTATCTTATACTATGGATTGTGTTTAGTTATCTCATGCTCCAGGTAGTTGATATTATCGATGAACAGTCGATTCTATTCGATATTATCCTATCATGTTGAGCTATTAAGTGAGATTATCTGCTATTTTTAATGTTTTTTAGAATAATGGTGCAGAGGTTGTAAACACATTAAGGGATTACCCTCCTAGGTCTTGCAGAGCCCGAAGTGTAGGAGCCTTTTTAAAGTCCTCGTCAGGTTGTCCAGGCCCTTCGAGCTGCCCTTGATTGGAATTGGAAATTCCATAGGTAGATTAGAAGACCAACCTAGTTACATTGTAAAACAGAACCAACAAAATGGCGACTCTGTTGGGGAGATAATTTTAATATTTCTTGTCAGTGTGTCGATTGTCAATTTTGCATAGAGTTTTCATAGTATTTCTATGATTTGAAGGTTGAGCCTAAAATTATGTGTTAGGTTTGTCCACTTCTACTTTCATAAGCATTAAGAGTTATGTTGTAAAGAACTTTTTTGTTGTTGTTAGTACAAGGTTCCAAAGGTTTTTATATTCCACCACGTGTCTTTAGGTATTTGGTATTCCCAAGCTAATTGGGTGGCAACTCTGAAGTCTCTACACCAGTGTGCATTTTGTTTTGAAAGGAATATTATAAGTGGAAAGAAATTTTGGACAAGTACGAAGAATGAAGAACGCCAGATCATTCATGAAGAATCATTTGGAACATAAATTGGAAGGTGAACTTCCCAAAATGAAGAAGAAGGACTGGGTAAAGAAAAGACCAAAATCTAGTAATGTTTCTCCCGCATCACGTGACTCTGTACACCAAGGTACAAGTAAGCTTTTACACCCTATCCCTGAGAATCTTGAAGAGGTGTCTAGAAATTCAGAGTCAGACAGTTGTGGATTTTTTGATTCATTATTTAATACATCGGTTCTAGAAGATGTGACATGTCAAAATAAAGGGCTTGTTAGTGTCAATTATACTAAAAAGAGAAGAGGCAGGAGTAGAAGTCGAAGGCATCACAGATAATGCACCAGTGATGTGCCTCCTCCTACTGAAAATGATGTAAACCCTTTATTATCTGAACATGTAATGGAAGGGGTCAATTTAATAGATCTAGATGATACATCAAGTTCTTATGTGACTTTGCCTGACCCTGATGATGTTTTTGGAGACATTAATTCCTTGAAATGGGAAATCCAAGAGCAAGCTGAGCTCAGGAGGAAAAGAGAAAAATAAAGAGAAGCAGAGTTGAGGAATGTTGTGATTGAAAGGGATAGATTGATGAGACGGTTGGCAACAATGCAGCTCTTGAACCAAGAAGAACCTAAACCAAGTGTTGAGGGTCCGATTGTATAGAAGATTGCTAATAAGGAAGCAAAACCTGTGTCTAAAGAAAACCGAGTAGGACACATTGATGTCCAAACCAAACCTGCTGACCCAAAACCCTCAAATCATGTTAAGTCTCAACCGAGTAATACAAACCTTAAGCCTGTCTTGGATAAGGGAAAGCAAAAGGTTGAGGGGATTAAAATAAATGAGAAAGTGACTCCCCATTCCACTCAACAAGATCTCAAGCCACATGTGTCATTTCAAACAGAGTTTTCCTTAGAAAAGGCTAAGGAGAGTGAGGCTCTGGCAGAAGAGTTGGAGAGAACAGAGATTGAGGCTGCAAATGCAAAAAATGAAGAGGAAAATAAGTTTCCTAAAGATGTCAAATATGGATGAGGCTACACAAGCTGCAACCTCATCAAGTCATCAAGATGTTTTTAAGGACGGTCCTAAAACTAATTCAAACCCCACCATAAATAATTCTAGCCTAAAGAATCATGCAAATAGGTCTATAAATCCAAATCAGAATGGTTCTAGAGTACAATATTTAGGGTTTGGTGTTGATTCTCAGAGGAATGAAGAATTATTTCAATGATGACCTATACATTTGGAAAGGTATAGGCCATTGTTCTTGTTGTCACCTAGAATTGCACCCTGTGCAAAGTTTACAAGAAACTGAGCATTCTAGAGCAACATGGGATCATTCTAAGGCTGTGGGTCACCTATCGCTGAAATGAACCTCCGGAGAAGGCCGACTTCCTTTGGGTATCACCTAAACTATTGCTTCTTTGAGGGGAAAAGGGAAGAGATGTATAAAAATGGAAAAAACTAAACCTATGGTGATACACTGTATTAAGGAGAAATCATGAAATGAACACAGGAAAGCACACACTTGAAAGCTTGAATTCAATTGATTTACATACCCAGATCAACCTCTTTCTGATTTAATGCTTTATTCCTAACAGGTTTGGCCCACACATACACCTTGGGAAGGAAAGATCAATTTTACGACCTTAAGATATAAATGCAGAAATGTGAAAAAACATAGTTATAGACTTGCATGTGCAAAAGAAAGATACAGATACAAAAATGAGAATCAATACCAATATGAACATGAAATTTCAAGGTAAATTTTGTGTTGTATTTGGATTCCAGTTGAGTTACAGAAAACATACATTGACTGAGAAAGGATTGATTGAAAATCACTAACTCCTCAGGGTGTGCAATCAGAACTATTTACAAAAAGGAAAAAAATGCCTTATATACAGACTATACGTCGGCCCTTTAGGGCTTACAAAAAATATCCTGATTTGGGATAGGATTTTCCCTTAGATATTTTTCTGAGTTAATGCTAAAGATCCTGCGTGTCCTTGTTGTTGGTGTCGGTGTGAAGAACCGCTCTTAGAAGCCCTTTCAGATATTCTTCAGCTACTACATTTATTTGATCCATCGTGTCCATTTGAGCTACTTCGGTTGCACCATGAATGCTCTGAGCCTGCAACAGATACACATCACCCTTCATCCTATCAACGCTCTTTGGATTGCCATGGTTGACCCTTAGATCTCTCTAACCGGCTGAGTGAACTCCATGCAGATCATTTGGGTGGTCAAAAAAAATCTACTATTGAACCGCATATCGGTGAGACACTAATCGTGTCTCCTCGATGCGGTTAAATCTTCTCGTGAGCATTGGCAAGACATCGAGCCATCGCTGAGAGCTCTCAGTGAGCCCTAATGATCATACTGATTCCTCTTATGTCATATCGGCATCCGCTTTCATCGCCAAGACCCACTCCATTTGCCGAGACCCCATATCGAAGTCTCCCTGTTTCACCGAAAGCTTGCTTTGAGTTCGAAGAAAGCTTGCTTGGTCGGCGAGACATCTTGCTGAACCCATCTTCATTTTGTCTAAGCTCCTCTTTTCCTGTATTGAGACTCCCACCGGCCGGGAAGAGGTCTTCCTAAACTCCTTTCACTATGCCGAAGACACCCTTGTTGAAACACTATCGGCGTAACCCTTGCCGATCGCCGAGACACTACTGCGAAAGCCTCAAGTCTTGGCGAGGCCTTTCCTCCATCCTTGGTGGTTCCTTTATCTTTTGGCAAGACATATGCCGAAGGAAAATTCTTTCCGAAACCTGTGCCTGTTGCCAAGACCCGTTATCACTGCCAAGACCTCTTGTAGAACCCATTGCGAACTCCTTGTTTGTTCTGAAGATTTCATCGTTCAGCGAGACTCTTGCCGACAACACCTCGTATGCTGCCAAGACTTCCTGCTATCAGCATGACCTTTGGGTGACATCATTAGTTGGTGAGCCCTTCATGCTTTGGTGGGGTCTCTTTGTGGTCGGCAAGACTGTCTCTGTTCGCCGAGACTCTATACCGAGCTCCATTTGTTTGCCTTCGCTGAGACTCACGCCAAACTCCTGCATCTTTCTGAGTTCTTTTGACCCTTTGGCGAGACACTGAATGTCGGCGAGACATTCCAGCGAAGTCCCCATAGTTACACCGAGGTTCCTTGTTTCGGCGGGATTCCTGTCGAGATCTTCTTTATCAAGGTCTGTCTTTCCGTTCGGTGAGACTTTCATCTTTGCTAAGACCTCCAGGCGAGCCCAAAATGTTATGCCAAAACATCTATGTTCAGTGAGACTGACACCGATGCTACCTTATCTAATCTCCTCAACATGACACCTATCCTTCGGCAAGACATCCTGCCGAAGGTGATATCCTTTGCCGACACTGCCCTTAGTTACACCGAGGGGTTCCTTTTGTGCTCTGTCGGTGAGACACTTGGTACTCACCAAGACATCTCCCCAACGATAAAAACTCCCACCAATATGCGTATCCCTCAGCCGTCGTTCGGTGAGACCCTTTTGACCTCGCCAAGACCTCCTATCGAGCCCGAAATATTTTGCCGACGCTGGAGATTCTTAGTCGCCGGAACAATGACCTTGTCTTGTCGATAGAGACCTGACTAATGAAATACACTCGCCGTGACACTCTCAGGGTCTTGGCGACCCTGTCCTTTGTAGGTTTTCATGTCGAACCTGATTTTGGAAGGCTTCTTCACTGAGTTCCCTTTGACTTGACATTAGATTAATGACTTTGGCCCTAGGGCGAATGCTCAACTGGCCTCTGAAGATCTAACATTTGATCATCTTTCCTTATTTAACTGTAGGTGAAAAAGAGGCAACAATTCTGGCGACCTTTGCAGGATGTTTGCTTGCTAAACATGAGAACCAGTGACTATACTTATCCATTGGGCATGGAGATGTTAGAAAACTCAGAAAAACAAACAAAATCAGTCTTACACATGGCCTCAACTACCTGAGATCCATGGGTCATAATCAGGTTTCCCAAAACAAAACAGGGGAAAACGGCGGAGAAAAAATACCATGCAAAAACAACATTTAGGGAATGGAGAAAAATAGAGAACAAACGAGCCATAGTGCAAAGCACTTATTGAAAACATAAAACCTAACTAGATATGTACAAGAAAGGCACTTATCAGGCACGAAAGTAGGGTTTAAGGTGTATCCCATTGACTGGGATAGGAAGCAAATCTCCTTCTGTTGTAGCCAGTTGATAAGTATTGTGCTCTTTACAACCTATGATAACAAACGGACTAGTCCACATGTTATCAAACTTTGTGTGACGACCTAGTCTGCTTTTAAGAATGTCCCACCTGAGCACGAGGTCTCCCTCCTTAAAATATTTTGTTGTAGCCCTTTTGTCGAATGCCTTCTTTGTCTGGAGCTGATGATCCTCCAAAGTTTTCATTACTCTGTCTCTTGATTCTTTGAGCTCCATGAGTTTTGCATACCTTATAGACATTGGGTCCTGTCCCTCAAGCATCTCCAGCTGGTGAACAATGTCTAGAGCTAGTAGCTCCATAGATAGGGGAAATCTTGAATCCTTGCCATAAACCAACATATATGGTGAATTGCCAATAGACCACTTAGGGGTCACTCTGTCTACCCAAAGTGCATTCTTTAAACTACTGGGCCAAGTCCTTTGGCTGTCTTCTATGGTTCTTTTGATGATCCTGATGAGGTTCTTGTTCGTGCTTTCAGCTAAACCATTACCTTGAGGGTAATAATTTGAGGAGGTGTTCAAATGAATGCCATGCTTGATAGCCCAATCAGTCAGTTTTAATCCCACAAATGCAAGGGCATTATCAAAGATGATGGAGTCAGGCACTCCAAACCTAGTGACTATGTCTTCATAGAAGCTCAAGACTGAAGACTCCTTTGCTTCTTTCAATGCAACCACTTCTGTCCACCTTGTAAAATAGTCTATAGTTGTAAGTACCCATTTGTGACTAGCACTAGAAGGTGGGTTTATTGGACCGATGAAATCAATGCCCCATCTCATGAAGGGTTGTTCTACTTGAATTGGGTGCAAGGGCATAGCTGGCAACCTTTCCTTTCCTGAAAACAGAGCACATTTGATGCACTTTCTTGAACAGGCATACGCATCCTTGAACAAGCTAGGCCAGTAGTAACCAACTCTCATGACCTTCTAGGCAGTAGTTCTGGGAGCAAAGTGACCTCCTGCAGCTCCGTCATGAAACTCATGCAACACTCTTTCAATTTGGTCACTATGAATGCATCTTAACAGGACACCATTCAGATCTTTCTTAAAAAGAACATCTCCCATCAACACATATGGTATGGACTGCAGTCTAAAGTATCTTCTTTTGGCTCTGTTCAGACCTAATGGGCATTGACCAGTTTCTAGAAATTGGGTCATATCTTGGACCTAATTAGTTATCCCTATGGGCACATCATCCTGAGCATTCTGAGGCTCATTTGAATTGACAAGCACAGTATCCTTTTCCAGTTCACTTTCACTACTCGACCCTGAAGCAAGCTATTCACAAAGGCCTCTACCTCTCACTAGTCTAGTGATCTTGATGTCTATGTCATACTCCATGACCTTAATGATCCACCCTGCTCTTTTTTCATTCAGATCCTTATTCAATAAGAATTCTTTCACACTTGAGTGTGCCACCATGATATGAATTCTATTATGAGAGACCAAAGGCTTGAATTTCTTAAGGCTTCTGATCACAGCAAGAACGTGCCTCTCCACAAAGGAGTATTTTTGTTCATAGTCGACCAAACCTTGGCTGAAGAAAGCTATTGGTTGTTCTAAATTCTCTTCATTTTTTTGAACCAATATTGCAGAAATGTTACTCGTGCTACCATAAGCATACAGATAAAAATCTTTGGAAAAATTGGGATTTACCAGCGTGGGAGTTGCTGCTAAGGCCTCTTTGAGCTTTTCAAAACTATTCTTGGCATCCTTTGTCCAATTGAAGACTGCATTCTTCTTTAACATAGCTGTTAAAGGATGTAACATATTTGCAACATCAGGGATGAATCTTCTTAGAAAGTTGATATGGCCCAGAAAGCTCTGTAGGCCCTTCTTATGATTAGGCAGCGACAACTCAAGTATGGCTCTGACTCTCTCCGGGTCAATAGTAATTCCTTGCTTTGACACTATGTGTCCTAATAATTTCCCTTCATGAACAGCAAAGATACTCTTCTTTGGATTGAGAGAGATACCAAACTCTGCATTTTTCAAACACTTGCTTAAGATGCAACAGATGTTCATCAGCATTCTTAGAATAAACTATGATGCCATCTAGGTAAATCAGTATGATTTTGTTGATCAAACTTTGAAATGCCATGCCCATGGCTCTCTTAAACATGGCACCAGCATTGGACAAACCAAAAGGCATCCTTTTGCATGCCATGGTGCCCCATTTAGTTGTAAAAGCAGTCTTAAACTGATCTTCCTCTTTAACCAACACTTGATTATATCCCGAGAAACCATCTAGCAATGAAAACCTCTCAGAACCAACAACCTCCTGTAAGATTCATTCCATGGAGGGCAGTGGGTAGTGGTCTTTTAGAGAGGATCGGTTAAGATCCCTGAAGTCTACACAGAGCCTTATCTCACCACTTTTCTTTCTGACCGGTATAAGATTAGAAACCCATGAAGTGTGCTTGATAGGGAAGACAATACCCCCTTCAACTAGTTTAGTCAGCTCCTTAATCATTAGGGGCTCAAGTTTAGGATTCAAGGGCCTTTTTTTCTGCCTTACTGGCTTGGCGTTAGGTTCTAATTCAATTTTATGCTGAGCAATATGGGGATCAAATCCTTTCAAATCTAAATACTCCCAAGCAAAGACATCATGAAATTCTTGGCACAAAGCAACAAAAGCTTGTCTATCTTCAAGTGAACAGATTTTTCATATCTTAAGGAGCTTACCCTTGAAGATCTCCAGCTCTTCATAGTGTTCTTCTTTGATTTGCAAGCCAGCTCTACCCTTTTTGAGCTGATCATTGGTACTGAAAATAGACTCTAAGGTAACCAAGCCTTTGGGCAATTTGTTTGTCTTCAGCTATATGACCTGATCACCATACTACTGCTTGAGTTTTGCTTGATTCACCATGGAGAATTGATCTCCTTCAAGCAAGAAGGAAAGGATCTGCTCATCACTGTCAAAGACTTTCCAGTGGATGTTGTTGTCAGGAATTGATGGTCTGACTACAACCTTGACATACTGCTACACCTTGTCTTTTCTGATGTCATTTGGAATATCAAACTGTGCTCCAATGGCTGCGAGCCTGTCAGCATGCTTGTTCTGATTTCTTGGGATAGACACTAAATTAAAGGCATCAAAATCTTCGAGCATGTTCCACACTCTGTTTCTATAGGACTTTAATGTGTCATTTTTAGCAACATTCAGGCCACTCACTTGATTAACAACTAATTCGCTGTCTCCATGTGCTTTCAAGAGGGTTATTCCTCTTTTCCTTGCCCATTCTAGACCTTGAACCAGGCCTTCATACTTAGCATTGTTGTTAGAGCATGCAAAAGCAAAATGAAAAGCAGCATAGTACTTATCACCTTGTGGAGATACCAGCATTGCCCCTCCTCCTGCTCCATTTTTACTTCTAGAACCATCAAAGAACATCTCCCAAAGTCCATTAAGGGACTAGAATAACTGATCTACATCCTTCTCCAATTTTGGAATCTCTGTATCAGGCTCAAGAATGACGTAGTTTCCCATACCAGCATCTTGAATGAGGTCTCTAGGACTGTTCGATATATTTTCAACCACCCATTCATGCAGCAGCACGTCAGGAACAACTTTTGATTGGAGTTCTTTAGCAGCAGCTAGTTCATTGTCAGTAAAAATAACACAATTTGCATTTGCAACAGAAGGAGCAGCATTGACGGGGCTTGGGTTATATGGCTCAATATGGTCTTTAGCCAACCTTTCAGACTTGATGGTAACCTTGGTTCCATATCTTGTTCTAAATAGCATATGTGACCAATCGACTAATACATACCCACCTATCTTGGCTGTAAAGTCTCTAGATAAACACAAGGAAAAGAAAGGTGGAAGGTCTATGACGCATATGTCTTGAGGGACTTAAAAATTTGGACAAGCATGGAGAGTGAGGTTTAAGTCCTTGATAATACCCAATGTGTTAACTGAAGTGCCATCCAATTGGATCACTCCCTTCTCCAAAGGCTGGTATTTTAGTCCAAGTTTGTCAGCAATCTGTTTTGGCATGACGGAGCTGCTAGCTCCACTATCTACCATATAGTTATGGACTAATTTATCCCCAATAATTACTGACACATAGAAAGGAGGTGGTTTAAACCTTTTTTCATTCTCTATGCAAGGCTGCTGACCATTTTCCTGAGAATCATTTGTTAACACGGCTCTAACCTGACCTATTGAGGGCTCAGATTTATCAGATATTTTCAAACTTGATAGGGTTGATTGTAACATATCCTTTTGACAAGGGATGACTAAAGAATCCCACATAGACATAGTTACGTTTGTCCTTCTCATGCTATCAAGAATGTTAAAAGGTGCAATTGGATTTTTATTGTGTACCTTTATGCCAGTATGGTTAGCTTGTAAGCATGACTACTCCTTGTCTGGGAATTGCTGATCTCTTTGCCAACCACTAGTCACTCGAGAGGTAGATGGTTCCATAGCTGCCGCCCTTCCTTTGTCAGCTACTTGATCAAGCTCAAATGCTCTCTTCTTTGCTCTGGTATTGGCTGCAACTAGAGAGCTATCCTCATTCAACCCACAAAATTCTTGACCTTGCCAATTAAGCAGGGTTGTATCACTGTTGAATTGGTCCTGATGTTGTGAAGATGCATCATTGCATGCACTTTGCTGCGAACCTGAAGCGTTTTGTACCATCAGTGCTTGATTGATGAGCCCATTTGAACAAGTGGCTTGATTATGAGGCTGGTTACAAGGGTAGCACCACTCATAATCAACTGCTAAGTTGTTTTGAGTAGGAACCAGGTCCCTAACTATGCTAACAAGTGCCGAAGAATAGGCCTGAAAAGGCCTTGTGTTCACACTCTGTCTTGGGCCTTGATAATTGCCCTGATACTACTGTCTATTCCCCTGGAATTACTACTGCTGACCTTGAAAAGGCTGACTTGAGGCCTAATTTTGCTGTTGATAAGGCCTGGAATAGGTCTGTTGCTTTTCCAAGTTCACCAAATTATTGTCAAAAGTATGTAAAAGACTTTTGATCTCTTGTAATTCATTTGATGAGCTTGAAGCAACACTTTCTTGCTTGTCAACGATTGGAACAACAGTTGGTAGCACTGGTACAGCTGGTAGAGGTGTGAAAGGAGGTATTTGCAAAGGGATGTTTCCATGAATTTCTGGAAATATTGGCATTGGTGGCCTGGGAGCAAGCTTACCAGCTTGTATTAAGCTATTTTCAGCTCTAATAGCTATTTCAAAGGCATCTGGCAGAGATACTCCTCCCATTGACTATATCACGATAGCTATATCACTATTCAAAGCTCTCAAAAAGTATAAGAATGCATACTCTAGAGGTGGCTTCACCATTGCAGGGATTCTATCCCAAGTTCTTTGAAACCTGAAGTTGAAGTCGTTCATCTGCTCTTGTGGAGCCCTCTTAATGGTAGTCAGTTGCTCCAAAAGAGACAAGTTGTCAGACCTGTCTTGGAATTGCTTATGCAATTTTTCTCCAAAGTCGTCCCATGTTGCAATTGAACTGACCGGTAGGCTCCTGTACCACTGCACAACTCTTGCTTTCAGTGAAGCAGCTAGCAATCTTATTGCAACATCTTCTTCGGTTATGTGGTGGACTCCGCATAACGAAGCCACATCTCTCAAATGTTCGATGGGAGTAGTTTGATCTTCTCCTGTAAAAATTGGTAGACTCTTCAAGGCTGCCATTGGAATATCATTATGTTGCACCAAGTTCAAAGGACTCCCTCCGTTGAAAGCAACAAAGGGTTGATTCCTTGGAGCGGCCATTGGAGGTATCTGAGGTGGATTTGTTGGTGCAACGAAAAGAGATCTTACAAGTGGAGGAGTGGACTGAGTTCTTCTAGAATAGATGATTGTTTTTCTTAGCCTTTCCTCAACTTTGCCTTGTCTTCTTGGTGGTGACAGCTACAAGTATTCAAAAGGGCCTGAGCTGCTTCTTGTTCGAACTCTTTTCATATACTATAGAGGGCGTGTATTTTTAGAGTTCTTCCTCTGTGTGGAGTCACCAAGTATTCCAAAGGGCTTCTATAAAGCCTGATAATTCAATGGCTGCATACCAAACTAGTAGTTAAAATAAATTCCTGTCCCACCGGGCGTGCCAGAAACTGAGCATTCTAGAGCAACATGGGATCATTCCAAGGCTGTGGGTCACCTATCGCTGAAATGAACCTCCGGAGAAGGCCGGCTTCCTTTGGGTATCACCTAAACTATTGATTCTTTGAGGGGAAAAGGGAAGAGATGTATAAAAATGGAAAAAACTAAACCTATGGTGATACACTGTATTAAGGAGAAATCATGAAATGAACACAGGAAAGCACACACTTGAAAGCTTGAATTCAATTGATTTACATACCCAGATCAACCTCTTTCTGATTTAATGCTTTATTCCTAACAGGTTTGGCCCACACATACACCTTGGGAAGGAAAGATCAATTTCATGACCTTAAGATATAAATGCAGAAATGTGAAAAAACATAGTTATAGACTTGCATGTGCAAAAGAAAGATACAGATACAGAAATGAGAATCAATACCAATATGAACATGAACTTTCAAGGTAAATTCTGTGTTGTATTCAGATTCCAGTTGAGTTACAGAAAACATACATTGACTGAGAAAGGATTGATTGAAAATCACTAACTCCTCAGGGTGTGCAATCAGAACTATTTACAAAAAGGAAAAAAATGCCTTATATACAGACTATACGTCGGCCCTTTAGGGCTTACAAAAAATATCCTGATTCGGGATAGGATTTTCCCTTAGATCTTTTTCTGAGTTAATGTTGAATATCCCGCGTGTCCCTATTGTTGGTGTCGGTGTGAAGAACCGCTCTTAGAAGCCCTTTCAGATATTCTTCAGCTACTACATTTATTCGATCCATCGTGTCCAGTTGAGCTACTTCAGCTGCACCATGAATGCTATGAGCCTACAATAGATATACGTCACCCTTCATCTTGTTGACACTCTTTGGACTACCATGGCTGACCCTCAGATCTCTCTAACCTACTGAGTGAACTCCACGCAGATCATTTGGGTGATCAAAAAAAATCTCCTGTTGAACCGCATATCGGTGAGACACTAATCGTGTCTCCCCGATGCGGTTAAATATTCTCGCAAGCCTCAGCAAGACATGGAGCCATCGCTGAGAGCTCTCAGCGAGCCCTAATGATCATACCGATTCCTCTTTTGTCATATCGGCATCCACTTTCGTCGAAGACCCACTCCATTCGCTGAGACCCCATATCAAAGTCTCCCTGTTCCACTAAAAGCTTGCTTTGAGTTCGGAGAAAGCTTGCTTGGTCGGCGAGACATCCTGCCGACCCCATCTTCATTCTATCCGAGCTCCTCTTTTCCTTCGTTGAGACTTTCACTGGTCCGGAAGAGGTCTTCCCGAACTCTTTTCACTACGCTGAAGACACCCCCATTGAAACACTATCGGCGCAACCCTTGCCAGTTGCCAAGACACTACTGCGAAGGCCTCAAGTCTTGGCGAGGCCTTTCCTCCATCCTTGGTGGTTCCTTCATCTTTTGACAGGACATACGCCGAAGGAAAATTCTTGCCAAAACCTATGCCTGTCGCCAAGACCCGTTATCGCCGCCAAGACCTCTTGTAGAACCCATTTCCTTCGGTGAACTCCTTGTTTGTTCTAAAGATTTCATCGTTCAGCGAGACTCTTGCTGACAACACCTCGTATGCTGCCAAGACTTCCTGCTATGGCCAGATCATACATTGATGAGGCAGAATGTTCTTCTGATGATGAAATACAGGAAGTTGATGTGGATAATCAAAAGCAGAGAAGTGAGATGTATCATCAACAGATCTTTTCTGATGAGCAAGGTGATTTTGGTCATAATGCTTGCAATATGGAATAGGTTGAAGATTCAGTGTCCTTAAGGAGACCATCAAAAGAAGAGATTGCAAGATTGACTGAAGAAATGGCTGCTCAAGTGAGAATTTCACTTCAATTAAGAGATAGAACTGTGGGTGGTGAACAGGTTAAACCTGTTGGCCTATTTATTAAAGAACAAAAAGATAAAAATAGAGGTGTTAAGATTGACAACAAAAAGGATGTTGTAAAAGTCAAAGAAGTTAAGAGTGATAAGGTTTGGGCTAAAAGGAAAGAAATCCCAAAGCCTCAAGAAGATGTGACTTGGTCACTGGTGAAGACCAAGGTGATTACAAAGGTAGTTGAACCTATTGCAGAAGATAAGAAGCAAAAGAAGCTAGGAGGAAGTAATCAACAAGAGAAAAAGGAAAATGATGAAGGTATGATGTCTAATTTTCCTAAATATACACCTGTGGATATGTTTCATGTTCTTTCTCAGGTTAAAGTAATCGTACCTCTGTTAGAAATGATGAGAATCAATGAACACAAAGAAAAGACAATAGCCTTGATCACAGATGTTGTTGGTAATAAGACTAAGCAAGGAAGTGGTAAAGAAGTGAAGGCTAAAGAGAAAGAAAAGGAAGTGGAGGGAATTGTGTCACAAATTCCTCCTGTATATTTAGGAAATTATATTAACATGTGCCTTGAAAACATAACCCCTTTTTTCTTAAATATGGATATAAATGGGAAAATTTTAAGGAACTGTTTGATAGATTCAGGGGAATCAAATAATGTTATGCCATTCAAAATAATGGAGGCAATGGGCTTGACAGTAGATACTGCTCAAGGTAAATTCTATGCTATGGATTCAAGAGAAGTGCTAGTTGTTGGAACTATCAGAGCATTACCTTATAAATTGACTCAGTACCCTAACAAAGATTTAGTCATGAATGTATTGGTTGCAGATATCCCACCTCATTTTGGGATTCTTTTGTCAAGAAAATGGAGTGCATCAATGGGGGGTAACATGCAATGTGATTTGTCATTTGCTACTTTCTCCATTGATGGTAAGGATGTCAAAATTGAAAGAGAATCAAAAGTACCTCATATGATTGAGCATGGCCCGATTGAGAATATGACATGTTTTATTGACAGTGGTGTAGATGAATTTAGGGTTGAGGAATTCCATAACAATTGTGATAAGCCAACTGCATTGATTGATACTGAAATAAAACAATTGTCAGAATTTGATGACTTGTGGACTATGTATTTTGACGATGCAAGTTCAAAGGAAGGCTTTGGTGCAGGTGTTTTGTTACGATCATCAAGTGGAAAGACATTCAAGTTCTCTTTCACTCTATTATTGGAATGCACAAATAAAGTGGCAGAGTATGAAGCCTTGTTATTTGGGTTGAGATTGGCTGAAAAACATGGGATCAAGAAGCTTAAGGAAATTGGGGATTCTGAGCTTGTGGTCTCCCAAGTTAGATCCAAGTATGTATCAAAGAACAAGAGGTTGAAACAGTATAGGAATGTTGTTTGGGATGAATTGGAGAGCTTTGATGCATTTGGCATAGGATGGATGGAGAGAGGTCAAAATAAGGTGGTAGATTTATTAGCTAATATTGCAGTAAAACCAGATGATATGTCTTATGCTGGAATTTCAAAGGTTGAGGTGCAAACCATGCCATATGTTCCTGATAACATAAAAAATTGGCAATTTTTTGATAATGATGATGATAAATTAAGATTTTTGAATTGTGTGTGTGAATATGAAAATCAAGAAATTGACTTTGGAGCTTTTGTTGAAAATATTGATGGTAAGGATACTATATTTGGAAATGAGGTCATTCAGTTAAAGACAAACACAATTCCCAAGGGTCTAGTTGTATTAGAAAGAGTGTTTGATAATCAAGATAAGACAAAGGCTAATCATACTGCTTCCCATCCTGATGACTTGGAAGAGATAAATCTTGGAACATAAGCATCCCCAAAGAAGGTGTATATTGGAAAGAAAATGTCACCAAAAGTGAGAAAGATGCTAATTGACTTATTAAGGAAGTTTAGGCATGTGTTTGCATGGTCCTATGATGATCTTAAGGCATACAAGGAGGATCTTTTCCAACATGAGATTCCTTTGCGTGATGATTCCAAGCCATTCAGACAAAAGCAAAGGCCTATTAATCCCACTTTAGCCCCCAAAATGCAAGAAGAATTAATGAAACTAAGGGATGCAGGAATCATCAAGCCAATCAGACATTCATCCTGCATATCAAATTTGGTACCGGTATGGAAGAAAAATGGAGACATCAAGTTATGTGTAGATTTCAAAATTTTGAATGTGTCTTCATTAAAAGACAATTATCCATTACCCAATATGGAAGCCATGTTGCAAAGGGTGACAGGCTGTGAATTAATGTCTATGATGGATGGTTTTTCTAGTTATAACCAGCTTATGGTCAAAGAGTCTGAGTAGTTTAAGATAGCTTTCACCACACCATGGGGAACATATGTTTATGTAAGAATTCCATTTGGTCTAATAAATGTAGGGGCTACTTTTCAAAGAGCCATGGATGTGGCGTTTTCATATTTCATTAACTTGTTTTTGGTGATTTACCAAGATGACTTGACAACATATTCTAAAAAGGAAGAGGATCATTGTGAGCATCTGGAGAAGATATTCATTAGAGCTTTGGAGTATGGTATTTCTTTGAATCCAAAGAAATGTGTGTTCGGAGTACTAGAGGAAAAATTATTGGGACATATTGTTTCCAAGGATGGAGTAAAAATTGATCCAAAGAGGGTAATTGCAATTGATAAATTTCCACAACCCCGAAATGTCAAATGAATACAATATTTCTTTGGACAAATAAACTTCTTAAGGAGGTTTGTGACAAATTTTGCTGAGATAGTTCGCCCTATTTCCAAAATGCTCAAGAAAGGAGCCAAAGTTGAATGGGATAAGGAGTTTGTGCAGGCTTTCCAAGCCATTAAGCAAGCAATAAAGGAGGCTCATGTGTTAAGAACCCCTAATTTTTCCAAACCTTTACAGATTTTTTCATTTGCTTCTTTCCATATGATTGCAATTGTGTTGTTACAAAAGAATGCAGAAGGTTTTGAACAGCCTGTAGCCTTTTTCAGCAAATCTTTACAAGCTGCAGAACTTAAGTATGATATAAATGAAAAACAAGCATAAGCACTAGTAAAAGCAGTTTAGGCCATATTTGATGGGAGCTATTGTAATTTCCTATGTGCCTACTGTTGTTGTTAAGGAAATCTTCACACAACAAGAAGTGTCAGGAAGAAGGTGTAGATGGATCAATAGGATCCAGGAATTCAATATTGAGGTTCAGATTACTAAACTAGTAAGAGGACAAGGATTGGCCAAGCTTATGGCCCAAAGTAATCTAGAAGCAAATCAGATAAATTTTCTAGAAGAGGAGAATAGATCACACATATGTGATATGGAGCATTCTGAGTGGTATAAAGATGTGATATATTATTTGCAAAGAATGAAATGTCTTGACCGTTTAAGTGAAAATGAGAAAAGGACATTAAAGTTACATGCTATCAAATATGTTATCATAGCTGGAAATCTCTAGTGGAGAAATGGAGAAGGTGTCATGCTAAAGTGTGTTGACCAAGATCAAGCAAAAGAACTTCTGAGTGAGATGCATGGTGGAGTTTGTGGAGGACATTATATGGCTAAAACAACTGCACATAAGATAATGAGGGCTGGATTTTGGTGGCCTACATTTTTGAAGGATGCACACCAACTAGTGAAGACATATGATGCTTGTCAACGTTTCTCTGGTAAGTTAAAGTTTTTTGGTAACTTGCCTCTAAAACTAGTTATAGTACAAGCTCCATTCCAGCAATGGGGTATTGATTTTGTAGGAGAGATAGCATGTAAATCTAGTGGAGGCCACTCATGGATATTGGTGGCCACTGATTATTTCACCAAGTGGGTGGAAGCAATTCCAACAAAGAAAGCCACTAGTAAAGTAGTAATTGACTTCTTGATGAGTAACATATTGACTAGATTTGGGTGTCTAGAAAGGATTGTATTAGATAATGCAATGTGTTTAGATCTGAAGAATACATAGAATTTTGTGAGAAGCATGGCATCCAAATTTCTTATTCATCACCATACCACCCATAGGGGAATGGACAGGCAGAATCAAGCAATAAAAGCTTGATGAAGATCATTAAAAGAATCCTGGATCAGAATAAAAGGGCTTAGGATTCTAAGCTGAGATTAGCAGTCTGGGCAGATATGGTAACTGTGAAGAAGGCAATAGGTTGTGCCCCATTTGACTTGGTTTATGGGATAAATGCCAGGTTGCCCAAAAATAACTTAATGAAAATGTATAAGTTTTTCCAGATATATGATAATGAAATTGATGACGAGATGCAATTGAGAGTGGAAGCTCTCATAGAATTAGATGAAACCAGGAGGGAGGCTCAAAAGAGAAATGCAAAGTTGCAGTTGAAAGTAAATAATTTGTATGACAAGAGGGAAACTACGAGGAGTTTCAAAGATGGAGATTTGGTTTTAATGTGGAATGCCAGACTGGAAGATAAAGGGAAACATGGGAAATTTGATGCAATCTAGTTGGGTCCATTTTTGATTAATGGTAAGTGGGGTGAAGATTCGTACTTCCTCCAGGATATGATAGGGGATATTCTTGAACTTCCAGTTCATGGACAGTTCCTGAAGTTATACTTCATTTGAAGTATTATTTTCCATGAACAGTAGTTTAGGTTTGTATATTTTGTAAATATTTTGTACATAGTTTGGGTTGTTTTGTCTGAACAATCCCTTTTTGGTCATCTCTGCCTCTTGTTCTACTCTTCCTGAGATTCTGAATTCTCACTTCAATCCAGTGGAATGAACATCCCCAACTGGAGCCACTAATGGAACTTGAAAAATTTTGCTCCTTGTGTTCCATTCCTGCCCTATCTTATGTCACTAGTCTTCCATGGTGTCAGAATTTTTTCCCTGGGTTGGGGGTTTTAGCCTTATTTACATGTAAAACCCTTGTGTTTATTTTATGCCTTGGTTGGGATCTATTTCTTTGTTAATTTTTGAGGGGTCTTAAAATGACTTATGTCCTATTGTTCCGTCTAGGCTGAGTCCCTTTGTTTTAAAATGTTCTTTCCTCTGCAGGGTTTTATTTTCCTAAGTCTTGGTTGGCCCCGTGTTTCATCATTTAAAAACTTATGGCGTTGTTTACCATTGGCCTAGTGATGTCCCCTTGTCCTTTTAATAAATGTTTTATTTTGTAGAGGGATCAAATTCGTGCTACTGTTGATCAATTTCCTTCAGATATCAACGGTTGCCTGCCATCGCGTGATTCAGAATTGCAGGATCTTTATTGATCCCGATATCACGGGCGGGCGCCACATGCCCTTTCTGAAGGATGAAATTTGTGCGACCATTGATCAACTACCGTTTGATCTCAATCGTTCCCCGCCATCCCGTGATGATCCCACCACAGTGCTCTGGTTGATCACAATATCACGGGTGGGCGCCATGTGTCCTTTTTGGCGTGGTCGAAGGAGATAAGTTTGTGTCGTCGATCAAATATTGTCAAGATCAATGGTCGCCCACCATCGCGTGATCGGAAGTTACAAGGTTTTTATTGATTGTGATATCACAGGCGGGTGCCACGTGTCTCATCTGATGAAGCCAAAGGAATAAAGGGAATATCGTGGTAAATTAATCCAACCTGAATACATTAAAAGGCAAATTACTAAAGTGTTCTTATGACGCACATGTATTAAATCAACGGATCTGTTATAATCTAGGTGGGAAAGATGCTCGATGGTTAATGATAAGGCTGGCGACTATGTTAAACGAACGAGATCATTGATGCTCAAGATCTATGGTTGCCTGCCATCGCGTGATCCAAAGTTGCAGGATCTTTACTGATCGTGATATCGCTGGCGACCGCTACGTGGATTTCCTTGGTAGCGTATGGTATGGTGGGCCCCTTATTGCCATTTTGGTGATTGTGTCAGCTTGTTTTGAAGATGGTCATTCGATGATTTGATCTAACTAAAAGATCGACGGCTCGGGTTTGAATCTGTATCAAATATGGTTAGAGTCATTTGTGCAGCGCGTGAGTGAGCTTTAATGATAGATGAGACACTTATTGGCTTAATTTAATCAATAAATCAGATGTTGTGGTTACAACGGTTTCCAGTTTTTCTTTGATGGCATTCTCAGCGCAGGTTTCTTGTGGTTTTTGTTGTTGCATCAACTTTCCTTAGATGACATGATGAACAAGAATATTCTCCAGGGTGACGGTTGTTGTAATAAATTTTTGGAATATCACCAAGTGTGCCAATTGGATGGTGACGTGTGTACTTTTTGGCCCGATGCTTGTTTGCTCCTTCATTTTCTATAAGAAGGATTTTAAGGCAAAAGGTATGGGTTAGCAGGTTAGATAATTTTTGTCGAGTCTAGGTGAAGTTGCAAAGCAAATTGTAAAGTCCAATGGTTTTAGAGAGAAATGCAATTTAGGTTATGGGTCATTCTGTAATAGGTTTTGAGTTCATGGGGATTTAATGTTGTATAACAGTACTAGCATTTGAGTTGAAATGATAAATTCAAGCTCATGTCTCTCTATTTTACATGCATATCTGAACTTTGAATAAAATAACTAAGGGTTGTTTTATCCATCTCACTGCTGTGGTGTGTATGATTCTATTTTAGCTTTAATTCAAGGAATTAATTAAAATGCTTGGATGGGATTGTAAGCGGATGTGTTCTATATAAGGATTTGATAAGTAGTATTGAGTTAGAATACATATTGATGAGATTACAAGGTAATGTTGTCAAGGATTTCATATGTTATGTGTTAAATCTGTCATATACCTTTAGATGCTTATGAATTTGACCCCCCCAATGGATAAATGGCACTGATCTAAGTTGTAATTATCCGTATGATTCAGTATTTGTTTGTCTTTGCCTAGAGCTTGCTAAAAATTGCAAATCAATGACTATCTTATACTATGGATTGTGTTTAGTTATCTCATGCTCCAGGTAGTTGATATTATCCTATCATGTTGAGCTATTAATTGAGATTATCTGCTATTGTTAATGTTGTTTATAATAATGGTGCAAAGGTTGTAAACACGTTAAGGGATTACCCTCCCGAGTCTTGTAGAGCCCAAAGTGTAGAAGGATTTTTAAAGTCCTCGTCAGTTGGTCCAAGCCCTTCGAGCTTCCCTTGATTGGAATTGGAAATTCCATAGGTAGATTAGAAGACCAACCTAGTTACATTGTAAAATAGAACCAACAGTGGACACATCCTGAAAAGCTGAAATTTGAGCGTGCCCCCCCTAAATTTTTTGAAAATTAATCAAAAATTGATTATTGTTTTTTTCATCATGTGTAGAATGGAGTCTAGTTTCAAAAAATGTAATTTGTTTCATGTTTCGATGAATGACTTAAAATCTATCCTAAAACTAGCACATGTTGGTTTTTGACCAAAAATAAAAGCATTTACAATAGAAGCCATGGATCAAAACCTTAATTAAATCAAAATGAAAAAATAATTATATATTTAGATAGCTAAGAGAGAGGTCAATGCTATCACAATTTTTTTTATAAACTTGCATTGAAATATGTGCAAGTGTATGTGTAGGATCATGATGGGCCAAAAAGTACATATGATGGTGACATTTAGGGTATGCATTTTGGTGACTTTTTTAACCCCAAAACAAAACGAAAAGGGTTTTGTAAAGGAGATTCTTAGCTTCTACCAATATAAATTATACTTTTTACTTGAATTGCACAAATAATTATTATTGGATTATTTGAATTACTTACTCAAAGTCCCCGATTGATAGGCTAATTGAAAACACTGCGCTTTCAGTTCTATATCACATTTTTGAATCTAAAACATGCCACATTATATGCTTTATATAATTATAGGATTAAAATGAATTTCTTTGAAGTTTTGACTCCAAGCATGGTTAGGACGTGATGAGTTTCTTATATTTCCTTTGTGCCGTAATAAAAAATCATAATAATTATTTATCAAGTGTAAATATGCATCACATCTGACATGAGTCTTCTACTTAGATCTAAAATCTTATAAAAAAATATTATCATTTTATTGTGGTTAGGGTGGTCAGATAGACACCCACTTCTTATTTTTTCCTTGAAATTTAAGTACCACTGCATTGAAATTTCAATTTTCACCAAATAGATAATAGAAACGATATTCACGCAATAAATCTCTCATTTTTCGTTACATATTTTTGAAATAATATACATAACTTATTCAAATTTTTACGTCAAGTTGCCTAACTCTGATTTTTCTAAATTTTTTGCCACTTAAGGGCCTATTTTTTCCATGATGATCCTGCACATACCCGCAAATGAGATGGGGAGCACAGACGAAAATAGGAGGAAATTTGGAAAATCCTATCAATTAACATGTCCAAAGCAGGTCATTTGGCGAGTGCAAATTTGGTGTGCACCAAATGTGATGTGTCATTTGGAGAGCACAAAATTTGGAACTCGCCAAATGGCCTGCTTTGAACAAAACCTAAATTTTCCCTCTTTCGTTGACAATTTTGATAATTCTTAGAGTGCACAGTTTATGATCGTAGATGGATAGTTGAGGTTTTACCTTTCATACACTCTCTAACTTGTTACCCTAACTAGATAACTCTTTATCCCTCTAAATTTTCTCTCTCTCAAGTCTCATTCCCTCCCACACAACCTAAACTACTCTCTCTCAGTCCAATCCCCTCTCTTATGTCTATTTCCCTCCCACTAGGTACCTAAATAAATCTATCTCACTCCAACCCCCTTTCTCACTCTCCCTCTCTCTCTCCCCCTTTGGTCTTTTTGTCTCTCTCACTCCATCTCCCTCTCTTAGGTTGTTATCTTTCTCTCTTTGTCTCTCTCTCTCAAGTATCTCCCTCCTATCCCCTCTCCCTCTCTTAGGTCTCTCTCTCTCTCTCTCTCTCTCTCTCTCTCTCTCTCTCTCTCTCTCTCTCTCTCTCTCTCTCTCTCTCTCTCTCTCTCTCTCTCTCTCTCTCTCTCTCTCTCTCTCTCTCTCTCTCTCTCTCTCCCACTATGTCTCTCTCCCTCTCTCTCAGGTCTCTCCCTCCCACCCCCCCTCTCTCTCTCTCCCTCTATCTCTCTCCCACTCTGTCTCTCTCCCTCTCTCTCAGGTCTCTCCCTCCCACCCCCTCTCCCTTTGTCTCTCTCTCTCAATTATCCCTATCCTACCCCCTCTCCCTCTCTCTCGTTGTCAAGTCTCCCCCTCCGACCCCATATCCCTCTCACGGTAACTCCCTCTATATCTCTTCCACTCCCTCCCTCTCACTCCCTCTATCTCTCTCCCTCTCCCTCTCCCTCTCCCTCTC
>VDFB02270651.1:420686060-420817353 GCA_007258455.2 Sequoia sempervirens
GTGGAGGGTAGAGGGTAGAGGGTAGAGGGTAGAGGGTTGAGGGTTGAGGGTTGATGGTAGAAGGTAGAGGGTTTAGGGTTGAGAGAGAAAGGGGGCTGAGGTTCAAGAGTTTTAGGGTTTAGGTTTATGGTCTAAGGGTAGAGAGTGTAGGTTCAAGAGAGAGAAAGAGGGGGGGTTGAGGGTTTAGAGAGAGATAGAGAGAGTGAGAGGGTTAAGGGCTTTAGGGTTGAGGGTAGAGGGTAGAGGGTAGATGGTTGAGGGTTGAGGGTTGAGGGTATAGGGTTGAGAGAAAGAGTGGGGTTGAGGGTTTTAGGGTTTTAGGGTTTATGGTTTAATTGTAGAGGGTGTAGGGTTGAGAGAGAGAATGGGGTTCAAGGTTGAGCATGGAGGGTAGAGGGTAGAGAGAGAGATATAGAGAGAGAGTTGAGGGTTTTAGGGTTGAGGGTAGAGGGTTAAGGGTAGAGGGTAGACGGTTTAAGGGTTTAGGGTTTAAGGGTTAAGGGTTTAAGGGTTGAGGGTGGATGGTAGATGGTTTAGGGTAGATGGTATAGGGTAGAGGGTTAAGGGTAGAGGGTAAAGGGTAGAGGGTTGAGGGTTGAGAGTAGAGGGTGTAGGGTTGAGAGAGAGAGGGGGAGTTGAGGGTTTAAGGGTGTTAGGGTTTACGGTTTAGGGTTTACAGTTTAAGGGTAGAGGGTGTAGGGTTGAGAGAGAAGGGGGGTTTGAGGATAGAGGGTAGAGGGTTTAGGGGTTTAGGGTTTAAGGGTTTAATGGTAGAGGTTTGAGGGTTGAAGGTAGAGGGTTTAGGGTTTAAGGGTAGAGGGTGTAAGGTCAAGACAGAGAGAGGGGGGTTGAGGGTTTAGAGAGAGAGACAGAGAGAGTGAGAGGGTTAAGGGTTTTAGGGTTTAAGGGTTGAGGGTAGAGGGTAGAAGGTTGAGGGTAGAGGGTTTAAGGTTTAGGGTTTAAGGGTCGAGGGTTGAGGGTAGAGGGCAGAGGCAGAGGGTTGAGTGTTGAGAGAGAGAGAGACAAGGGGTTGATGGTTTTAGGGTTTTAGGGTTTACAGTTTACAGTTTAAGGGTTGAGGGTAGAGGGTAGAGGGTAGAGGTATGAGGGTTGAGAGAGAGAGGATGGGTTGAGATTTGTAGGGTTTTAGGGTTTACTGTTTATAGTTTAAGGGTAGAGGGTGTAGGGTTGAGAGAGAGAGAGATAGGGGGTTGATGGTTTTAGGGTTTTAGGGTTTACGGTTTACGGTTTAAGGGTTGAGGGTAGAGGGTAGAGGGTTTAAGGTTTAGGGTTTTAGGGTTTTAGGGTTGAGGGTAGAGGGTTGAGAGAGAGAGAGTTGAGGGTTATAGGGTTGAGGGTTTAAGGGTTTACAGTTACAGTTTAAGGGTATAGGGTAGACAAATCTATTTCACTCCAACCCCTCTCCTATTATGAGGTCTTTCCACCCACCCTAACTGGATAACTCTCTATCCCTCTCAAGTCTCTATCGCTTTCAAGTCTCAGTCCCTACCACGCTACTAGGACTAATCTCTCTCACTCATATCCCCTCTCCCTCTATCTCAAGTCTCACTCCCTTCCTATTGATATTGTGAAATCATTTCAAAGCATTACATTTGGCGAGCACCAAATCACCCCATGATTCTAGCCCACATGCTTCTGCTTTTTTCTGGTTCATCACTTAATCTAATAGAGAAACACTTTTTTTATGCAGTTGACTCCCTGTTGTACCAATTTATGCTTGATCCATCACCTTTTTGCCACCAATTTGCATGTAGACAAAGTAGATGAAGACATTTTGAAGTTTCTACATCATTTTACATTATCTCAAGTAATATATTCATTTTTGGTAATATTGAAATGTTTATATTTAGTATGTTTGTTTATTTTTGACAATAATCTAAATTCCTTTAATTATTTTATTAATCATAACAATTATACATAGACTTCAACATTGAATTAGATGAGAGTTGCATAATTTTTTTTAATTTTTATGACTTTGAAGAAAAAAATGAAAAATATGACATAATTTAGATGAATTCATGTTTAAACTTATATAAACAACATCAACTTACCAAAAATTTGCTTATGAATTTTGTTTGCATTGCTTATAATAGTCCATTTCCAACATTCTTAAATAAACAAATTCAACTTAACACAAGTTTTTTTGTTTTGTTTTGACAATTTATAGACCATTCATTTGATGAATTTATTAATCTTCATTGTTACACATAGAATTGAACATTAAATTAATTATTACTGATGGTTGTGGGAAAACCTTTATTTTCAAATAATTTGGAAAACCTAAGAGCTTTCTTCAATGTTAATGTGCAAGTTTCTATTAATTTTTTTGTGCCATAGAGAATTCACCTTCATCATGTGCTTAGATAATTTCAAGTGACTCAAGAAATAGTTGGTTTAATGCAAGTTTCCATTCATTCATACCATTTACCATTCTTCCTTGGTAGATTTATGTATGAAAAATGTTGCAGCATATAGACATGTTTGATAATTCCAAATAGCTCGTTACCTTCTTTCATAAAATGCAATGTAATCAGTGTTATCAATATGTTTCATAACTTGCATTACTTACTTTTGTTCTATGTGTGATTGTGAATATGCAGCATTCAATGTCATTCTGAGGAAATGACCAAAGCCTCTAACACTGGAAGAACGTGTATTAAAAATGCAAGGAGAAGAGAATCAAAAATTGCAGCTTGTGAAGCAAAATAATTATAGCCCATACAACCAGAAATTCCCGTGCAATCTAAGAGAGATGTACAATTGGTAAAACAAAGGGAACGAATGGACAGAGTTTGTGGAAGGACACAAATGGATCCCCAAGTTGGAGGCACATCATCAACCATAGGTGAAGTTCAATGCACATCTCCAGTTGAAGACTCACTAGCAACAACATGTGGCCTTCCAAGTACATCAGAAATCACACCTACAGTTGAAGACACACCATAAACAACATTGCATTTTGAAAGTACATCAGTAAACACGCCTCTATTTGAAGTCACTCCACAAACAACATCTCAAGTTGGAGGTACAACATCATTTACATGTCAATCTCAAGGTATGTCATCAATTGCACCTTCGATTGAAGGTATGCGATCTATCCCCGATGTTGTTGACATTCCTAATGTTGACACAAATTTACATTTGAGAACTCCTAGAGTTTTGCATAGAAAACCTATATTTTTTATTGATATTGATTCCAATGTTTTGAAATGGATGCCTGATAAGATGTCAAAACATACATGTCAAAGAGCTGCATAGAGGATATGGAGTTTTTTTTTTTGAGAATCTAAGTGAGGGTGGAAGATGCCAACTATTTGTTGAAATGATGAGGCAACTCAAATTTAGGCCCACCATGAAGGCTCTTGGGCTAAGAGTTTTGAATGAATCAAGTGAAAACTCCATTGTAAAGAACTTGATGAGTGCATATGAGAGTGTGGGTTCTACCTCACGCACGGAGGATAGTTGTGCCACAAGATGTGTGATGACAACAACACTGTTAAGCAGTCAAACAAGGAACAAGCCGAACCTTACAAACACAAGTAATTCTTTGAAAATAAGTAGATCATCTCTAATGAGAGCCAAAGGAAGGCATGAAAGATTGGAGGAACCAAATAGCAATGAGTTATGGGCATTCTCGGGTAGAGTACCACAGAAAGATAAAAGAATTGCTCAAGGCTTGAGATCTTTAATAGTAGATTATTGGAAGGATAATACAAGGACCTCTCCTAATCAAAGAGATGTTGTAAGAAGGATAATTGGTAGTAAAATTTGTGAGCCACATCCAAAGCATTATTTGGAAACCACTCAAACCCAATTTTTTGCTGATTTTGTACAAAAGTTTCCTGAAATTTAGATATGTCAAAGGTATTTTGAAATGCTAAAGCCTTTTTATTTCAAAATAAATCACACACACACTACCTTTTGTTGTAGAGTAAATATTGAGTTTTCTAACCATTATGATGTTTATCGACGTATATGTGTAGATATCCATACTAACAATGTTTTGCAGGAATGTAACATAAGGCCTCCACCCAAATCCTCAAGGGAATTCTTATCTTCCATTTTATGTGAAAGAGAGGATGGTCAATTTTTTTACAAGTCATGTTTGGATGGCACATGTCATCATTGTAGTGGCATGCAACATTTCCCAATTTTCCAACACATGGCTAGTACACACACAATTGGAGACAAAATTGTCGAATTTGGAAAATACAAGACAATGGCCTACAGTCTAAAAGATGGGAAAGAAGCAAAGAAGTGTGAATTGGTCAGTGATAAGATTCCAGTATATTAGTTTATGGGAATTTTTAGTGATCAGGTGGTCTATGAGTATGCAAGGCATACACATAGAGCTCAATGGTTGGACTCACAGTTCAATTTATGCAAGGACACGTTTCCACTTCATAACATCATTTCAGTTGTCGACTTCATGGAGAACTACACACTACAGCCACAAAACAAGGTGCAATCACAGTACTACAGCTCCACATAGGTTGCTATATTTGTGCATATGGCATTCATTCATGCAAATAATAGTACATAGGATAACAGGAAAGTATTGAGGGAGTATCACTTTTACATCAGTGATGATCACACACATTCTACCGAGTTTGTACAAGGTTGCTTTCAGATGTTATATGTTGATCTGGCTAGCACAGGTGTATCATTCAGTCAACATATCATATGGTCAGATAACTGTACATTGCAATTCAAGAATGCCAGAATGTTTTACTGGTTGAGTAGGATGCATAGGATTAGTGGTGTTCAACATATGTGGAACTTCTTAGAGGTCGGGCATGGAAAGGGGGAGCATGATGGAGCGGGTGCATGTATCAAAAGAGCCCTTGCACAAGAATATTTAAAGTACAAAGATAGTGTAAAGTTGACAGATGCAAGATCAATTGTCGAGTGGTGCAATCATGCAGTGGGTCCAGGTAGTCAAGGTAATTCTTTAGTTCGTAGATTTTTTCATTTAGTAGATGATATTAACATTGCAAAATATGAGGATTGTTGTACACTAACATGATTGAGTGAGCTACAATATTTTGGAAGCTCCAATGCAGGTACATGGACTATCCATATGCGAAAGATGGAATTCTTTTGTTTTGCATGTACACTTCGAGCATGGAGTGATTATGATTCAACAGACTGGGTTAACGAATGGTCTACAAGAAGTCTAAACCCACTTGACACTTATTAGCTATCGACAGCTCTACAAATCATGGAGATGCAATCGTCAGTTGACTTTGATCATGTATCAGACCTTGTAGAACTAGGTAATATATCTTACTTTTAGGTTTTATTTTGATGTTCATTAAATAAATCTAACAAGATGAACATATCAATGTAGGGAACATATATGCAGTGATTGCAGATGAAGACAATGAAGAAGGTACAGATTATTACCTGTGTTGTTGTATCGAGGCCAAAAATAAATTGGAGTCCCTAGTTATAGATGGAGAAAACATAGAATATCCTACAAGTTCGGTGGTTGTTACTGGAACATGGCTTAGGAGGTACCTAGTTAAGAATGTTGTAGTTTGATTGTTTGAGGACTTCAACACGCATTAGAAGATTATTCACCACTTGAACCTTGTCATTTCCACCAACGTTCATTTGATCAAATATAAGGGAAAACCTGCAAACAAGAACTTGTGGAATGTGTGTGAGCCTGACCACGAGGCAATACTTGACATGATAAAGAGTAGAGAAAACCCAAATGGTCCCTTGGATTGATTGGTAAGTATGCACATCGAATTTTTAAAGTCATGTTATTGATCATTTCTTTATTTCAAGTGTTTAAGTTTGATTGTATAAGGGTTTGCAAAATTGCATTAATGTAGATATGCAAAATGATGGTTATATGCTACTCTCTATTTGATGCAGACCTAGGAGGGCCAAACTCAATCAAAATGTCAACCTGCCTTCAAGAGGCATCTGACAAGATTAAAAGGGCCTATTATACCAATCCAAACAACTCCCAAAATTTGAAAACAACTAGAAGTAGAATTTCCTACTTTCACCCTTGCAACCCTAGTATTAGTGCAAACCTGATTTTAGGCCCTTAACTCCAACACTTCCCTAAACACTTGAAAAAAAATGGATGATTCAAACACCCATTACAGAGTTACAAAACATATCTCAGGTTCAGACATAAGTCCTTTGGACCAAACTCCTGAAACTCCCACTCCTATGTTGTCCTAATTAGGCTAATTAGGACTAAATTACAAATCAACCCACCTTTAGACTTATCATAGACAAATAAAACTTTGGGGCAGCATTTCCCATTCCCTCAAACCACTAAATACACAATTAGTTTCCAGAGTTGACTCTTCTAACATAGCAAACTATGAAACCCTTGATTTTTAGCCAAACCAAGAGGTTTTATTGAAAACCTACATTCCATGCCTCCTGAGATCTCAAAACCAACTCAAACACTCTTAAGAAACCCTACACATGCTTAATAATTCAAAATAAATGACCTACCACTCAAATTTTACCAAACCCTAGACTAAAACCTCCACTTTCATGCATTTTCCCACATAAACTCAACAGGGACAACCCAATTTACTTTATTTCTTTCTCTCAACATAAAACACTCTCCCTAAAACCTAAAAATTCTCCATGAGACCCAATACACCAATCACATTGAGCATAGTAAGGTGTAGGTGCTCCTGCACCACTATTTGGTGCAAGGGCACCAAGCTTCGATGGTTGTCATTAGGGTGATGAAGTCGTGTTTTCGCTTGGATAAGGTCATATAGACCATTTATTGATGTAATAAGTATATTTTAGTGGTTATTAGTGAGTTAGAAGGTTTTAATTTCAAATTTTCTAAATTAGTGCAAAGTGTCATTTTTCAAATATTGAAGTGTAAGAAATGCATAGTGGGGAAGCTGAACGGTCAAGGAAGGCCAAAGGTCACTTGTGGTGTTGGTTTTCAATAAATTATTGATTAAGGGATTTGAATATATGTATGTTAATCTCGAATGAAGGAGTGTGTGGATAAGAGTGAAAGATTTGTACAAGCATTGATCAATAAAGCTTTGTTTTCCTTGTAAATCTGAGTTTGTTTTTCTCTTTTTCAGTGTTGTAGCAATCAATTGGTAGAGCCCGTACTAAAGGGAATTGAATAAAAGTGTTTTTATTTTGGTAGAGGGATGTGTTAGCCACATTTTGGTTTTTGTGGCATTGAAATCCATCTTTTTTTTAGCTCTTAGGGTGGATTTTACTATAGGTGGGTATGGAATTCTAAATTTCAAGTTTTGAGGTCATCAAGTCATTTAATGGCTCATTCCACCTTATGTATATACTATAGCTCAGTGGAATGAGTCCATTAGGTGGGGAATAGGTTAGAAGATGATTCTTGGAGCAGGGGAGATTGTTTTGGAGTGATGGCATGTAGCCTTGGGTGTGAAAATGTGTGATTTTGAGTGAATTTGAGTAGTTTTATGGTGCAAGAGCACCTACACCTTACTTTCACAATTGGAGCATTAGGTGTGTCTAGGGAGGTTGCAAAGTTTTTTTGATGTTTACTTTCTTTAATAAAGGTTTATAAAGACCATTTGGTGTCTCATTGATCCATTTTTGTAAACAAGGTCAAATATGTGAAGTAATTGTCAATGATGACAAATGGGGGTCTAAGTAGGTTCATGTTGCTTTTTATGTATTAGGTCACATTTTAGGGTCTCATAAAGTATAATTAGACCAACATAGGTGATTTAAATTTATTTTAAATGCTTTAAATTTTTTGGAGGGTCAAATAGTAAAAGAATGTAAAAGGAATCAAATGAGCTGTTAACAAAGATAGGTAAACAAATGTAATTTGGCACTCCAACGGCTAATAAGGGATTAAAAATTCAGTTGGAGACTATTATGTCAGTTTTCTTTGATCAGGAAACCTTTAAAAAGGTGGTGGTCATCATTTGTAACGTTGGCTTCGTGTTTTTTTGAAGAAATCCAATTGAATTCTCATTGTTAGCAGCAATTTTTTGAATTTTCTTGTCTTTTCCAGACCTGAACGGTAACGTAAAGTCATTTCATTGAGTAATTTTTTTATGAAAAATGTAGTGGAATGAATATTTTTTGTTTTGCATCAAGTCTGAATGTTTAACAGAGAATTTTAAGCATTCCATAGTTGTTTTCTTGTGAACAAATGGGTATACCCTGTTTTGGGGTTTTGTAGCCTTAATCATGTCTTGAAGACCCTTACACCGACTTTCCTCATTGTAACTAGTGTATTGGGTCTTATGGAGGATGTTTAGATGCTAGGGAGATTGATTTATGTTGTGATAAAGGAATAAAGTAGACCAGGGTTGTTGTTCCTATGAGTTTTGTGTAGAAAATGCATGTAAATGGGGGTTTTGGTCTAGGGTTTGGTGGAATCTATATGGGAGGTCATCTCTTTTGAATCATTAAGCATTTACAGGGCTTTTGGAAAGTGTTAAAGTTGGTTTCAAGTTCTAAGGAGGCCTGGAAGCATCATATTCAATAAACCCTCATCAATAGTGCATAAAACAAGGGTTTTTGAGTTTGGGGTTGATTTGGCCATACAAGTGGAATCTAATTGTGTATTTTATGTTTTTTGGGTATTTCAATTGCTTCCCCAAGGTCTTAGAGGTTTTGGTGAAGGATAAAGGGTACTCTCTTCGAAAAAGAGGCCTATTTCACTAGGTTTTTTCCATGGTAGGGGTATTGGATCTCCATGTTGGTCCAAAAGAGTTAATGTTGGGGTTTACGTATGTTTTATAGCTTTTAAATGGGTATATGAGTCCATTTTATTTTTTATGTGTTTTGGAAGATATTGCAGTTAAAGGCCAAAAATTAGATTTGCACTAATACAAGGTTACATGGGTGAAAGTGAGAAAATATGTTTTTGATTGTTGTGTAACTTTGGGGAATAGTTTAAATTTCTCTAATAGGATTTTTAATCTTTTTAGATGCCTTTTAAAGGTAGGTTGTCAATTTTGTTTAGTTTGAGCCCCTGGGTCTACATCATTTTAGAGTGTGAATGGATGAAATCCTTTGGGGTAGTCATTTGTGAGAGTCTTTTGAGCATGTACAAACATCATATGGTATGTTTGGGGTGTTGGATGTCAGATTTAATTGTGGGAAGAGTGATTTTCAATAAGGCTCCTTGGAAAACCTAGGTTTGGTGGCTTGAGAGTGATGGTTTAGTGGATTGGTGGCTTGAGAGTGAGGGTTTAGTGGATTGGTAGCTTGGTGAGTAGTTGGAGCTCTAAAAATTGTGAAATCTTAAGGTTGGTAACCTATTTAATTATTTTCTATGGTGTTTGACTTGATTTTAGATGTTTGGGAAGGTGTCTATTTCGAAAAGAGGCCTAGTTGGCCTAATTGCCCCTATAGTATAGTGGGATTTTGGAGAATATATTGAAAGACCCATCTCTAGGAATCTTGTGACCTTATGACCACTTCAAACACCCTTTTTTAAGCCTACACAACTTTAAGAAAATTATAGACATCAAGGTCTTGGCTATTCCTCAGTTAGTAAATCAAACGATGTCAGTGGTACCTCCTCGATACTGGGGGAAACTTTGTCAGATACAAACGTCAAAATGGAGTCCACGAGAAATACTTGTCATAAGATTGTTGCCATCACCCCTTCCACCCACACCATAAACCATCATTCCATCATAAATAATCCTTCCCTTTGGAACCAACAAAAACAAAAGTCATACAAATCAAAAGATAAAAATCAAATGTCAAAGGCCATTGAATCAAACAAAAAGACAAGTGGACAAATGAAATTAAAATGAACCCCAAAGAAAGATGGATCAAATAAAGACACCAAGTCAAATACAAAAGTAAATCACAATATGGAGCCACAAGACAATAGGACTCCCACATATAACACATGTCCAACTCCTTCAAAATGGTCATCAATCAAGGCATATAAAAGTGTTCGTTCCGAACACGATCCTTCCAAAATCTGTCATCACCATCCCAAGTTTGGAAAATAAAAAGTCATTCATCCAAATGTCCAAACAATCTTTCCATGTCTACCATCATTCGTCATAACCCTACATCTCGTCTAAAGTCCAATGATCCCACGTCACAAATCCGTCACATCTTGGCAGCAACTCTTTACTGCAAGGACTCTCATGGCACTCTATCGCGATGTGCGTATTCTGATAAGGCCAACTTTAGTATCAGAAAGGATCACAATGGCATCAATCAGTTGTATACAAGTGCTACAATCCTGACAAGACAACTACTTCAAATAGGACATTATTGGCATATCATGGCACTAGTCTCTACATCAGCATCGTCAATGGATTCAGAACAGTTAGTGGTCATCTAAAGCATCTAGGTTATCCACAAAATTAGAAATACAAAAAAATTGAATAATGTAAAACATCGTCACCCTGATGAAAACTTGGCAAACAAGCGTCTTGGTGACACCAAAAAAATCAGAAAGTCAAGAAAATAGTAAAGAGAAAAAATTCATCCAATGGTGAAAACCTGGCAAACAGGCGCCCTAGATAAGTACCATGATGAAAACCTGGAAAACAGGCATCATGTGTAAAAAAAATCATCTATGTGGACTTTTACACTTGGAGGCAAGTTGTCTCATTTCCCATGCCTTCCTCATGACATTTACGTCCATCTAATCCCTATCATTTTCATCCATTGTCCCACCTACCTTGGTCTTGACATAAAACAGGCACACATAAGTCATGCTTTGGGAAAAATTTTGACAGGCCTATCCTTTGGTCATACATTACCCGTGAAACATCATGTCATTGACCATCATAGTCTTATTGTCCTTGTATGACATAGTCCTTGAAAATCATTTGACAATTCCATTAGTGTCATGTCTCCCATCTTTTACCAAGGCCACCCCCTATCCTTTCATGTCTGTCACCTATCTTGGCTTTCCCTTGTCAAACGGTCTAAGGATAATCATCATCCCATCTAGTCCTAACCAATTCATTCCAAATGCAATGAGTCTAATCCATACAAGCACATTATCCAAAATTTTACTTAACTATGTTCCTGGCCCGATTGTAGACCTCCATACTTTTGTCACATTATTATCATCATCCTCATGTTGTTTCAGGATGCGTCCTTCCCACATAAAACAACGTTGTCATCACCTGTCAATTGGTATTCAGCTTGACTAGGGGCACAATCATGTTTGTCCTTGGATTCTCATGTGTAGGCATCAGTCATATGCATTTGTCATGATCCTCTTAAACGTCAAAATCCAAAAAAATCATAAAACAACAAAAAGACAAAAACATCATAAAATATCCTGAAGAGAGACCAAAAACATCATAAAATGTCCTGAAGAAAGACCTAAAAATCATAAAATGTCCAAAAGAAAAACACAAAAACATCCAAATCAATGTCAAAATCCTAAAAATGGAGTCAAAGTCCGTCATGTCAGTCAGTCCATGTCATTGCCAAACTATGTTGTCTCTGCGCATTTGCTATGTAGGCAAGGCCATCAGTCGATGAGTCCCCGAGACATTAGGTCAGTACTTTTAGGTTGGTCCAAATAAAATCATGGCATTTGTCACAATCGTCACATCGGTCAAATAAGTCAGACGTCCTCAAACTTAGACACAAGACAGTCATTTGAACAGTCCAATCAATCATACAATCAACATCAATCAACTTGCCAAAACATATAAGTCAAAACAATGTCAATCTCGTCACTCTTTGGTCCTCTTCAAGATGTGTCCTCAGATTTGGACCTCATCAAAATGTCATTTTCCTTTTTCAGGATGTGTCCTTCCTGACAATAGGCCCCGTCAAACTATCAACACCGTCAAATTGGAAAAACTCTTAAACTGTCAAAACTGTCAAACCGACAAGAAATCAATCTTTGGCAAACAAACATTGGCAAACAAAATAAAATGGTTGTTAATCTTTCTGGTCTATCTTGTCTTATCTTTTGACTATCTTGGCTATTTTGTCTTATATTTTTATTGTCTTGTCTTTTTGGTCATGTTACTAGCTACCTCGAGGATGTCCCATGAAGTATTTAGAGGTGCGATGACGTCTCCTGGCCTATTTTATTTTCTTTGACTGTTGTTTGTGGATTGTCTTGACAAAAAGACTGGGGCAACTTCGCCCTTAGTATGAGTTAGGACATTCCTTGTCTGTGACCATCTGTTTTTCAAGTGGATGACCTTGCACACCTTGGTCTACATCATATCATGGTTTTTGTTGTCCATTTGTGTCATTTTTACCGCCCAATGATGATTAAAACAATAAATATTAAAGTCCTATGATAAAGTTTTGAAGGATTTGGTCTAGGAACTAACATGCATCTTCTTCTATCTTGGCATCTTCTCTCACCCATCTCATATAGGAATTGCATCCATATCATCATCCATATCTTTTTCACTAACATTTATTTGTCTCTTCATATTCTAGTCTTCTCATTAATTTCAAGAGCACACCCATGTTCTTGCAACCTATCTGTCCTCTTGAGGGGGCATACTGTGACCCTTCTCGTCATTCTTCTTCATCTTATTTTGCACTGGGCATATTTTTGACTTATTTTCTTTGTCACAATGCGACATGCTACATTATGACAAAGAGGGGCAAAATGTAGACACATAAAAATGACCTAGGCCTGCAAGCCCTATTTTTACCACTTTCGTCCTAGCATAATTATGACATTTAATTATGTCCTCGGTCCACATTTGACTATTGATTAAATAATTCATGTCCTTTTATTCTTCATGATTATTAAATAAATAAATTTTATTTATTTATTAAATACGTCATTAATTATCTAAGTCTTCCCTTAATTAAATAATTTTTTTAATTTATTTAATCACCCTTCTTCAGTCATTTCTTCCTGATTATTAAATAAATAAGTTTTATTTATTTATTTAATATGTCTCTAAATGTCATAATTAAATGAATTGATTAATTTATTTAATTATTGATCATATCTACTAAATTAAATAATTATCTTTAATTATTTAATTGTCAAAATTAATATTCCTCTCATTTTAAATAAATGAAATTATTTAAAATGTCATCACATTCTTAACTATAAGTTCATTTTAGTAAATAATCCAAAAATCGATTATTTATTATCTCACAAAATCCATATTTTGAATTAATTTAATTCAAAATCGTAACTTTCCTCCAAAAATCAAGCAATCGAGCAGATTATTGATTTTTCAAATCTGATTTTCAGTTCAGCCCTTATCTTATTGATTTTTTGAATCTCACAAATCAAGCAGTCTTTATCTTCTTGATTTTCGAAAATCTTTATTTTTCTAATTAATTATCTCATTTATTCTCCACCGTCGATTCGATCTTCTTAGATGACATCTCGACCACTCATTTAAGGATTTTTCCCTAACCCTGATTAGGGATTATCAGATTAAATCTTGTCCTCTGATTTTAGGTCTTTGTCGAAAGTCAATCTTGTCCGTCCATTCAAAATTGCATTTTCTATAAAATGCTATTTTGCTCACATTTTTGGATTACGCACATAGATTACATTATTCTGGCATATTAATATTTAGATTAATTTGGCATTTTAGAGTCATTTTTTTCATAGGCATAGGCATAGTTTTATTTAAATCCTTCAAAGCTTGTGTAGGACTTAGGCTTTATTTTTAGATTGCTCGCACATTGAATCTGAGGGCAACACATCAGCAAGTTAGAAGGTGTTACAAAATTGAATCATGGAGGTCTCGGCGATTAGCTGGTATAATCGTTCTTTATTTTAGCTTTCATTGTATTTTGTAATCTCTTTGGGTTTATTGTCTTCATTGATTTACTAACAATTATAATCTACCTAAAAATAACCCTTAGTTACATTAACTTATATGTTTATCTTATTTTCCTCTTGTAGGAGTAGGTGTTGGAACACTTGAAGGAGTAGGTGTTGAAACACCTCAAGGAGGAGGCATCAAAACAATTGAAGGAGATAAAGAAAAAGAGATGCCTAAAGAGTTATGTGTTTATTTTATTTTGTGTTTGGTAAATATGTTCCTATTACCGACAATTTTATGGTAACTTGTATCAATTTGATGTTTTTGTGTTCACCTATATAGATTGACATTGCAAAATTTGGTATGATTGGTTCTTTGAGAGGGGCATATTCTAGGACTCATAACAGTTTGAAGAGACATATATATATGAGGTAATCAAGATTTCAATTTTAGAGTTCAATTATAATTCAATATTTATTGATTTTGATTTTAATTATTCAATTTTAAATTATATAATATAACTAATCTCAATTGTGGTTTGAATTTTTCTTGTGTAGTTACCTTCATAGCCAAAGAGGCTCCATTTTGATGATCCACTAGTAGTTTAGGATGAGATAAACATTTTGGCTTATATATTATGAATAGATATCAAGATGGCATATGCCACACTTTGTAAAAATTTGTTTGAGTTGGTGTTGATGCCATTTTTGTATATGGACATACACTTGATTATTGGATAATTTCATATATAGAAGTTGAGAATCGAAATAATTTGTTTGTCATGTGCATGCTTAAACTATTCAAAAATTTAATCTTCAGCAATGGTTAAATATCAATGTACATGTTGACGTGTGTTTTGGCACAACAACATGCAAACAAAATATTGCTATTTTGTTTCTCCTGAAAGAGAAAGAAAACACATGGATGTCTCAGCTCCCAAGGTCTTTGTAGTTGGTTCTCAACTGTGCTGATGTCCCTCAGTGGTCAATGTAACAGTAATATTCAAGGGGCCTGCTAGTATGAGCTTCTGGATTGTTCCAATATCAAGCATGAATTTAATCCTATCCGAACCAGGGGTTTTAAAGAAATATAAAAAGATAGGTCAGAGCTTTGGAACAAAAAAGAATGAAAATTCCTCTAACTTAACCAGACTTGCTATCTTTCAAGGAGTTTGTTAACTAAAACTGTAGAATAAAGTAAACTTCTGATTGACAGACAACCTCTTTCATTCACAGTGCTAATTCAAATAACAGATTTTAAATTTACCATTCAAAAAAAGCATAAAATAAGACTTAAATCCTTGAAAGATTCTCAAATCAAATGATTAACTTAAAACAAATATCATTTAGGAACACAATATGAAGTAGATTAAACTCTGATTGCTTCTACTATTAGTGAAATAGATAAGCAATATTTACAAAGCTGGCACAATCACCAATTTACAGAGAATCTGTGTCTCCAGATTGTTTCCAACTACACTAAGAGAACTTGGAAAGTACATTACAGTATGTACTGAATCTTACTATTAGACAAGAAGACAAAAGAAGCTCTCACTACTTAGAATCAAGATGTAGCTCTATCTCCTTCTGTTAACTGACTACTTCCTAGATTTTCTTCTAACTATCTATTCTAATAGTTCTAACTCTAAAAAGTTCTCTATCTAAAAGTTTTTTTTTCAAAAGTTTCTAACTTAGAAGTTCTAAAAGTTCTAACTCTAAAAGTTCCAACCTTTACAAAGAGGCAAGAATGCCATTTATACAGAGTATGTACCAAAAGAATGCGTTGTCCCCTGTGCTAGGGTTTACAAAATATCTGCTTCTAGGAGAGTCGGCTCTCAGATCTTTCTGAGGAGGGTCAATCCTGCATTCAATGAGAAGCCCTGCTGTCCATGCTGATGAAGGATTCCTGCCCTCAGGAGAAGCCTTTTTAGATCTTTTGGCAGCTGCAACATTAACTCTTTTGTCTTCATGTCCACTTTTGAACTCTGTTGGGGTCGCCTTGAATGCTCAAAATATCTCCATCAATACTGATCTACCTCCTTGCCAGTAGTCACTACAGCTGTCCCTATGAGTCATAGTTTCTTCTTCCCTTCAGATTCCTTTCTGTTCTGGACTTCTCTGTACGTTGATCGTCCTCCAGAAGCACCATCGAGCCTCCTTGTAGATTTGAGCATTACACCCAAACCGATCCATCACCTCCTTGATCTCAGAATGGATCCATCTCGCTTGCACTATGTTGGTCTTCTTACATAGGGATGGTCAATAGGTCAATAGGTCATCTTGTTCTGATTGGAGGAACAGAGGCCATGTAGGATTCTTTGGTAGTCAAAAGTTGTCTCTATTGAATTGCATGTCAGTGAGACACTCATCGTGTCTCCCCGATGCGATTATCGCTTTTATCAACCATCGGCATGACATTAGACAGTCAGCAGGACATTTCAGCGAGTTGAAGAAGTCACATCGTGCTCACAAAACCATCGGCAAGACAGTCACGGTGATGCCAGACTATCTGGGTGAGCCCATCTCTGATGTCGAGGAGACTATAATGTTTTGGGGAGACCTCACCTCGAACTCCTTTCTTCTTATCGAGCCCTCCTTGTTGTCGGCAAGACTACCCACCGTCGGCCAGAGGCTACGGTGAGCTCCCTTTGGTTAGACCGATGTTATGGTGAAAGCAAAATATTCTTCCTAATGCCACTCGAATTCAGAAAGAGTTATGGCAATACCTTATCCATGTCGGTGTGACCTTCCCTCTTTGTCGAGACCTTATACCGAAGGGGGAACCCTTCGGTGAAACTTTCAACTTTTGCCGACCCATGTTGTCGCCAAGACCTCGCTGTAGTCACACTGATATGTTTTCTTTATTCCACATGTGTCACCATAGCATTTTCTTGTCAGGGAGATGTCCTATAGAAACCTCATGTCTCGAAAAAAGCCTCCGCATGTTCACTCTTTGGTTGTCGAGACTTATTAATTCTCCCACCGAAGACCACCGATAGAATCCCCTTGCACTGTGTCGGTGTGACCTGATGTTTTCGCCAAGACTTCTCTCCAAAGAAAAGTCTCTCACCGAGGATGAACATCTTTATCGCTAGTCAGTGAGACTTGAAGCTTTCGAAAAGACCACACACCAAATACAGGACTCTTGTCGAAGTGCTTTCTCCCTTACCGCTGGGACTCTAATTGATGTGTTGCCGATAAGCAACTGCATGTGAACTCCAGTCGCTGAGACATCTCTGGGGCCTTGCCGATAGGCAACACAGATGCCTATTCGACAAAATGCATTGGTAGTCAGCAAGACATGAAGAAAGTCTTGCCGACTACTACCTTAGAGGATTTTTTTGTGACCAATTGGATTAAAGAATGCCCTGCAACTGAGCTCCCCTAGCAAATATCATCATGTGTAGGATTTAATCCTGCAAAAGAAAGATCTGCATTAGTCCCCAGAAGCAAATAAGACATATTATAATAAATCCACCATTGCTTATAATTATTTTACCGAATTCCTAGCAAGAAGAAAACCATCTTAGGTTGAGATAGAACCAAGATTAAATCAGATAGAACAAAAGAAAGAATCAGGAGAAAAACAAAAGAATTTCAAAGAGGAAAGCTAGTAACCAAAAGCAAAAGGAAACCAGAAGGAGAAAGGGGGACCCATTTTGTTCCAACTCAAAATGGGGGTGGTTATGCAAGGCATAACAAATGGCGACTCGACTGGGAAAATGGCTTAACCATTTTCAAGAAGCTGTAGGCTTCAGCTACCCAGAACTCTTGGTTCATGTCCATCACAACTCCAGTTGGGTCAGTTTTAACATGCAAGGTTGAGCTAGAATCTCAAATGTAAGCCAAAGGTACCTAGCCTTGAATCTGTGTGTGCGCTTGATAGTGCATCATCATTTTATAAAGTTTTCCCTATCTTTCGAACAACAATGTGCAAGATTTGAGCTACATGAGTTGATTCCTTTTAGCTATTGTGCAATGATATCCTGGGCATTTCTCCACTGCCAGTCAGGCATCTATAGCCCCAATGGAGATACCTCTAGTTTCCTCACAGCATTTCTCTACTGCCAGTCAAGCGTCCATAGCCCTGGTAGAGATACTGGAATCACCCATTCATTATGAATCCTTTTCTCTTTAGGTAATTTTTTCCTCTTTTTTTTTTCTTTTTGTTTTCTCATAGAGTTTCAGATATTCCATCTAGTTCTTTTTCAATATGTCAAATGTTTAACATCTGATCTAGGTTGAAAACTACCATGGACCTCAAGACAGCACTTGGGAATCAGATTTTTCACTCAAATCTTGCAACACCGTAGTCCTAGGACAGATATATCCTTACAAGAGGAGATGTTCTTAATGATTTGTGAAATATTTAGAGGAGCTAATGAAGGTTACTTACTTTGCACCTTATCTTCAAAACTCTCACAACTCTTATTGACAACAAGCATGAAACAAAGAGTTTAGGATAAAATCACCCAATCATATAGCTTGAAAATACCTAAACCACTTCTCTCCTAGTGACCAAAGTACGCCTTAAGTAACAACCGACCATTTTAGGATGGAAAGAAACAAATAAAACCCCCAAAGAACAAAACAAAGGAGAAACCAAATAGTAAAAAAAAACAAAAGAATAGAGGAACAAACACACAAACAACAAACCATTTGTAGACAAAGAGAAAATTACTTACACAAAGAGCAACAGATTATTTACAAGAAAAAACACATAAACTATTTACATAAATACAACTTATTTACAAACAGGAGACAAACAAAATATTTACATAAAGAACAACGAATTATCTACATGCAAAAATAGAAACTGCCCAAACAGAAACATGAAAAAGCTTTATGACTCAAAATAGTGCTTGAGAAACTTCCCATTGACAGGCAATGGAACAGGTTCTCTAGTTAAGTTACTCAATCTGAAAGAATTTTCCCCCAGGATCTCAGCAATCTGATAAGGACTTAGCCAGAGTTTGTCAAATTTCTGGTGGCTGCCCCTTTTTTCACTAGCCTTATCCCATAGCAATACCAGGTCAGATATCCTAAAAGCTTTGATTTTGGCTCTTTTTTCAAACCAACATTTGACAACAGGCTGGTGTTTAAAGAATTGTCGCAAGGCGGCGTCTCTCTCTTCCTCTAATTTCAATAGAGCAGCCAGTCTGACTTCTATCCTATTGTCACTAGAGTAGAATTTCTGCATGAACTCAAGGATAGGTATCTACAGATGGATAGGGAATACAGGCTCTTAGCCATATACCAGCTTGAATGGTGAGGTGTGTAAAGCAGCCTTAATCCTAATCCTATCTGCCCATAATGCAAATCTCAGCTGGGTATGCCAGTCCCTAGGGTTATTCTCTAATAGTTTCTTAATTATCCCTAAGAGATTCTTATTGGTTGACTCTGCAACTCCATTGCATTGTGGGTAATAATTTGAAGAATACTTTAAGACAATCTTGTGATCATATGTCCAAGAGATAAACTCAGTAGAAGAAAAAGCAGAGCCATTGTCACATACTAGAGCGAAGGGTAACCCAAACCTTGTAGTGATGCACTCGGTGAGGAACTTGATCACTACCTCTGTGGTGTTGTTTTTGCAGGGTATAGCCTCTGTCCACCTCATCCAGTAGTCAATAGCAGTCAGGATAAACTTGTGTCTTGCAGAAGAATTCAGGTTAATTACCCCAATAAAGTCCAGTGCCCATTTGGAAAATGGCCTTACCTCGTAAACAGGTTGCAATGGCATGGCTGCATGGCGTTCCTTTGATGCATAAATCTGACAGGTGTGACATATCATCACGTGTTGATGGGCATCTTTGAATACATAGGGCCAATAATAACCAGATCTGAGGATCTGGTGTGCCAAAGAATCTGTAGATCCATGACTTGTGCCATGTTTCCCATGAAACTAAGAGATCACATGTCTAGCCTCTTGATGATCAAGGCATCTCAGGTATACTCCTTCAAAATTCCTCCTATATAGCAACCCTCCTTTGAGCATGTAATGAGAACTCTTCAACCTCAAGGCTCTCCTTTGAGTCGCATTCATTCCTTCCGGACAATGATTGTTGAGCATAAAGCAAATGATATCAGCATACCAAGGGTTGTCAGAGAAAGACTGGGTCGTGTATTGTTGACAAATGATGTTATTGCCAACGTTCGCCATGGATTTGGACAAACCCGTGCCCTTGACTAGTTTCATAGGGCATATCTCCAGATCGAATTCTTGCAGGATGGCCATCCATTTCCCTCTCCTTTCTCCTAGCTCACTATGCATCAGTAGGGACTTAACAGCCATGTCAGGAACTACAGCAATGACTTGGCTTATGAGGATGTAATGCTGGAACTTCTTGACAGCCCAAACCAATGCAAAAGCTTGCTTCTCCAAAGGTGGGTATTTGATTTCCGCATTTTTGAACAAAGAGCTCATGTATGCAATCGACCTCTCTTCTGTCTCTCCTCTTCGTTGAGTTAATACAGTCATGCATGAGTGTTCAGAGGCAAACAAATAGATGTAAAATGGTCTCAGGTAGTCAGGACTGGTGAGAACAGGTGCTTCTGAGATGGATCGTTTGATTTGTAAAAATGCGTCCTTAGCCTCCTCAGTCCACTCTATTTTGGCGTCCTTTTTCATCATTTGGTTCAGTGGTTTCACGATTTCGGCAAAGCCCATGATAAACCTTCTCACAAAGTTGATTTTCCCAAAGAAAGACCTCATTTCTTTCTTGCTTCCTAGCCAAGTGATTCTTAGAATGGATTCGACTCGATGAAGATCGACTGAAATCCCTCTTTTAGAAACTATGTGTCCCATCAACTTCCCTTCCAAAACCCCGAACACGCATTTTTTTGGATTCAATGAGACTCTATACCGGATGCATCTCTCAAGAACTTTGGCTAAGTCTGCACCATGATTCAATCGGTCCTTGGAAAACACCATCAGGTCGTCCATGTAGACAATGATGCACTTACTGATTAGGTCCTTGAACGCTATGTCCATGGCACGCTGGAAATTTTCCCCTACGTTTATCAGACCTAATGGCATCCTTCTGTATGCAAAAGCTCCCCATTTGGTAGTGAAGGTTGTCTTCATTCTATCTTCACAGTCGACCATCACCTGATTATAGCCAGAGTAACCATCCAGGAATGATATCATTTGAGATCCATTGATAGTCTGCAAGACTTCATCCAGAGAAGGAAGCTGGTAGTTATCCTTTTCTGAGGCTTTATTGAGATTTCTGAAGTCGACACATAGCCTGATCTCCCCGTTCTTCTTACGAACTGGGACTAAGTTAGCTACCCAGGTTGAATGGCGCACAGGGAAGATTATCCTTGCAGAGAGTAGTTTTTGGACTTCCTTAAGGATCAATGGCTCAATCAAGGCGTTGACAGGGCATTGTTTTTGTCGAAATGGCTTAGCTTCAGGCTTCAGGGGAATAGTATGAGTCATTATAGTAGCATCAAATGTCTTTAGGTCTTCATATCCCCAAGCAATTGCAAAAATATCTTACTTAAGTGCTTTCAATATGTCTTTCCTAATTGCTTCAGGGTAGGCCTTCCCTATGTAGACATTCCTTTCAGGGCTAGAATCGGCCAGGTTAATTGTTTCATATTCGCCCCCTTCATCTTCAACTAATGCATTCTCTCGAGCCCTTGGGTCTGAGTCAAAAATTCTTTCCAAGGCCACCATCCCCTTAGGAATGCTATTGCTCTTTAAATTAAGGATCCCTTCTGTATCACAATCTTCAGGGCTCCAATCTCCTTGGTCCCTATTGGACTCATCGATGATCTGTCCTTCGAAAATGTCTGAGCTTGCTAGAAAAGCAAGAATGTGTCGATCATCATCAAAGACTTGAAAGTTCCTGACATTATAAGGAACAGCTGGAGTGGACATTAGTTCTACTGAAAATATTCTAAGTTTGGAGCCTTGCATAGGTTCCAGGGTGCTTGCAGCAACAGCCAATGAATCAACTACTTGATTTTCTTCTCTTGGGATGAGACTAATCCCAAGGGCATCAAAGTCCTCGATCAGGTTCCATAGCCGATTTCGATAAGCTGCCAGCCTTCTGTTGTGACATGTATACTGGTTGCGCACTTGCTTGACCACTATTTCTGAATCTCCTTTGACCACCAAGGTAGTGACCTTCTTGTGTGCAAACATCAGTCCTCATGCTAGAGCTTCATATTCTACCACATTGTTTGTGCATCCAAATTGCAACCTGTAAGAAGCAAAGAAGGTTTTCCCTTTCGGGCTAGTTAGTACAATTCCAACACCATAGCCCGTTTTAGATTTAGATCCATCAAAGGTGAGGGTCCACAGTTGATCATGGGTTGGGTTGATTCTTTTGAAGTTTTTATAGGTGCTTGAGTTAGATGAGTCACAATTGGGGCTGCTTGATCTTTTGTACCAGGTATAAGAAAAGGATGCTCTGTAATCTCTTTAGGTATACTTTCCGATTCTGGCTCAGTTGTATCATTTGACCTATGGCTATCCTTTTGACAGTAACTTGTTTCTTTGGTTAACCCCTCAGGTTTTAGTATATTTGTGAGTGCAGGGGTGTCAAACAAACCTTGGGGTGGCCCCTCATTAATATGCTGATTTAGACATGTGCCTGAGGTAGGTTCAATTTGAGAAGGAACCTCCTTTGAAGGTATCCTATCTCTGGTTAGCATTATTACTTCCTTGGCTTCGAATGAGAAGCGATCTGCAATCATCTCAGGGTGACTTGAGCTAGCATCCTTAGCCTAAGCAACATGTTTTCAAATGTCAATGCAAGGTTGGCACGTTAATTCAGAATGATTTTGATAATGTACCCTGCACCAATTAGGGAGTAGGAGGCTTTGCAGATCAGTATCCTCCCCTAAGACCAGCTGATCCTGTTGTAGCTTTTTGATCAATGCTTGTTGGTTTTCATTAATTACAGGATCAGGGGACTCTGGTATTGGCAGCTCTTTATGATCAAGAACAGAGAAGGTTAAAATTTCATCTCTTTTATACACACCTATCCCAGTTTCGAAATAGGCTACCTCATTGTGGAAATCATATTCAGTGATGATATGCTTGAGGCGAGGCTCGCTCTCAATCCTAATCTGTGTAGGAATCCCTCTCCACGGTAGCCACATATGTGAAAATTCAAGGGAAAGATATCCCCCTAGACTTTTCATCAAATCTCTGCTCAGCAACATACCATAGGACTCAGGAATGTCTGCCACTTGAATATCTATATTTTTTAGGATCCTAGGGTCAGATCCTACTTGAACATGTATGTTTCTTAATTCCCCCACCACATTAACCTCTATTTTGTCAAGTTGAATGACCTTCTTATTTGTCTGAATGGGGTCCAATCCCAACTTCTTGCATACAGAAAATGGCATGACATTGCCAGAAGCTCCTGAATCTAACAGACAGTTGTTAAGGTTCTTTCCACAAATTCTTAAACTTAAGCGAAATGGGGGAGTACCTACCTTGTTTTTGTATAAGGTTGCGTTCATGTCCCCAGCAGGTGCCACCTTGTTCTTTCCCTTTGACTTGTCAGCTTGCTCCAAAGCTTTTAGCACTATTTTCCTTTGAGGAGGGCACCACTTTAGAATGTCAAAATATGACAAAGAAGATTTTTATTTCTACATCTCAGAAACAATGTCAAATTTTGTATCAAAACTCGCACCACCTTTAAAAACACCAAAGGAATTACCCTTGTTATGGAAGTCAAGCGGGCCTTGTGGTGGAGGAGGATTATTATCAGCACCTTGATTTGGAGGTACCATGAGATTAGGAGGTGCTGACGTAGTGAATGGCCCCTTACTTTGATTTCTCGGGAAGTGTCCTCCCTTCATCTAAAAAGCTTGGGCATCATATGAATCGTCCTCTGGTTCATTCTCTTCTTGCCTTGGGAATGAAGATTCCTCTTCAAAAAGGTAATAAGTCATTGCTATTTCTACTGAGTCACCTCCTTTGTTGGAATTCCCTTGGAAAGTTTGGGCATCTGCCTGTGCCATTTTGACCATCTTCTCCACTTCAAGGTAGTTCACCTCAAAATGGGCTGCGGTATCATGCAACCTGCACCAATTGATCATAAGATTGAGGTTGGCCACATTTGCAGTGTGTGACCTCTCTTCATTTTCCTGATAGTTGTGCGAAACTCCACCATTATTGGGCCCGGTATTCCATTGTCTATTGTTATTTGGCCTTTGGTTATACCCTTTGTTCTGATTTTGATACCCTTGATTAGAGGAGTTTTGGCCTTGATAACCCCTTTGGTTGTAATTGTTATGGTTTTGATAGTTACCCTGATTGTTGTTGTTTTGGGAGGGATTCAATAGAAGCTGAGGCATGTCATTGGTGACTTGGGACAGCGTTTTCTTCAAGGTTTCTACCTCATTTGTAAGTCGAGTTGTCTTTTCACTCTCTACACTCTGGGCAACAGCTGGCTGACCACCATAATTTGATGTTCCAATTTGGTTAGGATGACCATGGGAACTTTGAGGAACATGTGTTTGTTGAAAGGGATCAGGAGTTCCAGTAGCAAAGAATGGAACAGATGGTAGGGTTTGCAATTTAGACATAGGCCCATAATGGGAAGGAGACATCCCTAGGACAGTACTGAATAGAGGAGTTGGGGTATGCATCTGATATCCCATTGAAGGAAAACCTCCCCCCAAGCTTCCTTGTTGAGAATTGATTTGTTGTTGCAGCTTAATAGCCAAGTGATAGACTTTGGATAGAGAATCAATATCAGCTGCTTGATATGTCATTTGCAAGAATAAGCTGAGCAAAGGGTCTATAACCCTAAAATATGCTTGGATAGCACTGTTCTCAGTAACTAGATAGGGATCTTGCAATCTCCTATACATCCGCTGGATCCTGGTATTGAATAAAGGCAAAGATTTACCTGTTTCCTTCCTTATGGTTGCAAACTAATGGTATCAAAGAGTTGGATCCACATACACCCTGAACTAGTTAATGAAGGCATTTTCCAAATGTGTCCAGGTCAGAATGGAACCTTAAGGAAGATTAAGGTACCAATTGTATGCCATATCCCCTAAGGAGTAAGGGAACAATCTGCAGACTACATCATGGTGAGCTATTTGAGCTCTGGTACAGGCATCCTTGAAAGCTTGTATGTGCTCTTCAGCACTCCATGATTCACCATGGATGTACTTAGGGAAAAATCTTCCAAGGTTCTTAGGCATGTCATGGAAACCTCCAGGAATAGTCCCCAATGGAGAGGGATTATTCTAAAAAAATGCCATTGGTGGGGGTGGTGGTGGTTGAGCCAGCTGTTGTATGGGTTGAATCAGCTGTGATGACAATTGAGATGAATTGGACAGTGGATTGATGGGTATCCACTGGGGTATTGGTGAAAATCCTAGTGGAGTGAGTGGAGCTGATAAGGGTGGTATGATGGTTGCCCCAGTTCTGTGATGCTTATGTCTTGTTGGGGTCTTGAGTTCTATGAAAGGTGATGGATTCCCAGTTGATCGAAGAACTCTGTGGGGCCGTTCTGGGGAGAAAAACCTAGTTTTATCCAGCTTGCCCTTTTAGGCCCTCCTTCTAGCACTGGTTCCTGTTGACGTGTGTTTTGGCATAGCAACATGCAAACAAAATATTGCTATTTTGTTTCTCCTGAAAGAGAAAGAAAACACATGGATGTCTCAGCTCCCAAGGTCTTTGTAGTTGGTTCTCAACTGTGTTGATGTCCCTCAGTGGTCAATGTAACAGTAATATTCAAGGGGCCTGCTAGTATGAGCTTCTGGATTGTTCCAAGATCAAGCATGAATTTAATCCTATCCTAACCAGGGGTTTTAAAGAAATATAAAAAGATAGGTCAGAGCTTTGGAACAAAAAAGAATGACAATTCCTCTAACTTAACCAGACTTGCTATCTTTCAAGGAGTTTGTTAACTAAAACTGTAGAATAAAGTAAACTTCTGATTGACAAACAACCTCTTTCATTCACAGTGCTAATTCAAATAACAGATTTTAAATTTACCATTCAAACAAAGCATAAAATAAGACTTAAATCCTTGAAAGATTCTCAAATCAAATGATTAACTTAAAACAAATATCATTCAGGAACACAATATGAAGTAGATTAAACTCTGATTGCTTCTACTGTTAGTGAAATAGATAAGCAATATTTACAAAGCTGGCACAATCACCAATGTACAGAGAATTTGTGTCTCCATATTGTTTCCAACTACACTAAGAGAACTTGGAAAGTGCATTACAGTATGTATTGAATCTTACTATTAGACAAGAAGACAAAAGAAGCTCTCACTACTCAGAATCAAGATGCAACTCTATCTCCTTCTGTTAACTGACTACTTCCTAGATTTTCTTCTAACTATCTTTTCTAACAGTTCTAACTCTAAAAACTTCTCTATCTAAAAGTTCTTTTTTCAAAAGTTTCTACCTTAGAAGTTCTAAAAGTTCTAACTCTAAAAGTTCCAACCTTTACAAAGAAGCAAGAATGCCATTTATACAGAGTATGTACCAAAAGAATGTGTTGTCCCCTGTGCTAGGGTTTACAAAATATCTACTTCCAGGAGAGTCAGCTCTCAGATCTTTCTGAGGAGGGTCAATCCTGCATTCAATGAGAAGCCCTGTTGTCCATGCTGATGAAGAATTCCTTCCCTCAAGAGAAGCCTTTTTAGATCTTTTGGCAGCTATAGCATTAACTCTTTTGTCTTCGTGTCCATTTTCGAACTCTATTGCGGTCGCCTTGAATGCTCAGAATATCTCCATCAATATTGATCTACCTCCTTGCCAGTAGTCACTACAGCTGTCCCTATGAGTCACAGATTCTTCTTCCCTTCGGCTTCCTTTCTGTTTTGGACCTCTTTGTACATTGATTGTCCTCCGAAAGCACCATTGGGCCTCCTTGCAGATTTGAACATTACACCCAAACTGATCCATCACCTCCCTACTCTCAGAATGGATCCATCTCGATTGCACTCTGTTGGTCTTCTTACACAGGGATGGTCAATCGGTCAATAGGTCATCTTGTTCTGATTGGAGGAACAGAGGCCACGCAAGATTCTTTGGTGGTCAAAAGTTGTTTCTATTGAATCACATGTCGGTGAGACACTCGTCGTGTCTCCCCGATCTGATTATCGCTTTTATCAACCATCGACTTGACATTAGACAGTCGGTAGGATGTTTCGGTGAGCTGAAGAAGTCACATTGAGCTCACGAAACCATCGGCAAGACAGTCACGACGATGCTAGACTGTCTAGGTGAGCTCATCTCTGATGTTGGGGAGACTATAATGTTTCAGGAAGACCTCACCTTGAACTCCTTTCTTCTTACCGAGCCCTCCTTATCGTCGGCAAGACTCCCCACCATCGTCCAGAGGCTACGGCGAGCTCCCTTTGGTCAGAACGATGTTATGGTGAAAGTAAAATCTTCTGCTCGATGCCCCTCAGATTCTGCAAGAGTTATGGCGATACCTTATCCATGTCGGCATGACCTTCCCTCTTCACCGAGACCTTATACCGAAGGGGGAACCCTTCAGTGAAACTTTCAACTTTTGTTGACCCATGTCACCAAGACCTCGTTGTAGTCACACCGATATGTTTTCTTTATTCCACATGTGTCGCCATAGCATTTTCTTGTCAAGGATATGTCCTATAGAAACCTCATGTCTCAGAAAAAGCCTCTGCATGTTCACTCTTTAGTCACCGAGACTGATTAATTCTCCCACTGAAGACCACCGATAGAATCCCCTTGCACTGTGTCGGTGTGACTTGATGTTTTCGCCAAGACTTCTCTCTAATGAAAAGTTTCTCACCGAGGATGAACATCTTTATTGTTGGTCGGTGAGACTTGAAGCTTTCGGCAAGACCACACACCGAATACAAGACTCTTGCCGAAGTGCTTTCTCCCTTGCCACCGGGACTCTGATTGATGTGTTGCCAATAAGCAACTACATGTGAACTCCAGTCGCCGAGACATCTCTGGGGCCTTGCCGATAGGAAACATAGACGCCTATTCGATAGAATGCATTGGTAGTCGGCAAGACATGAAGAAAGTCTTGCCAACTACTGCCTTGGATTTTTTTGTGACCAACTGGATTAAAGAATGCCCTGCAACTGAGCTCCCCTAGCAAATATCATCATGTGTAGGATTTAATCCTGCAAAAGAAAGGTCTACATTAGTCCCCAGAAGCAAATAAGACATATTATAATAAATCCACCATTGCTTATAATTATTTTACTGAATTCCTAGCAAGAAGAAAACCAACTTAGGTTGAGACAAAACCAAGATTAAATCAGATAGAACAGAAGATAGAATCAGGAGAAAAACAAAAGAATTTCAAAGAGGAAAGCTAGTAACCAAAAGCAAAAGGAAACCAGAAGGAGAAAGGGGGACCCATTTTGTTCCAACTCAAAATGGGGGTGGTTATGCAAGGCATAACATTACAATATCATAAAAAATAATGGTTATATTATATAGTTGACAATCAAGAATAATGAATAATGGTTAAATTATATCATATATTGCTTAGTTATATTATGGTTAAATTATATAGTTTAAACAACTTTGAAGACAAGAACAATGGAAAAGTTTAACATTTTAACTTTAAAGTTTAAATACACATATATGTCATTGTCTTACACTACATATTTCATTTTGTATTATCATTGCATATTGAAATACAAAAAATATCATAGTTTTATGTTGATAAACATGCCAAAGTGACGTAGAGCAGGGTGGAAAACTCTCAACAAACCAACTACCCTTTAATCTTCCTTCTAGACACAAAACACCATTGGACAGTCATGAGTAGGGTACATAAGCACTAAATCAACAATCATCTTCCAATGAAACAGTCACCAACACTCCAAAACTGAAAACCCTCACTTTTGACAAGTTTCAAAGGGGGTTTATTGAAAACCTCACCTCTAGACCTCTCCTCGCCATTTGAATGCCCCCAACACCTTCAAATATGTTTTCCCTTACTTAATTAACTCTTAGAAAATTTTGCCCCAAGTGTTTTCCATCACTACCTACTCTTAACCTCCAAATTTCACTCGAAACACACATTCTTGACAACTAGGCATCATGCCAAAACCCCCAAATGGCCACCCCTACTCCTAAAATCATGCACACATGCCTCCACCTAATTATGCCATTCCATTGAGTTACAGTAGAATACAATGGGTGGAAAAGACATTTGGTGGAAATTTCCATGCTGCCCCTGTGGAAAAAGCATGAATTTAGGCCTAGGAGGCATACCTTGAAGTAGCAGATTAAAGCAATAGTTTGGAAGAAGGTTAGATCCTGGTTGTTTCAGTGTTATCAGGTGGAGTTTGATGTGATAGAAGGTTTGCAAAGGCATGGTAGGTCATTTGGATGTTTGGGCTTGGTGCAGGAGAACCAACCTTCTCTTTGTTTTCCATGAAGAGTTTGATAGGCAGTGTGTGTATTAGGGTGTTTTTGTTGAGTCCATGAGTTCAAATAAGGTCTTAAGTGACCATTCTATGGTGCTTGGTCAACTTTGAGGGGCTTATGTATTCATTTTGTAATGATTGTAAATCAAATGGAAAGGAGTGTCAAAGTTGTCAAGGGTGGTGTTATGCCTTGCATACACGCCCCAACTTTTGCTTGGAAAAGTTGGGGACCCCCTTTTTTCTTTTTCTTCTTTTCATTTTCTTTGTCTCTGTCGGGCGTTATTCGGATATCAAAACCATAACTGAAACTTTTCCAAGGTTTATGTTCCTGATCTCGTCCCGATCCCGATTCCCCGCTTCGCCTTTGGGTGTTGTTCGGGTTCACGTCTCGTCCTGTTTTCATCTCGTCTCATTCTCATCTTGTTCCCCAGCCTGTTTTTGTTTCATCTCGTTTGTCATCGTTTCGTCATTGTTTCATCTCGTCGTGTCATTTGTTCATTTTCATCTTTGTTGTTTCTTTGTTTTTGTCTTTTTCTTGGTGTCTGCTCTTCAAATATCTGAAAACACAAAAAAAAATTATTAACTTTGAGAAAAAAAATAAAAAACTTTAGAAAAATACAAAAAATTAAAACTTTAGAAAAATACAAAAATTAAAAAACTTTAGAAAAATACAAAAATTGAAAAACTTTTAAAAATAAAAATATAAAAACTTTAAAAATACATAAAATTAAAAAAAATCCTTTAAATAAATATTTTTCTTGGTTTAAGTTTTAAAAGATTTAAAATAAAGAAAATGAAATAAATAAATCTTTTATTTAAAAATATTTATAAAAAAATTAAATTATAAAAATTAAAAATGTTAAATAAAAGGTGAAATAAGTCTCATATAATCCCGAACCTGCTTGACAAAGAGAAATGAAATAATTAAACGCCCATGCGGACCCGAGGAGAATATTGAATTGGGCGCAAAAAAAAGAGGGAAATGTTCACATTTTGTTCCCGCTCTGCTCCCGCACAGTTTCAGAACGCGGACCCAGAATGGATTTTAATCCATGCACGAATGGTAAAAGGTTTCACATTCAGATTCTACTTCTGCTCCAACCCCGCTTGGTGCCTTTTCTCATTCTGTTCCCACTGTGAAAAATGAAGGTTTCGCTCCTCTCCCACTCTAATCCCGCCAATACAGCAAAATGAAAATGTCCATGCCCTGCCATGGTTCCCGTTCCACCCTATCAAGGTTTTGATCTTGTTCCCACTCTACGCCCGCATTGGAATAGCTCTGCTTCCGACAGCCGTAGTGAGGATGTAAAGGTGCAGCGATGGTCCCGATCCCACCAGGCATGGAAACGAGGGTGTATAAGATGCTCGACAGAATGCCTTAGAGAGAGAAACACTTCATATTAGGAAGTGATTGCAGATAACACACAAAGTAGATGTGTTGAAGAGGGTTTCAAGCGACTTTCATGTTGTGAATCATTGGACAAGATGCCTTGATGAAGATGTGGTCTCCTATTGATTATTAGATCTGCCAACAAAAAAATGGAATACAATAAACCATGGGATACGTGCGGAATAGCTATGTTCAAAGTCTTTAGAAATTTGGGCAAGTGCAATTGGCAAAGCTAAATCCAAGGAGGTGTGATCTCATAGCATACTGTGATTGCAAGGTATGTTGAAAGTGAAATTGTTGAAGAGTTGCAGAGGCAAAAAGGGTTTAGGATTTTACTTGCATCCTTCACCTGTGACAAACTATGGAGGCACGCAATGAGTTTGGACTATTTACAAAATGCCTCCATCATGTAATCTCATCGAATGCCATATTAGCAAAACACGCATAAAACAGATTTGTTGAAAGGGTTTTTAGAGGAAGCTTCAAGAAAATGCAAAGAATAGCTTTAATACCGAATTCCCTGACCTCTATCAATACCTCCTCTTGTTGTGCATGAAGGGGATCTTTGCAAATGCATAAATTATGGAAGCTTTGGAACAAGTTTTTAAACATCCACCAAAGAATAAAACAAAGATTCACAAAAATGGAAGCAGTGAAATAAGCGGTGACAAACTGTTTGACATAATTTTTTAATTCGGATGCCTCATGCAAAGAGATGATTGTAGAATATGCATAGAATGTATGAGGAAAATGGACTATTCAGTAGAATGCCTCAAAGAAACATTGTCTCATGGAATGTTGAAACATAAACAAAGCATCTGAACGACACAGGGATCCGAGAGTGGGCACTGGGAATGAAAGCTCTGGAGAAGGGCATGAAGGTCCATCAAAGCGTCAAGAAAAATATCTTTCCTCCCTGGTGTTGCAATTCTAACTGCCTTGATAAACATTGCATGCAAAATGTAGAAACGCAAAGAAGGCATGAATCTTTGACGAAGTTCCTTAAAGAGATATTGATCTCATGGAAAACCATGATGGCAGGGTATGCACAAAATGGAGAAGCCTTGACAAGGCAGCGAATTGTTAGAAAATACTTTGAAGAAATGGATGTCGTTGATTATAGGGTATGCAGAAATGGATTTGTTGAAGAGGCTTTAAAAACTTTCAAGCCAATGCAATCAGCCGGTGTGAAGCCAAAGCCTACAACCTTCGCCAACATCCTCCCTACTGCGACTAAATGCGCGAAGCTTAGACAAATCACATGAATCATTTGATAGAATGTCTTCAAAATGAATGTGATCTTAGATGGAATGCATAAGGAGACAGGGCGTTGTAAATTGTTTTCCATAATGCTTCTAAAAGATGTCATCTCATGGAATAAAATGAATGCAATTGGTGGATGTCGGGCCAAAGTCCACAACCTTTTCCAAGTCCCTTGCTTGCGCCAAAAGAAATGGGAGCTTTTGAACAAGATCTGGGCATCCCTCTAATGCATAGGCAATGCGTGTGAACCATTTGATAGAATGCCTTTAAGAAATGAAGTCTTATGGGATGCAATGACTGCAGGATTGCGCATAAAATGGAATTACTGAAAATGCTTTCAAAGAATCTTCAAACCAATGGAAATTGATGGCTATAAAACTAAATTCCAAAATCTGTGGATAACATCTCCTTTTGTCCTAAGAAGAATATATAAATGCTAAATGAGTGAGGTGATGGTACATGTTCGAATCCTTTGTTTTCCCAAATAGTCCATTGATGAGAAGATAGACTAGTTGGCTGATGTGGTTAGCTGAATGGTTGTGGTCAAACGCCTTCATTGGAATGGGCTTATTATTTGTCCATTTTCTGAGAGAGCTTTATAAATTTTCATTCATAGGAAATGTTTGGTGTTCATGCACAGGATGGTGCTCTTGATTGATTCATACATTCTATTTTATAGATCTTTATGAATTAATTGAGTAAATATGCATATGATTAGGGATTTATTGATTCAATGGATTAAACATTCATTTTTGCAGGTAACTTCCAGATTCACAGAGGAGCAGGGAGTGACAAAATTTTAAATCCATACTCAACATTGTTAATGATATTTTTATTTGAAATAACATTAATGTAAAAAGTGATTTATTATGTTTCAAATTATTTCAATTATGCAATTTAAGGTTTATTTACATTTAATTGAAGTAATTTGAAATTAATTAACTATTATAATTAATTGTCAATTGATTAATTTGAAAAGTTAATTAATGTTTTGATGTCATACAGGTAATTTTTTGTAATGGATTGGGAGATGATTTACAAAACTAGCGTGCAAAAAGAGAGGAGATTTTCTAAAAGGAATTTTCTAAAGAGATCATCAACTGAAGTAAGTTGAAAGTGTGGTGGGCCAGTTTAGTGTGATCTCTAGGAAAGGATGCAGATTTATGTAATGCAAAAGGAGAACTCTGAGTCAAGTTGAAAGTTTGCAATTATGAACTGGAGTCAAACTGGAGAGTGGAGTTTGAAACTGAAATCAACTAAGGACAAACATGAGATGAAACAAAAAGTTATCTTTCTGATTTAATTGTGTGTGCACAAAAGCTACAACTTTTGATGTTTGAGTTTGAGGAGGAAATTATGGAATCTTGACCTATTAATTGTAAAATTAAGCTCATTGTAAAGGGTTAGACACTTAGGAAAAGAAAGAAGTTTTACAGCTTAGCTGATTAGAAGTTTTATAGTAGGATAGGTGATGTATTTTTCTACAATTCTTAGTTTAGATTTTGAAGATATGGGTTTCTGTACACTGGTGATCTTGCTAGATTTGTAAATGTTGCTTATCTGTTTCATTGATAGTAGAAGCAGCCAAACTTAAACCTTCTTTAAGTTATTCTCTGGAATGATGTTTGTTTCATTAATCATTTGATTTGGAAAACTTTTAAGGAATGGAGTTCTATCTTTTCTTTTATTCGAATTATGATTTGCAATCTGCCATTAATATTTGCACTGTGAATGAATAGTTGTGTATTGATTACAGGTTGATTTTTTTGCAGTTCTAGTTTAAGAATTTCTTGGAAGGTAACAAGTTTGATTAGTTGAATGAATCAACATTCCTTTTCTTTCTATGTCCCTGATCTATCTTGTGCCTTTTCTTTATACCCCCCTGTTAGAGTAGGTTTAGATAAGAGTTCGGTCTTACAACAATCAAAAGCTCAATAACCAACAGACCCCTTGAACATTACAATTACACTGACCATTGAGCAATATCAACACATTTGAGAACCAACTACTAGGACCTTGGGAGTTATATTACTATATGTTGTCTTTCTTTTATAGGAGAAATAGAATAGAGATATTTTGTTTAAATGTTGTTGTGCTAGTTTGACCATCAACAGGTGGTAGTATATTTTTTTCTTGAATAAGACATGGTTTTTAGGTGAATAAGGTCTCATTAGACCCATTGTAATAGGTTAGGTGATTAAAAGGGTCAAAAAGAGAAAACATTACAAAACATGTAATGATGTTATTAAATTGTGTAAAAGATGAAATTATGATCTCCAACAATCATAAGTGATTTAAATTTTAGTTGGGAGGGAATTTGGTCATTGGTTGAAGAGGAGAAGCCTTTTAAAAGGCATGAGGACACTATTTGTAATGTTGGCTCAAAGTTTAAGGTATTGGCAATAAGCAAATTTTGGTTTTTCTTCATTTTTTTGTGTTTCTTTCACATTTTGCAAACCTATACGAGCCGTACAGACTGACATTTGCTATGTAATCTTTCATTTCTCATGGAAGAATGTGTTAGCCTTATTTTCCATTATGTTTGAAAGAATTTAATAAAGATATGTTGAAGAAATCATTGTTTTCCTTTGACAGGCCGAGAGCACCCTGTTGAGGGTTTTGAGATAAAAAAAACATGTCTTAAAGGGCCCTTACACTGACTGTATTTGTTGTAACAAGTGTAATGGCTCTAGGGAGTCTGATTAAGTTGTAGGTTGCATGATTAGAGTTGTATGGAAGGAAAAAAGGAGATAAGCCTGCTATCCTATTGATTTTTGTTAAAGAAAACACTTGAAAATGGAGCCCTCAGCCTCGGGTTTGTGAAAATCAATGAGAGTGTGGAGTTTTTCTAAACTTTTGAGCACATAGGGGTCAAAATACACATGTTTGAGTAGGTGGCATGGTTTGGGAGGTTGTGCAAGTGGGATTTTGAATAAACCCTCTGGGTTTGGCATAAAATTGAGGGTTTTGTGATTTTCTATGTTGGAAGGGTTAACCCCAGGAAAAAATTGTGGTTTCAGAGGTTTGAGGTCATAGGAAATTCTTCCCCATGGTTTCAAGGGCCTGTGAGAAGTTTAAAGATATGTTGCTTTGTAATTTAGGCCTAATTAGCCTAATTAGGTCAGTGTAGAAGGGGTGATTTTAGGAGGTTGGTCCAAAAGACTTATTTTTAACTTTGGGATATGTGTTACAACTCTGAAATGGGTGTCTAAAACCATCATAATTTTGTCAAGTTTCTTGGAGAGTATTTGAGTAAAAGGCCAAAAACTGAGTTTGCACTACTACTAAGATTCATGGGTGAAATTGAGAAATGGTGCTTTTGATTGTTTTCTCACTTACAAGATTGTTTGAATTTATTTAAAAGACCATTTTAATCTTTTTAGATGCCTCTTGAAAGCAAGTTATCAATTTGATTGAGTTAGAATCTCCTAGTCTATTGAATCCCTTAAGAGTCTAAAGTGCAAAATGGCATAAAACTTTAGCATGACGTTACTCAGATACCGTGAGGCTTAGAAACTTCTCATCAAATCCTATGGTATTTTTTGGTGCCCCTCTACAATAAACTCCCAAGGTTTTTCTATCTCGGAGGCGTTTTCCTATGGTGGCGACATTTCTCTTGGAGAAAAAGTTGTCAAATGCAAGTAGTGCAAAGTTGCAAAGTGGTAAAAATTTTGTTCTGCAACTCCTGTGACCAAACTAATTGTTCCAACACGTCCAAGTGGGTACGTTTATGCTAGGCATGGTCCTCTTTCACACCCAAACGTGTTGAATCGCTCTGAGCTACGTTCAACCGGTTGAATCCCTTAAGAGTCTGAAGTGCAAAATGGTTGCAAACTTTAGCATGATGATACTCGGACACCGTGACACTTAGAAACTTCTCGTCAGAGCCTATGGGATCATGTTGTACCCCTCTACAATAAGCTCTCTTATTTTTTTCTATCTTAGAGGTGTTTTCTTGTGGTGGCGATATTTCTCTTGGGGAAAAAGTTGTCAAATGCAAGTAGTGCAAAGTTGCAATGTGGTGCAACTTTCGTTTTGCAACTCGTGTGACCAAAATAACCATTCCAACACATCCGATTGGTACATTTACACTAGGTATGGTCCTCTTTCGCAGCCAAACACTCCAAATCGCTCCAAGTTACGTTCAACTGGTTGAATCCCTTAAGAGTCCAAAGTACAAAATGGCTGCAAACTTCAACATGACATTACTCAAACACCGTGAGGCTTAGAAACTTCTCATCAGAGCCTATGGGCTCGTTTTTTGCCCCTCTACAATAAACTCTCTCATTTTTCACTATCTCAGAGACATTTTCCTGTGGTGGAGAGATTTCTCTTGCTGAAAAATTGTCAAATGCAAGTAGTGCAAAGTTGCAAAGTGGTGCAACTTTTGTTTTGCAACTCGTATGACCAAACTAACTATTCCAACGAATCCGAGTGGGTACATTTATGCTAGGCATGGTCCTCTTTTGCACACAAACGCACCGAATCGCTTCAAGCTACGTTCAATAAGCTGAATCTCTTAAGAGTTCAAAGTGAAAAATGGCTGCAAACTTCAGTATGATGTTACTCGGATATCGTGAGGCTTAGAAACTTTACATCAGAGCCCATGGGATTATTTTGTGCCCCTCTATAATAACCTCTCTTATTTTTTGCTATCTCGGAGGCATTTTCCTGTGGCGGCGAGATTTCTCTTAGGGAAAAAGTTTTCAAATGCAAGTAGTGCAAAGTTGCAAAGTGGTGCAACTTTCGTTCTGCAACTCATGTGACCAAACTAACTATTCCAATGCATAAAAGTGGGTACGTTTGTGCTAGAAATAGTCCTCTTTCACACCCAAACGTGTTGAATCCCTCTGAGCTACGTTCAATCGGTTGAATCCCTTAAGAGTCTGAAGTGCAAAATGGCTACAAACTTTAGCATGACAATACTCGGACACTGTGACACTTAGAAACTTCTCATCAAAGCCTATGAGATTGTTTTGTGCCCCTCTACAATAATCTATTTGATTTTTTTCTATCTCGGAGGCATTTTCCTATGGTGGCGAGATTTCTTTGGGAGAAAAAGTTGTTAAATGCAAGTAGTGCAAAGTTGCAAAGTGGTGCAACTTTCGTTCTATAACTCATGTGACCAAACTAACTATTCCAACACGTCTGAGTGGGTACTTTTACGCTAGACATGGTCCTCTTTCGCACCCCAATGCGTCGAATTGCTTCGAACTACGTTCAACCGGTTGAATTCTTTAAAAGTCTGAAGTGCAAAATGGCTGCAAACTTTAGCATGATGTTACTCGGACACCATGAGGCTTAGGAAATTCTCATAAAATTCTATGGGCTTGTGTTTATCCCCTCTACAATAACCTCTCTTAGTTTTCACTATCTCAGAAGCATTTTCCTGTGGCGGTGAGATTTCTCTTTGGGAAAATATTGTCAAATGCAAGTAGTGCAAAGTTGCAAAGTGGCGCAACTTTCATTCAGCAAATTGTACAACCAAACTAAATGTTCCAACGCATCTGAATGGGGATGTTTATGCTAGGAATGGTCCTCTTTCACACCCAAACATGTTGAATCACTTCGAGCTATGTTCAACCCGTTGAATCCCTTAAGAGTCTGAAGTGCAAAATGGCTGCAAAATTCAGCATGATGTTACTTAGACACCATGAGGCTTAGAAACTTCTCATCAAAGCCTATAGTCTTGTGTTGTTCCCCTCTACAATAACCTCTCTCGATTTTCACTATCTCAAAATCATTTTCCTGTGGCAGTGAGATTTCTCTTAGGGAAGAAGTTGTCAAATGTAAGTAGTGCAAAGTTGCAAAGTGGTGCAACTTTCATTTTGCAACTCATATGACCAAAATAATTGTTCCAACACATCTGAGTGGGTATTTTTATGCTAGGAATGGTCCACTTTCGAACCCAAACACGCCAAATCGCTCTGAGCTATGTTCAACCCGTTGAATCCCTTAAGAGTCCAAAGTGCAAAATGGCTGAAAACTTCATCATATTGTTACTTAGACACCATGAGGCTTAGGAACTTCTTGTCATAGCCTATGGGATCATGTTGTGCCCCTCTACAATAAAGTCTCTCAATTTTCACTATCTCGGAGGCGTTTTCCTGTGGCCGTGGGATTTATCTTGTGGAAAAAGTTGTCAAATGCAAGTAGTGCAAAGTTGCAAAGTGGGGCAACTTTCATTCTGCAACTCATGTGACCAAACTAATTGTTCCAATGGGTCTGAGTGGGTACGTTTATGCTAGGAATGGTCCTCTTTTACACCCAAATGCGTCGAATCACTCTGAGCTACGTTCAACCCGTTGAATCCCTTGAGAGTTTGAAGTGCAAAATGGTTGCAAACTTCAACATGACGATACTCGAACATCATGACACTTAGAAACTTCTGGTCAAATCTTATGGGATCATGTTGTGCCCCTCTACAATAACCTCTCTCAGTTTTCGCTTGGAAGGAAATTCAACATGTATAAGTCAAGATCAAATCCGCCCAATCTCGGCAAGGCACAAGAAAAGTCCGCCATGCCCATGGTCAAGGAAAATGTCGAAGATGATTCAAAGTTCACTTGGGAAAGAAAAGCTATGTCCAAACTGCTGTCAAGTCCACCCTTGGCTTGAATAATGCTTATCAAAGACAAAGGTAAAGTCCGCCCAACTCAAAGCATACATGGAAAAGACAACATAGAGTCGGCCCAACTCAAAGCATACATGGCAAAGACAACTTAAAGTCCACCCCAAGCTAAAAAAAGGAGATGGAAAACATATCTTGAAGTATGCCTTAGGCCAAGATTAAAGGGGACATCCAACACGCTGAGATGGTGCCTCATCATCTTCCAACCAATCATATTGTTCCAAGCTAGCATGCTTAGGTTCAATGAACCTAACACTTCATAATGCAACAAATTTTTATTGTTGGTTTATATTTAGCAAAAGGATAAGTGTCCCCAAGTGTAATTTTCTCATTGGTTGAGAGGTAGTTAGTTGTGAACTGTTTGAAAAAAAATCCTCAATGAAATGTGTTCTCTTGGTGATGGAATGCCATGACAAGCACATTGAGACCACATTTCTTTTAGGCATTTTATTGAACAGTTCACTGCCTTGTTGGTGTAGGAGCACCAAGCCTCCTGATATGGTATTGAATGATCATGGATAGAATTGTGGTTAAGATAAGAGAGTTTGAGTTTTTTTTTTGTTTCAATAAGGTCTACTTAGACCATTCTCATGTTTCCAAAATGATTTAGAGTTTTCATTTGATAATTTGGCCATAACTTGTAATCATGTTAAAAGTTGTCAAGATGGTCAAATGTTGTCAAGGTAAGTAGAATAGTAAGTCATTTAAGAGGGTCTAGGGGATTAGGAAATAATAAAGAGTCAGAAGGAGGAAAATGTCAAATTTGTAAGTTGCATAAATGCAACAAATTTGAAAACCAATGACTACCTCCTTTGAAAAGTTGTTACTTGGTAGTTATAGACGTTCAGAGAAGTTGGAATTGAATGTAATCATTATAAAAGCCTAAAAAATGGCTCGTGCAGGGTTGTTGAAGGCAGTTTGAAGATTGTACACATTTTGTTTTCATGAAATACAACATTCTCAACAACTTCTTTCCTATTTTTCTAAACTTTGAAGGCTTGGTAGAGACCCGTACAACTTGCCTTTGCTCTAAAACTTCTGAGATTTTTTAGGTACGTGTGTTGGCTCTCTAATGCTTCAAATTTGAGGTCTTAATTGTGCAAATTGAGGGAGAAATCTTTATTTTTCTGGGATTGTTGATTTACCTTGTTTTGGGGGTTTTGAAAGTGAACAAAATGGGTTTCTAAGCCTTCCACCCACTATATAGTTTTTTAACTCGGTGGATAGGCTTAGATAGGTGAAATAAACATGTATGCATATTTTTTTGTGCAGGGAAGGTGTATTTCTTGATTTTAGTGAGTCCCTAGGGTTGTTTCCATTGGAAAATGCATGAATTTAAGGGGTATAGACCTAAACCTAATGATGGGGTGTTAGTAAAAGTTATATTATGAACTTTTAAGCTTTTGGGGGTGAATTCAAGGGTTTTTGACCAGGTGGCAAGTTTGGGAAGGGTCTGGAAGTGTCTTTTTCAATAAACCCTCATCAAAAGTGCACAAAACAAGGGTTTTTGGGTTTGGTGTGGAGGTGGCCATAAAAATGAAATCTAATGGGGGATTTTTGGGTTTGATAACCTTCCAATTGATTCCCTAAAGTCTCATAGTGTTTGCACAAGTTTAAGAGGGGGGTCCTTTGTAAAATTGACCTATTTGGAGGCCTAAAACGGTGAGAAAGTCAGTTTTCTCAAATTTGTTCCAAAGGAGTCATATGGGGGGATAAGATATGTTTTGTAACTTTGTAATGGGTGTCTGAATCATCCTTTTTTTTTCAAGTGTTTTGGGAAGTTGTGGAGTTAAGTCCCTAAAAACAGGTTTGCACTGCTACTAGGTTTGCAAGGGTGAAAGTGGGAAATCCTACCTCTGATTGATTTCAAAATATGGGAGTTGTTTTGATTGGTCCAATAGATCCTTTTAATCTTGTTAGATTCCTCTTGAATCCAAGTTGACACTTTGAGTTGGTTTGGGTCTCTTGTCTCTGCATCACTTGTCTATGCTATTGCTTCTTATTATGCTTTCATAGATTTTTTCCAAGCATCCATAGCTTGTTTGCAAGCACCTATTTTAGGATTTTAGCCATATCAGCAAGGCATTGAATTATTTGATAAAATTCTTTGGTAAACATGTACGAAAAATGTGGTAGCATAGACAAGGCAATAAATTGTTTGAAAAAATGCCTCAAAGAAACGTGGTCTCATGGTGATGGAATGGCATGAAAATCCATAGCAATTTGCATGTCATGGAATTCCATCACCATGAGACCTCATTTCTTTCAGGCATTTTTTTTAAGCAATTCATTGCCTTGTTTATAATATTGCTTGATATTATTCTTTTGATAGATTTTTTCCAAGCATCCATAGCTTGTTCGAAAGCACTTGTTTTATGCTTTTAGCCATAGCAACAAGGCAAAGAACTGTTTGACAAAATACTTTGGTAGACATGTATGAAAATTGTGGTAACATAGACAAGGCAGTGAACTATTTGATAAAATATGTCAAAGAAATCTGGCCTCATAGAATGCCATGATAAAAAAATGCAATTGGCAGCTGCTCCTACTTATTAGTTATGCAATGTGAAGTAATTGCATAATTGCTTAGGTTGGCTTTGTAAATTTACTATATTGTAATTGAAATTTTGTCATCTATTAGCATCTAGTTATTAGTTATGCAGTGTGAAGTAATGCTTTGACTTTGAAAGATGTGCAATAAAATGTAATCAACGATATGAATATAAACTACAAAAAAATATTTTTTACAATTCATTAGTTAAAATCTTTATTTTATTTGCTCTCTATATCTCTATATATGCTATGGAAATACCTTTCAATTTCAAAATAAATAGATTTTATCTCTTGTTCTACAATTTTTTACCTTTTTTTAAATATGATTTTTTCCCAACTTTTTAAAAAACTCTTATACTTTTGTTTTGCCAATTTTTTCCCCAAAAGATTTTTGTTGCTATACATTCGAAGCATGAATCATACACGTGAATACACACACTATACGTGAAGTATACATGTGAATAAGTGAAGCATACATGCGAATAAGTGAGGCACAAGTAATTGAAGCATTCCAAAGGATACAAACCACCAGGAATGGAGCTTATTTACACAATACGCTTTAGATGGAGCTTATTGAGCAATTGAAAGTAATTAATTAAGCATTAGATGTAAACAAAATCCATACCTACAACATTCAAGCATACGATTTACACAATACGCATGATAACATCATTCAAGAATGGCAGTAGCAACATAATATTTTTTTAATCAAAAATCTGTAAGGTATACAAGGATATATATTGATAAAATTATATAGAATATATCCAAAAAAGCCATATAGGCTTAGTACAAAGGAGCCATATTATGGACATAAAATGTCATGTATATATCACTTGTACAAAACATATGTTCCAAAATGCCACATAGGCATACAACAAACGACCCTAATACAGTCATTTCCCTCTAGGGGAAGGAAATAGATCTTGTGCTGCCTTCGAAATTCGGTTGGATGGAGTGACTATTAGTTCTCTAGTCTTTTGAACAAGCTCACTAGTCCTCCTCTCTTCACTCTGGACCTTCAATTGATACCATAAAATGTAAAGATGTTACTACACAGAAATTGAATTGTGGAATGACATATAACAAAATATAATCACTTGCCGCATACAGATAGTCATCATTCACATTTACATCATTACCACATCCACGATCTAGAGTGACAACCACATGTGGCAACCATCAAGATAGAAATTAAGCTACACAAAAGTATCATGAAAAATTTCTATAATAGACCATAAAAGAGTAAATATAATGTAAAATCGACTAATCTGTTGCATACCTCTCTCAATGGATTAGAACTAGCTATTGATGTAACAACTCTGTGGTCCATCGTGCCACCAACATCACGAGGGTTGTCTGATGTCAACATCTGCAAATGGTAAATGAAAGAGTAAATGGTAGGGTGAACTATTAAATGTTAATGGGATGGGATTAGGAAGGAATAAATTCCAAAAAAAAGTGAATTAGGAAAAGATAATGTGACACGATCAAGGAATACAAATGCAATGTTTGTGTTTCTCATCAATTTTTTAGATTTGTATATGTAAAATTATGAAAACTAGCTAACATTGTTTTACAACACTATTATTGAATAAAGGCTACCTGAGTGTAAGGTCCTTGAGGAAATGAATTGAGAGGTGTGGAGGTCGAAGGTCCACTAGTAAACTGTTTGAAATCCAAAGCATGTTATGAGACAAACATTCAAATATAAAATTCAACTATTCAAATGCAATAATAATGTCTTTAATACTAGTTGCATACATGTGGACTCAACGTCAAGAACGAATAAGGGTTTGTAGGAATGGGGCATGTCTCATGAACACTCCAACCCTAAAATTTCATCAAATCAAAATTCTACTAATTTACTTATTCTTAAATTTCAAAATATAATTTAATAAACAACATTAAATGAACTTGCTGAATTTTACCTGATTGTCAATATTGAATGTATCATTCAACATATCATCTATGAAAGCCATCACCTCTGCAATTGATGTAGGCTATGCAGCTGCATCCCGAGCACTTTGATAATCGTACATGCAAATTGCACCAAAAGCGCCACAATGGTGGGTGGAGCTCGGGGCCTACACGTCTCCTCCACACCAGGCTCTACTAGAGGCCTCACACACTGTAAAATGGTCTGGGTGAGTAAGCCAATCGACTCCAACGTGTCCACCTCTACACTATCCTTAACAATGGAAGGAATGACCACATGCTCCACCATGGGTCTAGCCAAGGGTCTTAGTGCCAACTGTGGATTGCGTCGTGCAGCAGGTCTATCATGTGTGGAGCCCCCACCTCTACCCTAAAAGTCTAAGATGTCAAAATAATTTGGCATCTTATTGAGGATAATCTCACAATAGAGTTTCCTCAAAAAGTATTGTGGTACCTCATGGTTATTGCATGGAGGTTGGTCAAATACCATCCACCACTGCTCCCAAAATTTATTTTTAATTAACTCATGGTGGCACCAATGGATGGGGAACCTCCTACATGAATGAGACAAAGATGTGTTGGTTTTCGGGTCTGTAAATAGGGCACACAAGTTGGCTTTGCTAATTTTTTGTTTTTTAACATCTGCATATGACAAATCTCTAGCATAATGTTGTCTCATCTCATGCCTCTTATTTGACCAAAAATTTATTTTCTTGCTCATTTCTCTTAAATGAGATACAATTGACTTCAATGATTCAACAATCCCTCTCCTATAAGGGTGGGTTTCAGCATGCTCGGTTAATCTTCCAATTAATTGTTCAATGTCTATTTTATTGTTCTCAATTTGATTTAGAACATTTTCTTGTGTTCCTTGATGATGCCTATGAATTAATGGAGGGGTTTCAGGTTGTTCTTGAATAGGAGGCTCTTCCTGAGGGGGTGACTGTGAATTCTCAAAGTTTCGAGGTGGAGATTCATTCCCTGATAATTAGAACCAAATTTTATTATAAAAACCTATTTCAATCTGCATTCTAAATCAAATTCAAAATAAATTGAATAAAAATACATACCTCTTCGCAATCTTTGACATCTCTGATGTGTTGGCGGCATCCTCGTGAAAGATAGCAAGCTAACGATGCAAATAATGGATGATATTTGGTGAGCGCGAGTTGGAGATCTCTAATCCTCCAAGCCTAGATGCGGGTTGAAGAGAAATGAGGGTTTGAAATACGTTTTGTGCTTTTATTTTTCTTTTCAATTTGGCGCACGCCAAATGACTCGTCATTTGGCATGTGGCAAATGGCTAATTTTGGCCTTTTTTTGCAAATTTTTACAATTTGACACCTAAATTGTGTCACAAATTGGTGCACTTACCCTACAATGCATTCTTTATTTTAATTAATTAATAAATACGGCCATTATAAAGATACAATGCATTCTTTATTTTTAATTAATTAATAATTACGGTCAAATGACTGTTTTGAGGGCTGCATAGACATTGCCCTTCAATTCGAGGGAAAGCTAGGCACACCTTATTCTACACTGCCCCAGACTTGAATCTTCTCCTTTCCATCTTTAGTTTCCCTCACCCCTCTACTCACTTTCAGGTTTATTAATGCACTAATTGAAAATTCTCATACAAGGACTATTACACTTACATCTAATGAAATTTTCATGCAATTAAATTTCCACTAATTTTTTTAATTAAATATCTATTTTAACTTATTTTACTTTAATTTTAATTTATTATTCTCTTTCTAATTATGTTCAAGCACTTTCAATAAATAAACTTATTTATTTATTTTATTTTCTTTAATAATATGCATGTAACTATTCACATAGTAAAAACGAATTAGCTTTAGTTGATACAAATAATCATGTGATTCAATAAAAAAAAATTAAATTAAATTATCCAAGAAAACGAAACGTGACAAACCTTCATTTCATACTTTATAATTTTTTTTAGAAGTCAAAATATTCATAGCCCTTCCTTCCAAGGATAGTAAAATCTCCCAGCCTTACCTGTGATGGTAGAAAGCCATCTTTTTTGTGTTTCTTGAAATGAAACTTGTTAGTCTCATACAACTACCACATGATCTCCAAAAAGGCTACTCTATCTTGTACAAACATGGGTAATTTGTGGTGTGTCATCAACACACCATATATTCTTATGACAATATAATTGTCATGATATAACAAGTCACCCTAATTTATGGGCAAAAGAAAGGGGTCTCGGAAAATTGATGACTTTGTTATATAATATTTTCCTTTGAAAACTAAGCTTGTTCAAAACAAGAACTTAACAAAAAGTCCTAAAAAATATAATACTTTGCAAAGGCCCAATGCATATCAATATGCACAATTTGCAATTGAACTAGCATTATGTGTCCCTCAAGTACAACATTTGAAACAAGTTGTTTACCCTATCCTGTTCTCCAAAAAAAGTATTTCTACTTGTGGCACAAAATTGAATAGCACTCAAAATTACAAGGTGGATTGTTCTACTTGAAATTCACCATTGCCTTATGTAGGCTTTCAACCACAAAAGGGCTATAATTAAAAAGCCTATTAACATGAGATTTTTGAATATTTGCAACAAGAATCATCATGTCTATCCACATTCTCTAATTGTAACTAATTCCCAAAACCTGACATAGCACTTAATAATTCAATCTAAAATACCCTTCAAATTTGTTGACATTGAAAGACTTCAATTCAACATTTGGAATAGGTTTTGGGAATTTTAATTTTTTATTGAATTTTGACCAATAATTTGGTAGCCATTTTATCCTATAGCTATTTTTATCCCTATGATATTTACCATACATTTTTTATAAATCAATTTTTTAATTGTGTTGCGATTCAAATTGAAAATAATTTTGATCAACTCCTTGTTTGTGGTGAACAAAGCCTTCCCATCTATAGACTTAACCTTTCTAGACTTTCGGTCATACTATGCACAAATACCCCATAGGTGTCTACTAAGGAAACAATTTGGAACTATCAACTTAGCTAGGTCAAACCTCCAAGGGTTGTTCAAAGGTCAAGGATGAAAAGACTTGTTGAAGAAATATTCAAGCAAGTCCAAACCTGCACTAGGGATGGCAATTTCCCTCAAATACTCCATTGTATCCCACAAATGGTTGGTTAAAACTCTCTTTCCTAATGGTTATTTATTTTCCTAGGCACATTAGAGAATTGGTCCACCAAATTTTGGGAAGGTAATCTCTTTGATGATAGGGAGGACATTATTTAATGTTGGTTGGAGTTCCATACAGTTATTTGGAATTTAGACAATCCTCTCAAACGATAAATCTCTAATTAACCAACCCCAAAATACCTTGAAAATGCATAAAACAACCTTACCCTTTCAAAATGATAACTAGAGCAAAGATAGAACCAATATATTTCAAAAAAATAGCACAAGAATTCACTCAAAACAAGTGCATCAAACCGAGTTGCTCATACTAGCTCTAGAAACCTTGTATTGGTATGGTAATGGTGGAATTGGAGCTTCAAAATGCGCTTGGTTCTCCTTAGCTTGTGTTTATAATGCTTGTAAAATTATGTTCCTTTAGTGAGTGAAGCTAAGGCACAAAGAATTATTTAGCAAATGGTAGATGGTTTCACACACTATAATAGTGGCACATTAATGGCACATTCCAACTTGTGTTAACTTGTTTGAAACAACTTTTCAACAAGGTCATTGATTAATTTAGAAATAATGAATCAATGGTGGCATTACACTTTGGTGAGTGTTACTTTATTGCTTCCTAATTTTTTTATCAAAGTTGAACACATTACACATTTGAAATTGTCATGTCTCAATAATTGATAATGATAACTTGTCTTTTGAGTCAACAACAACTATGAGTGTTATTGTCAAGGTGCTTGAAATTTGGACCAATCAACTTCAAACACATGGCTACTATTATATCCACATTGTTGTGATAGATCCTATGTGTACCACATTGTGAAGCTATCACATATCAATTATTGGGAACTTGCCTCGTAAGAGCACTTGTTGATGTGCAGACATCACACAATGTAATGAAAAATGGATACGTTATAATATTCACATAGAAGTGTCTTTGGAAGTATTATTTGAACATGGTTAGTGCATAATTTGACCATCTAGGTGATGACATGGAGTTGAGTGAACATATGGGGCAATTGAATAGCACAACACGTGTCAAAGGACTACTAACTAGGCATATTTGTGGGAAAAAGGTTAAGGCACAGAGAGTGGTGGAACCTAGATAATGTTCATCACACATCAATAAGAGCTTTTTTAGCAAGGAGTACACTTACTAATACAAAAAGTTAATGTGATGCAATAGAAAGCTTCTACGTGTACACTATGCTCTTTGAAAATATGGATGGACAAGTTGGAAATAAAGGATTGAAAGCAAATATGGGACTACCATGTGTATGCATAGGAAAGTGAACGGGGTTTAAACAAATCGAGTATACATTTACTAACAAACAACATGATGCCATGACACTACCATTAAGGAACATACAGGGGGAATGATATCCAATAGTGCACTATCAACAAGTGAGGGCATAACCAACAAGAAACAATTGCCAATGAGATAAAGCATTGTGATGGAGTGAATGGACAATGAAAGCAAAGACATGAATCATCAATTTAAAGGGCCAAGACTGGGTTAAGTCACTAGAGGAAAAGAAAGAATGGAACCAAGTAGGACAAAATAAATGGTAAAAATAAAAACCAAAACCTGGGACATAACAAACCAAGGGACACCAAAGGACTAGCTAGATATGAAATCAAAAAGTTTAAAGTATGGATCAAAAATAAAAACACTAAAGCACTCAATGTTAACATGTTACTACACTTTTGTAGCGAATTCTAACATCCTTTTCCCTTCAACACCATTGGAAACAACCTACAAGTGAATCTATGTGAGTTTGACTATGGAACCTTCCTAGTTTGAACTACTCAACCAATTTCTTTTTATGATTGAAAATCATTTTAAATGGTACCTCATTACTTATATTTAGCTGATAGGCTACATATAGTGTGAGATTTGAGCTTGAAACAAGTGTCATGTTTGCAAACAATTATTGAGTCATCGGAAAACAAGTTTAGCTAGCGTTTAATGGTAGCTTCCAAAATATGAGGAGAAAGCCTCCAAAATCTCACTTATCATGTAAAAGTTAGATAAATATTGATTTGCCAATTGGATGGAAACGTTCTATTTCCATTTGCACTGGTTTTTGTCAATTTGATGGCAATTTTTCTTTTTCATTGACATTGCTTTATGTTTTAAATTTACATACAAATATATCAACTTTTCTTTTTCATTTGCATTGCTTAATGTTTTAAATTTGCATGCAAATATTTCAAAATCAGATAATACCTAATTTCTTTAAAGAAAAAAACTAAATTTACCTAAATTTATTTCATTCTTTTATTTAGCACTTATTATTTATTATTTAATGCATGCATATAATTTTATATCCTTAAACCTCATTTAAGTACAAGGGCTAATATTCTACATAATATCCATGTTCCACAATAAATGAAATATCTCTCAACCTTGAGTCATACTCCTCTATATTATTTAGAACGTTCAATAACCAAACGTTTAAATGTTTCAGATCTCAATGTCAGATTTCTGAATAAAATGCCTGTTACAGATCTCTAAAATTATTTGTCCAAAATGCCAATTATAGATCTCTGAAAATCTGTCTAAAATGCCTTTTATGGATATTTGAAACTTATCTGTAAAGAATGGGATTCGAACCCATGCCCTTTCGGACCAGTACCTGAAACTGGCGCCTTAGACCAACTCGGCCATCTTGACTCGTTGGAACAAATTGACGAACAATTCTAAATTAATAAATTAGGAAAAAACCACCACAGAGGACTGCTCCTTTTCAAGTGCAGTTAATTGCTTACAGAGAAAACTACCCGGATGAATGCGAGAAACGAAGCAAAAGTTTATACATATTTAATTAAAAGGTTCTTCATTTTCCTTCCTACTTCAATATTATGATAACTAAATCTAACTGCTGTGTACGATCTTCTTGTAGTCAGTTGTCATTTTACCCTTACCCGCCCTAATTTGACTACTTAGTATTATCAATCCAAATTTATTTTTTTGATAAATGGATAGGGTTTATATATTATTTTAATATTTAAAAAAAAATTATGTATTAAATTAAATATAAGATAAATTAGCAATCACCTTGGTGTGCAATGGGTACGCCTAAGAGGCGTGGAAGATCAGTTAGGAAAAAATTTGGTCGCTTTTTTTTTTGGCATACATTTGTGCAAGTACATGAGGTCAATTGTAAGTCATATAAGAATGATGTTTGTGTAACAAACGTAAAAACATATGTAAAAGATAAAAGACAATAGACAAGGACCTTATAATGATGTATGCACATTTGGACCTAGTCCAACGGAAAAATTTATCTAACCTTAAGGAGGTTAGGGGCAAAGTCCATTCCTATACCCTGGGTCAACAAAGCAATAATTGACACACAATATAACTAAACCTTGCCTTTGCCCACTACGAAGTAGAGTCGAATCTGACCTCGGGGAATACAAACCCCAAGCCCCAGCGAACTCTACTACAAGTGGTGGCTTATGTATGCACATTTGTTACTCCTTTACATGAAATCCAAATGTTTCGCTAATGATTTATTATTTAATACCCTAAAATGAAAGACGGTGTTTAAATATTGAGTGATACTTTAAAAAAAAAAATATATAATAGAGTATATATATATATATATAACGAACTTGCAAATTTCAACCTCACAATATGACAAAAAAGAACTTCCAAACGAACATGGACCTAAACATAGGGAACATACACTAAGTTCGCCCACAAATCGACAAGAGATACCAAGCGTATCACGTGTTTAATTTTTGCGCTCTCACAACATAAGTTCGTTGGTCTTCGTTGGTCTCAATGTCTTCCAGATCCATGTACTGATATGATAGAGATTTGATGTTTATTCTAAAAAATTTAAACCAAAATAAACAAAGGTTTTCATGAAGCATAAGCGTATTTATTGCCTTGATTTCCTGTTCAATGCCTTGATTTCTTTTGTCCCGCCCATTTGTCACTTTCCGTCCCACATATAAAAAAATATACGCTAAAAGATTCAGTCTCAACTATTTAATGTCTTCTTAAATTCTTTTCAATTGGTCGACACGCAATTGTTTTATGTGCGTGAAACAGAGGCGATGCCGATGCCCGGTTCGTTGCGTGTGTAAGCGAACAAGAACACTTCTCTGTGCACGCCACGCGAATTTGAAGCCGCTCTTGGCCTGCAAATAAAAAATCCTTTCACTGATTTGGAATTAGTCTGAACTTCGACTTTGAGGGAAAATTTTAATCAGATAAATCGAGATAAACGATAAAAGCAGGCATTTCGATGACGGGAAAGCAGGCGTTACCGTTACAGGTGTTTTTGGATGTGGAAAGAACAGGGTCGATGGGTAGAAGGCGAGGGGATAAAATTGTTTACCCAACTACAAAGGATGATGAAGTTCAGCAGCAGGAGCGGCCGAATGCCATTTCGTACATGGAAACTCCGAACAAGAAACGGAAGACATGGCTATTTCCTGCATTTGTTGTAGTGAATGTAGTTATGTTTATAGCGATAATGGCAGTGAATGATTGCCCTAAGAATTCAGAAAGGCCTGACAAGTGTGTCCCTAAGTTTTTGGGCAGAATGTCCTTTCAGCCTCTGAAGCAGAATCCTCTCTTGGGGCCTTCGTCCTCCACGTAAGCTCTGCTTTCATACCCATTGTGATCTTTTCTTTTGTTTTCTGCAGCATTATATGTTTTCATACAAAATGTGAACATTTTATCAATTTACAGATGCAAGAAAAGGAATAATTTGAATTAGAGTTATTTTTATTGAAAAGTTATTTAGCGGATTCTCCTCGGGTAGTTTTGTAATCTGGGATGTTGGTTCTGGATAGATTTTCAGTCGGTAAGGTAATAGGTTCTAGGTTTAAACACTAACCCACATTTATTAAGATCACCAACTTTGGCCATGGAAGAATTCTCCAGCAATGTGTATGAATTAATGAATTGGGAATTTGGGATTTAGATGTTTATAAAGAGAAAGTTACCAGTCCTACCAACAGTAGAAGCAAAATAGTCCCAACTCTGCATACCCATCAAGGCGCATTACCCTTCCCACTTGGACATCACATTTACCATACCCACTTCAAGAGCAAAGATAAATGTAATCACTGTGCGATGTGGATTGTCACAAGCCCAAAATACACACACCTGTGTGTTTCATACACCAGGTCGGTGTCTCCGTGGCAGTGACCTAAAAATCTACCTTCTCGCATGCACCCATATCCTATTGACTTCTTGTATGCTACCATTATATACACATTGCCTTCTCACATATGGCCATTTTGTTCTTCAAAAATAACCGTGTACCTGGAAAATAATTTTTTATATGGTGTAGGGGATGCTTCACAAATGTGCCACTACTTGAATTTCTCACACTGAGGCCCTTTGGCATGCTAATTTGGACTATACGAGCCATGCTTTATGCAAGGCAGGAGTCTTGATTTTAATGGTGTTAATGTATGGAGGTGTCCTTTAGATGAAATTCATGTTCACCCCAATGTGTTTCAAAACACCGTTTCAATTTTGAACAATGACATTTTTATGATGATGTAAATTCTATGGCATGTTCCAAATTCAGATGGTAACACATGCATGCCCAAGACACATAAGCAGCTGTTAATTGCACCCTTTTTATTGGCATTGCTGTCATACATATCTCCGTGTTTTCTTTACCATATAGCCATGTGCCAATTCTGGTTGTATATTGCTTTTCTTGCAGATTAGAGAAAATGGGAGGCCTTGAATGGACTAAAGTCGTACAGCAGCATCAGGGATGGAGGCTCATTACGTGTATTTGGCTACATGCAGGAGTTGTTCATCTGCTTTCCAATATGCTCAGTCTTCTTTTCATAGGAATCCGTCTTGAGCAAGAGTTTGGCTTCTGTAAGTTCTAAAACGCATGCACTGTCATAGCATTCAGCATTGTATAAAATGTGCTTGGTCCTTGGTTGATAAATCTTAGATATAATTTCCTTTGTTCCAGTGATGGCGATCTTTTTTTTTTGTTGAAACTGTTTCTTTTTTATGCAATTTATTTGCTTCACATAAGTTTTGTTGTTTTGTGTTATTTGAGTTGTTGGCCAATTCTGATTTCATTTTGATTCCTTGAATTTATAGCTTTTCTTAGTAATTCAGAACAATTCTGGTTGTTTAATCGATCATATTTCTTGTTATCTGTATGCTGAAGAATATACCAGCAGCTAATTGCCTTTCTACTTTCTGGTTATTACAGTTAAGATTGGCATGCTATACCTGCTTTCTGGATTTGGTGGCAGCTTGTTGTCAGCTTTATTTATCCGGAATAATATATCTGTTGGAGCATCGGGTGCTCTTTTTGGGTTACTAGGTGCTATGCTTTCAGAACTTCTTACAAACTGGACAATCTATGCCAGTAAGGTAAGCAAAGTCTTAAGTCTTGATGGACCCCTTTTATTGAAAAAATATATAATTTATGTTTCAGCATGTGCATGTTAAGCCAAAGTCTATTTTTTAGGAAACTTGTGGCATCTAACCAAGGTGTACTTGAAAATTCCTTTGTAGCTTGCAGCACTAGTGACACTTGTTCTCATCATTGTCATCAACTTGGCTTTTGGATTACTGCCACATGTAGACAATTTTGCACATCTTGGAGGATTTATGTCTGGGTTCCTTCTTGGATTTGTTTTTCTAATCCGGCCTCAGTTTGGATGGGTTAACCGTAAGAAGCTTCCTCCAGGATATGAAATGGATACATCAGTCAAACACAAACACATGCCATATCAGTATGTATTGTGGCTGTCAGCACTAATTCTGCTAACTATAGGGTGAGTTTTATCAACAATTCTATATGTCAACTGACTGTGTTTTTCATTAGAAGAATATTTGACATTCTAATCTTCATTGTTATAATTGCATTTCATTTCCTTGTCATATCCACAATGAGAAATTGAGAATGGTTCTCTAACTTAACTTTGATAGATTAAAGTGGAGAAAAGACATGATGGTTCTAAGTTGTTTTCTAAGCTGCTTTCCAACTTCTTTCTCTCTAATTTGTTAATTCTTGGCAAATGCATTTATTGTAGCATGCTTGTCTTGTGTAAGTTTTATGAGTTGTTTTCAATGAATGTTATCATGCTTTGTTAACTAGATATGCAGGAAAGAGTAATAGAAGGAACATATTGCTTGCAATTGCAATTTCTTGCATTTGGGTTGGCACTTTACAAATTGCACAACACAATATACTAGTTGAATTCACCTCTTTCTGTAATTGTAAACCTGATTTTCAATTATCATCTAAAACAACTCAGCAGGAAAGGTTTGAATTTGGTATTATGGATTTCTGTATATTCTGTCATATTACCATTTTAAAACTTTTGTCAAATATGCAAATTAAATTATTATTATTTTGATATGTTAAGGAAGAGTTTCTATAGGGCCCTCTCCCAAAAATTAAAAGCTTAATATAAATAAGCAAGAAAAATCAGAGAGATCCAATAAGGCCAAAATCATACAAGAATCATGCTAGCTGGTATGGACTAAGGAAATGACAATGAAAACTATAACAAGAAGACAACAACATCTGAACGATACCAACCTCACAAGAGGGACCTGGAGTAGACTCCTTGGTCGACACCTGAACACCAAAATCAAAGGTGGATCTGTGGACAACTTGGGAAACCCCACTTTTCAAAATGGTAGGAAGTTAGGACACACATACAAATTTCCTCACAACCCTCCAGAATTACAAACCACGAATTATGTATATATAAAGCCAAATCTCGAATGTAGTATGCCAATTCAGCATGATTCTTAGAAAGGGAATATGAGAGACATTGAAACTGTTCCACATTCTCCATCTGCTGGAGGTGTGCTGCAGATACCACATGGTCTGGCATAATATCTAAAATGAATATTGCCAACAGAACAAGGTCATCACAGTGAAGGATTTTGCTGAGAATCCATTCCCTGGCAACCACGTAAGGGGCCTGTGCTTCCAACTTCTGAATAAAATCCTCGGAAATCGATCCCTGTTGAATACTACACCTGAAGTAGCTAGCCATTCTTCACCCAAAATCTCCTTGACAAAGTGCAGTGTCTAGATATCTTGTATAATTTGTTTTCCTTAAGCAGTGGTCTGAAACCATGAACTGAAAATCCATGCTTATTGCAGTAGAATCAAAGATTCAAAAGAGAGCTGAATGCCTGAAAAGGGAAATATTTGCAACCAAAGGAATTGACCTAAAAGATGAGCAACTGAACAATGACAAATGCTGAGAAGATTGGAGCTGGGCAGACACATAAAACAGCCTTTGACATGGGCCAACTAATGCAACATTGCAATGCATACCATGGATTGGATAACCATACTGGGGATGTCTTTTCAAAATTAAGAGAAATCCAATATATCCACCACCACCAAAATTAACAATAACTTGCTGGTCATATTAATGTGGAGGAGATCTTAAGTTTGGGATAGTAATTATTTGCGAGGAAGGAATTTCCTTCAAAAGCACCAACATCATATCCCATTTAGTAGGATGATCACTGTATTTTGCAGCGAAAGGATATTAGTCCGCCCCTGGATTTGTGAGATATTTGGCCACCTTATTACTTTCCTTAAAACAATGGCCAAACAAAATCAATGTCAAAATGACAACACAAAGACGGGCTTCTTCAAGAATGTTTTTCAACATCCAGTTTTAGAGAAGGTTATTATACAGACCGTTTATCACCACAAAGGAGTCCCCCTTCTGTTTCCAAACATCTTAAACCTGATGAAGTCCCCTTCTACTTTCAAACATCTGAAACCTGATGAAACAGTGGTCTGTAGACCTTACAAGACTGCCTAAGCTTCTGTTTTGTTATTAGTCTTACTTTACAAAAAAGAAAGAAGCACCTTTCACAAAAAAGATTTGAATGCCACTCACACACCTGCCAGACCTTGGTTACCTCTAGAAGTACTGTCGAAATTCAGTTTTTAAACATCAACTTTAGGAGGGGTCCAATAGGAAGCATTAAACTTTAATGCATTAATGATTAACCCATTAATGTGGCTTATGCAAATTAATCATTAATCCCATCGGAATCTTTCAATCTACCAATCCATGTGTATTGATGTTTTTTGGCTCGTGGAACTTCTTACTTGTGAGTTGTGAGGTATGTAAAAAGGCTTTCTTCTCCTTAGGTGCTTAGCTAGTGCTTTACATTTGGTCTCTGTATGTAATTGTTCTTTTGTGTCTTAACTTTTCTCGAACCTTTCCACATGCCTGGAGATTATTTAAGTTGGAAATTTAAGCATTGCAGCTCAGGCTTATGTTAAAGTCTCTTGTTTTAACTTTGTGAGGATCCCCATTTACTAGAAAATAAACTTGAGAATTGAGATGCTTTGATCTGATGGGAGAAAAATTAATTTTGTGGCAGTAATGTTTGTTTTCAACATGTTTTATGAAGCTTCATCATACTAACTGAAGTCCTAAAACGAGTGGTCAAGTACTCCCAAGTTTTTGACTTGACTCTGAAAATCTGCAGTCATCTGTTTTCCAAGCTATTGCTTAAATATTTGTCAAGCGCCAAGCCTTCTGTTATTTCTTAGCTCATGAAGTTCTTCCTATGTTTGAGTTGCTTAAATATGCTTCATATACATCGTAATAAACACAATACTTTTATATTGATGGTGTGCATTATATTGCGATGGTGTGCATTATATTGCGATGGTGTATACAGTATCCCTAAATAGTACATGTTTTCTGTTTATTTTGATGTCTATTGACTGGATCTGTACATTCACTTGAATTTATTTTTTCTAGAAAGTTGGTATGTAAGAGATTTTGACCTGTTGTTCCTGGTAATATTCAGAATTTTATTTGGAACTCAATCTTGTTGCTTTTCTTCTGCAGATATGCTGTTGGTTTGACCATGCTTTTGCGTGGTGTAAATGCAAATGATCACTGTGGTTGGTGCCACTATTTAAGTTGTGTGCCAACAAGCAAGTGGAGTTGCAAGGATAAACCAGTTTATTGTTTGGTAATTAACTGCTCAAAGTTCTTTTAAGAGCCTAATAATCTCCTTATGCATTTTCAAATTGGAAAATTCAAAATTCTGAATATATTTCTCCTAGAACATCTGTTTATTAACTACTCTATAATAGTTGATATGCTTACTAATTTGTAATGATGCTGTCTTACAGTCTTCACAAAGCCAGACAGAATTGACTTTAACGTGCGAAAATAATGGCAGAACAAAGATATTTCCATTTGGTAATGTATCTGATGATAGAATAAGAGATCTTTGTACACAACTCTGTGTCTAACTTGGGAGAGCCTCGTGCTACTTCCCATTGATGAGGTATTCTTTGCAGACATAAAGTTCTTCATTAGCGGTGACAGTAAATTGGTCCCAGAGCTGACAGATGATTATAAATCTACTGGAATTCTTTGTGTATATTTTGTAGATCAAATTCATGAAATAACCCTAGATCTCCCCTGTATATCATTTTTGAGAGTTCATTGATAGCTGCTTCTCTACTTCTGACAAGTTTCATGGCCAGCAAAAAATGCACATCTTTGATGTCTGCTGTTTGCCATTTTCTGCTTTACATCTTGCTTTGGGGTTCAAGTAGGCAAAATTTTCCATGCGATGGATTGGACCATGTATGATATTTAGATATCACAAATTCTGGATTTGGTTACTGTACCATAATCCATTGGAAATTAGTGACGGCCTCTGGAGATGTTCTTGTATATTTGTCAATAGGATGCCCCCATGATTCTCATACTGGTTTCATTATTCATATGCACTACTCAATTTATTCGATTCCAAGACAGTTGAAATGGTGCATACATAATTCAGCATCCACAAAAGATGATAATTAAAAATAGAAAAATAAAATGATTTAATATGGCCTTATTAGAAGGTATGATCCTCAATTCATGTGTGTCTAGATGATTGGTTTCTTTAATAATAGGTTTTTGTATTACACACTCTGCTATGGATTCTTGATATGTAAGTTTGATAGCATTTGGATTTAGCCTTTTGGGAACAAAGCATGAAGATACAGTTTGTGAGATAGAACATCTCTTAAATCAGAAGGGAAAGCTACTCTATTATAAAAACAACTTAAACTTCAGACTAATTTTTTTATAATAGGTTGTTAACATACAGTGAGAAATTAACACATGCAACCTAAGATTTTTGATTCCCTTCAACTGATCTAAGCTGAAACAATATTCAACCCCGCGTGTAACTATTTTTATGGTTTTATAGAAATTGAAACAACACATTGAACAAGCAGTGATCGTTGAAAAGGATAGCTAACCTCTACAAGATTCCACAAATTAAACAACTACTCATAATGAAAAGCAAACACTATTTGAATAAAAGATATATTCAGTACAAATCCTGAATTTATCACCAACTCTAATCCACTTTCAATAGCTTCACCCATGATTACGAACAAATTTAAACGATTGAAAATTGCGTGGTAAAAGCTCTGTCTAAAATGCATTTAGACTTTCTTGTTTTTTATGATTAGTTTAAAAATAGTCTTCAGCTCTATCCTATCCAACTGGTGCCAAGTTGGATCACGAGTTTCCAAACATGGTGGATGTGAAGAGGAACCGGAGTTCGGCTTCACGAGATGTTCAATATATTTTGTAAGATTCCTGACTTTTTCCTTCAGCCCAACTTTGTCTTTCACATAGATACTTATTCTTACAGAAAGTGATTTAAATTAGATTTCCCGATGTTCTAGGGATGTTTCTTTCAAACTGTAATCATCTACTCGCGCTTCATGTGAATCTTTTTCAGTTGGTGGTATGGTCGTATACCCGTACAAATTTCCTTTATTATCTATCCACCCCTGTTTGCCACTTTCCCTTCTGTGCCAAACGGTTTTGTAGCAAGAGCAAAATGCTGCCATTACTAACGAAGGCAGATTGAACTATTTTTCTCTTGTGACAAATTCTTGTAACCAACTCGGAATGCCTTTTTAAGTATTTGTGATTCCTTTCTTATAAGATGATGGATCGCATAGTGTGATTTGAAACGTTGATGACAAAAAACAGGTATACAATCGAAGATTGTGGAAACTTGATATCTTTAAGATGATCCTTGTTGACCAAACCTCATATTTGTTGGATGAGTTGGAGTAGATTGAAGTGATGGAGAAAATAATGGAGTAGGATGAGATGGAAGAGGGGAAAAAGCAACAAGGAGATGATGAAATTGAGGAGGGCAAGGTGGAGAGGTGTAGAAGGTGAAGTGGTGGAGTAGGTGTTAGTTTTTTGGGAATGAGTACAAGGGATGGTAGTTTGACTAGTTTACTATAAATAGTGGCATTAGAAATAGAGGATTCGTTGCTTGAACTTGGTAATTTGAGACCAAATTTTATGGGAGGAGGGTATTCCATCCTTTTCTTTGAAATATTTTTTTTGGGAATGAGTACAAGGGATGGTAGTTTGACTAGTTTACTATAAATAGTGGCATTAGAAATAGAGGATTCGTTGCTTGAACTTGGTAATTTGAGACCAAATTTTATGGGAGGAGGGTATTCCATCCTTTTCTTTGAAATATTTTTTTTGGGAATGAGTACAAGGGATGGTAGTTTGACTAGTTTACTATAAATAGTGGCATTAGAAATAGAGGATTCGTTGCTTGAACTTGGTAATTTGAGACCAAATTTTATGGGAGGAGGGTATTCCATCCTTTTCTTTGAAATATTTTTCACTTTTTTGATTGGGGAATCTTGCGACTCTTTGTAATTGGCCTTCTAGGTTCTCGTCTTCTACAATTCTATAAACTAATCTATGTTCTATCACTAAGACTTGAGTGTTATTGTTGCATGTTGTGGAACAAGACCAAGTTTTTCCTTTTCCTTTGTGCATGAACAATTATAGAGATTCTGACAACTTTATTTGACCATGCCATAGCAACTTTCCTACTTGCCAATTTGACTGATCTTTGTAGAACAAATTTGGTCCTCTACAATTGAGACAATCGCCTTATTGGACTAATTTTGTTGTCGGAAGAGGCATGGTTGCTATTTGATTTTTTATCATAGGAGAGATTTGATTTTCATAATTTGTTAATGTCTTTCTTGAAAAAATCCCTTTGTCTCTCTTTGAAGTCATTATAGTTTGCCAAAATAATCCTCATAATGAGGAACATCCATGAATGTTTTGTCTAATCTTTCCTCTACTATGCTTCTTGAATCAAAAGAATGTCTTATTTCAAATAATTTGAAAGTAAAAATAGAAAACTTCTTAACAATACTTTCCTTATGATATTATTATTAGGATAAAACTATGTGGTTTTCGAGTCAAATTTAGTAACCCATGTTTCATGAGTAGCGGTTCATGTGAACTCATCTCCCATGAGTATGAATGGTCCACTCAACACTCATTGCATCTAGGTGATGCTCACATAGGTGAAGCATTGGACTTTCTTGAGAGGTCACCCATCCCATCATAATTTGACGCACTTGGAAAATGCCTCCTACTTATCAACACTTTCCCTACATCAAAGGAGTTACATACATGAGGAGTTACAATTATGATTGTTAATTTTAATAGGAAATTTTGCTCTTGACTTATGCCATTATTGAAGAGATTGATAGATATCGAACAAAATTATCCTATCACTTGGATACTTTGGTAATATTCATGGTTTCAACTCAAACCTAAATATTTTAATATAAATAAATGTTGGGAGTGGGATGAAACACTTTTCCCATTCTTGAATCTTCTTCTTCTTTGTGTTATCTAATATCCATTCTTCGTATGCATCATCCATAGCTTTTACTAAGTGATCAATAAAAGTAATATTAACTCTATTTAATGGATCAACAGATTTATACATTAGAGTTAGAGCAAGTGGTTATAAATTAAATTTGATCCAAAAACTATGATGCTAAAACCTTTTAAAAAAAGATGAAAATTAGTCAATCTCTTAGGAAAACCAATCATTTATTAAGAAGCTCAAAAGTTGATGCCCACGAAAATCATCTTCCCATTATCCATTTGATATAGGTGAAGACTAGTGCTTGTTAGGAGAATAGACAAATAGCTTAGGTTTTGAAAATTAATCAACATGTCAAAACCAACTATATATTAAGAAGCTTAAAAACTGATACCCATGAAAGTCATCTTCCCATCCTCAATTCACTACAAGCGCAAACTTTAATGTTTGTTAGGAGGATGAATAGATAAATTAGATTTTATATTTGTTTTTGAAATTTAAATAAAACTGTTAAAAAGAATGATTATTTTTTTCATTTGAAAAAATATTTTAATGTCAAAATAAAATAAATTAAAAAATAGAATAAACACCCCAAAGAATTGTAGCATATAATTATACAGTGCAATTAATACAACTCAATAAGACCATAATAATAATAAGAAAGAAGAAGAACAACAAATATATGAGTATGAAACCAAAACTTTAGAAGCAACGAGGACAACAACAAACATAAGATTAGCTCCCACAACAGGGAAACAATCTTCATAGCAACTATAAAACCCAAAATATATTTTGATGAAGTGTTATTGTAGAATAAAAACATAGAACACTTGCAGACATAGTTAATTTTCAAGTCCCTTTGAACCCTTGACTTTAATTCAAACAAAAGTCTAATTCAAGTGTAAAGCTTCATTATTAGTTGACCGTTAGATCAAATGAATTAGAGGGGTCTGAACGACTGTCATCCCCCTATTATTATATGTCTAAAAATAATGTTTGACTGCAATATATTATATTATGATGTTTTATTAGAATTTAATTGTATAGTTTTTGAGTTAAATTTATTGATTTATATTTTATGATTAGCGGTTTATAGAAATCTATCTCTTACAAATATGGATGGTCATTCACTTAGCACTTATTATTTTTAGATGATGTTCATAGGGGTGAAGCATCAAGAATTTTTGGGAGCTCGCCATTCCCTTACTACCATACCATTTGGCTCCATCTTTCAATAGTGGATCTTATGGGTGGGGATTATAATAGCTATAGAAAGGGTTATTCTAGTACTACAATGCAAACATGCTTAATCTTGGAGTTTCCTCCAAGATCAAACTTGCTTAGATTAATCTTCACTTTTCATATGAGTTGTGTATGTGGTTTGACTTGTTAATTAGTGTTAAAGTTTTTACTTCTCCACTTAATTAATTGTGCTTGAGTAAAATTATGTTTAAACAAATTATGTGCATACGAAAATAAGGATATTGAGTTGAAAGGTCAATCTATTATGGTGCATCACCTCTTTCATTTTTATGCTTTTTCTAACTCTTTCAATTGTAAGTAGTTATAGATAGTATCCTTAGAATATAAGGAACCAAACTATTCTAGAGGTTGTCGCATTCATAGAGATTGAGACTTTCCATCTTTGTCAATTAGATTGTACATCCAAACAATTTTGCAACTCAAAGTTTGTGGTGTACCCAATGGGATGACAAGTTTTCAATTTGAATATCAAATACTTGGCAAGACAAGGTTCTTGTTTTATATCTTATTGTCAAGTAATTAGAACAAGATTGCTAGTAATGTGAGCATATTTGTAGACACCTAAACAATGTCATCTTCACCTAATTGTATGTTTCATCCAACCATCACCTAATTCATTCATCCATCTCCTATGACTTTATCATCTAATTGTTCTATCACCTATGTCTTCATTTCATCCAATCATCATTTAATTTACACGTTCATCACCTAGTACACACACATAATCACCTTGTCACCTAGGACTCATAATGCTTAATAATTTAATTAATAATTCTTAAGTTAGTTAATTAAATTTCACTAATATTATCCATCCATTTAATAAATTAATTATTCATAATTATCCACATATTTATTCATTTAACTAATTATTTATCCACACGTTATCCATTAATAAATTAACTTAATATTAATTTCCACCTCAGGTGCACCAATAATTCAATTAATTAATTATTAAATTGATTAATTCCACCTCACCTAGTACCATCTACTCTAATTAGTTCACTGAGACTTACTCCTAGTCTCACTAATTAGTTAGTACTTGATCATTGTTTAGGGTGTCATTTCCCCTCTCGTAAGTTCATCATGGTGACTTCATCCCCTAATTGTCAAGTCTTTTGTTAGTGCCACATTGCTTATAATAATAGTGAAGTTGTTTGTGTGGCTTGTTCCCTTATGTTGTGTTTCACATGACACTTGTGTGCACACTATTGTGCCAATGCAACATGTTTTGATTAGAGGTAAAAAACAGGTTTTGAAGGGGCCCTGAACCCTTTACAAAAAGGAACAACTGACACAAAAAGGAAACATAAAAAAACAACCATCAACCCAACGACAACAAACCACCAGCCAAAAAGCAGCCAAGAAATGACACACCACTACATATTGTTCACAATGCCAATGCAACATGTTATCACATCTTCATTGTTGTTTTGTCATTTCAAAACAAGTTGTTTTGTCAAGTTTTTTCCTAGGCTTGGGGCATTACATATTTAGGCTTGCAAGTGGAATTGATACAATCTTGTTAGTGTTGAAGGGCATAAGAGTTTTCCAAATTAAAAAGGTAAAGTAGAGACATGTGTGTGTGTGTTGATATATAATTGCTTGTGTATGTATATATGTATGTATGCATATATGAGTGTTCATTATTGTTACTCATGATAGATTATTAAATGGAGCAACATAATGTTATTCTACATAATTGTTATTCTACATAATTGAGTACTTTTAGGGGGAGAAAGTCAAAAGGCTTTGCATATCTTGATGAAAGTGACTTATTCAATTTGGTCATGATTTGATTATTTTTCGATTAGTGGAACTTATTTCTATCTACTATATTTTATTATAATAATGTATCCATGTGATTAGAATGTGGTATTTTGATGAAAATTTTGAGAAAGAGTTGTGTGAACAATAACACATATATCCATATGGATTGTGACCTTATATTTTAAAGAAAAAATAATATAATTTGTTTCTTGTATTGTCAACTCATAATGTTTGATAAGTTGCATTTTAATCAAAGTTGTCATACTTAGCTAGAGGGTATTTAGAGTTGCATGATAGATTGTATGTGATATAGTTAGTATACCACACTAGTTCTTAGTTGATATGGTATGTTTTGTAGCCTTCTTTAACTGGTACCCTTGTGAAGGGTAAAGTCACTTCTAGTTGGAAGGTGTGTGGGGGGCATTAGTTTGTGGTTGGAGGAAAAGTGCCCTAATGATGCTCTCCCTCTTGTATATAAATATTGTTGAAGACTTGATTGTGTAGAGTCACATTGTATTACTATGTACACTAGAAAATATGAAAAAAAAATAAATTAAATATAAATTCTTGTTTGATGGAAATCCTTATGTACAAGTAGTTGAAATGACATTTTGGTGTGTACCTAAAATTAATATGTGATGAGTTTAATTGTAAGTAAAATATTTTTTAATATATTCATGATGATGCATACTTGTTAATGTTTATAAATGTTATTAAATAATTAGTTTGAACATGTCATTATTCTTGTCTTTTAAACAAAGTTAGGGAAATTTAATAGAAATATGAATTAATGTACAATTGTTTGTTACATCATGTTAGCATGTTCAAAATAATAATTTTCGTAAGGTTAGAGGTTTTTAAAGCAAATGTTCAAAGTTACAAATTTCAACTAGGTTTAGTGTAGAGAGGTTAACAAAGATTTTTTTTAGATTCAAGTTATTGATATTATCAATATTTAGAGGTTTAGATGGATTACCATAGTCAAAACTAAGAAACTTCATCAAAATCATTGCTACTTGAGTCTTGTCTATATTAGCTTGCACTATTTTGTCATTGTGAACATTTTTGAAATGGGATTACTCTAAGAAATCCATATTTATCATCTATTTATAGCTCAACTATTTTTAGATGACCTTCTAGAAGGTCTATTGTTAATTTATTGTTATCCTTATTAAGATTCTAATTGAATATTGCTTGAATTCAATATTATTTATAGATTAAATTTTATAATAAAGCTTATTTTGCATCAAGAAATTTATTGTTAGGGTGTAAGCATAACTAATCATTTTTTTATTATGTAATAGTTTTACAAATACTTATAGCTAAGTGCTTTGGTCACCTTTTTTTATAGAGATTCAATAACATTCATTTAATATAATTAAACATCTTTATTTGTTGCTCAAATTTTTGTTGAAGTATTAAATGTGTCTTTGCATTATTGTGTTTTTATAAATTGAATATTTCTTGGAATTTGCTTAAAGCCTTTTACAATAACAAGTTTTAGGTTGGTTGTTATAAATTTCAACCTATTCAACTTATAATGTCTTGTATATTGTGTAAAAATATAACATTCATTTAATATAATTAAACATCTTTATTTGTTGCTCAAATTTTTGTTGAAGTATTAAATGTGTCTTTGCATTATTGTGTTTTTATAAATTGAATATTTCTTGGAATTTGCTTAAAGCCTTTTACCATAACAAGTTTTAGGTTGGTTGTTATAAATTTCAACCTATTCAACTTATAATGTCTTGTATATTGTGTAAAAAACTAGCTTGAAATTTTTTATTGTTAACTATAGGCTTTGTATGTTGGTTGTAGAGAAGTGGGTCTTGTAGCTTACATGTAATTACCCTCTTCTAATTTATTGAGTCTCTTGTATTGTTTAAACCAATCCTATCCTTATATGTACTTGAACTACTTGATCTCTACCTTTGATTGAATATTGTAAGCATGTTATTTCTAATAGGATTTATTTTAGGTTTATTTGTTTTGCATGCTTAAAGATTCACCTTTAGTTTTGCTTGTAAGCATAAATTACCAAAGAAAATGCACCTATATAAATTATAAGTAGTAATTAAATATTATCCAAATTAAGGTTGTGTTTTTGTTTATAGGGGCTTTTTCCTTCTAAGAAAAATATTTGTTCAACCATATACATTATTTTGGTTTGTGTCAATCTAAATGTGCAAATTAAAATGCTAACAACATTTAACAAGTGTTTTGAAAATTGACACTTGAACAAAATGTGAAATAGGGCAATGCAATGATCTAGTGCAAGAACTAGAATTTTGTAACTTGTTAACAAAGAGGTGATGTAAATTAGAATAGTTAATGTAAAGTGGTTCTATGACAAAGGAGGAGTGATTATTGGTGGCATAATGCTAGCAGTGAGTGATTCTAGATGGTAAAGAGTGATTCTCGATGGTCCTAGATAATGGATAATGGCTTAGATATGATGTCCTTTTAATATATGACCCAAGTACACAATTTGAGAATTTTGATGCATGAGTTGGCACACAACAACAAATTGAAACTACTTAGTTAACTTGAACCTATAATAGAATTGAGAGTTTGAACACATGAATTAACACATAATAAAATTAACTTGGGTAAAAATGATATTTGTAGATTAAACTTAGAAAATAATAAAAAATAATTATTTAAGAATTATTTGAAAAATATAAACTCTTATTTTAATAATTAATTAGTCAATAGGCTTTTCTATGTGGGTTTTGAGATCAAAAAGTTGTCACACCATCAAACAAATTCCAAGAGCTCAAACATCTAATAAATAACTTCCATACATTGAGAAAATTTATTTAATACTAAAAAGATAATATGAAACACACGCACAAGGCATATCTAATAGTCAATTATGCCTGTGTAGCAAAGCAACATGCTATAACAAAGGAACAATCTAGTTAAACAATGAAGCAAAATTAATTCTTTTATATTTGATTTATCTTCCCTAAGTTCAAAATGCCTAGGTGAGGAAAAAGCATCAAGGATTTAGACAAGGGAGGCACCAAGAGGCATATAAAAGTCATTTATGATAACATATGAGACATCACCAAGCCTACCATTAGGGTTTTGGTTAGGAGAGTAGGTGTTGGGCATATTAGTGGCTTGATCTATGAAGAGACTTGGGACTTCTTAAATATCATCTTAGATAATGTCATAAGGGATTCCATCACTTAAATTGAAAATGTGTGCCGCAAGACTGTGGCAACCATAGATGTTTTTTATGCCTTGAAGAGGTAGGGTAGGAGAGTCTATGACTTTGATAGTTAGATCTCATTTTGGTAGCTAAAACTATTTTAATAGTGGATCAATTTTTAATTGGTGTTTCTAAACACCACTTCAATTACAAACATACCTATTGAGTTCTTGTATGATTTAGCTAGAGATTTGAAATGCAATTTAAAGACATAATAAAGAAACTAATTTATTTTGGCACCATGATTGAATAGAAAAATGGATTTCTTCTATACTTGTTTTTAAATTGAGATGCCGTCTTGGTTTGTTTGAGTATGATATGTAAGGATGGTTATTATTTACTTCAAATTTTGATAATCACCAATGGGAGTAGAAATACATGGTTGATTCCATGCAAATGTAGCAATAAAAACATCGATAGCCTTTTTTAGAATAGTTTTTCCATGAATAATTAATGCATCACCTCCAGATGCTAAATCAATTCTTTTCACCCACTAAAAACATGCTACTGGCAAAGGCAAGTTGAGATTACCCTCTAATGCAATTTTATTTCTTCTCCTTTTCGTTTTGTTGATTATCCTGTTAAACAAAGTGAGGGTATCAAATGTTATTATATAGAGAAATATTGTATATGATTTCCTTAGCTTTAGTATATTTTGGCAAATGATATTGTATAGACATCATGTATTTGTGAAGTGTGCAATGTTTGTAAAAAAATTATCCTTTTGCGATTTCTTTTCTCAAATGTTTTATTCTTTTTGTAATGCCTCGCCGTGCAATCCCCAAAGGACAACAGAAACAACAAATTACCACACAATTTTTTTTTGAAAGAAGAACAATTCATAAGATAAACATGAACATATATTGCTTATAAAGCAATTATACAATCACAATAACCATTACGTCCTCTGGGGTACACGAGATGGCATCACAAAGTCCTAAAACTAATACCATAACAATAACAAACGAATCAATATTACATAAAGATAACATCCAACCATCCATGATCAAAAGAGATGAAAAAGATACATATAACATTTTATTAATAGTTCAATATGCCAATTGTGGAGTATATTTCCACAGATACAACACCATTTAGAATTACATACTATGAAATGTTAACACATAAAAGTACCAAGTATTTATATACATTTCATGAACGACAAACATCCATCAGAGATCATAAATTAAGGTCAAGGATTACAATCATTACAATGATAATAAAAGTTACATTGTATAAGAGATACAGTGATACAGATGTGTTCCTCAACATATATGGGAACAATACAATAAGATAGATTAATACAATTAAAAAGGTGAATACAAAGTAACAAGATCAGCTCTGACTCAGGTACAATCCTGGAGTCACCGCAAGAGGCACATATCTGCACAGCTCGATCCTTGGCTGGGGACCCAATGGGGTGCATAGCATGTTCCACCCGACCACGTGGACTCGAAAGTCCACCCCTCGTGCTAGGAGTTGACAAGAAAGATCCCCATACCGCAATCCAAAACAATCAAATGAACCAATAGCAAACCAAAATCCATAACAAGGATATCATCAACTCAAGATAACAAACCACAACCTTGCCATCACTTAGCCAAAACAAGATAATGAAAAGTTCAACATAACCAAATGTTAAGATTATAGTTCAACACTAAATAACCATAAGAGGTGCCAACAACAATAGGATCCCAAGCCTTCAAATGAAATCACAATATCAACCAACAATAAATAACAAGGGCACCTTTCATTAACATCAATTAAATTTTCCATGAGGCATGTGGGCAACATTAAAGATAGAACTTGGAGGCTTCAACAACAATCACCAAGAACCAATTGCCTCAACAACATCAACAATTCAATCAACACTCCTAGAGGCAACCAAACAAGGGAACATAAACGGGTACTGTAGGAGAGTGTCATCGCATGGCCTTACATGGATTATCCAGACAACCTATCACAAGGTACCGCCTCCATCTATGGTTATCCAGGCATCCTATCTCAAGGCACCACTCCATAGGGTGACTCATGCGGAACCACTTACCTTTCGTAAGGACAAGGCAGTGATCTTACCAACCAGGTCTTCTCATCCCATCCTTAGCCTGTGGAAGCACTAACGGTATGGGTGAGGCTCATAATTAATCTTGTTTAGTGTTTATCTACCCAACCTACTAGTTAATTAATTACATTATCACTTGCTTAAGAAACTCTTCCATGGGTTACCCAAACAGCCCCTTTGTGCGCCGGCCCCCATGAAGAGCCACTCTCCCTACGAAACCAAAACCAAATACAAGCAAGGGAGTACCTCCGCTCACATAAACAAAATTCAAGTGTACATAACTCACAACATGCAAGGAAAGAACCATCTCGCAAACCCATTCCATATCACTGAAACAAGAACAAGGAGGTACCACCCACCGCATCAAAATTCAACACCATAGTACAAAGTAATACCCACAAGCTCAAAATCCAAAATAAGAGCAATAAATCCCAATGGAACAACCATGGAAAAATCAACATAAGTCAAGTTCCTCCATTGCCTCTGGAAGCCAAAAACACTGTAAATCCACAATCTTCTATTGAAGGTAATTGAAATATATTAGGTTCCCAACCATCTCAAATATGACCACAAGAAAGACAATGCAACAAAGCCTCCTTAATCAGAATTAACACAAAAGGAAAACTTACTTCGAGGAACCCACAAAATGACTATATAACTTCCACAATCACAAAACGACAAGAGAAGAGTAAAGAAGGCAATATCATAACGAAATAGTAGCCAACACTTTCAAAAGATTATCATCTTCATACAAGATCAAACACAATAACCAATAGCTAAGTCAATTGATAGTTCATCCAAGAGAGAGACGTGACGGAAAATCAAACAAGCAAAAGCAATTCATTCATGATCTCAAACTAACGATTACAAATGAGTTGGATATTAAAATAAGCTATTTTCTTGATCAAAATAAAAGATTATATAATGATATATTTCAAGATAGCTCTATTGCCCATGAAGCAATCATTAGTAATAAAGTTTTCTCTTTACAATAATGTTATAGGGGATTAACGAAAGTAAGTTTCACAAAGATAATCTAAGGTGTACCCTACACTACAAGGAAAGTAGAAAAATTGATGAATCAACATACAACTAGAATAGTTAAATGACTACACAATCAATTGATACATAGCTTGAATAAAATTGACATTATATTGTAAAATAATATACTCTTGATAATCCAAATATCTAAATTCAAGTATGTAAATTGATGGCAAAGTCATGGCGATTTTATTGCTAAGACTTATAGGTACTTGGTTTAGGAACCTTTGTAAAAATGTAATTTCTAATGAGCTGAATAAAAAGCATAACAATAGCAAAGAATGTCAACTAAAGAGTGTGAGTCTAGCAACTATTCATTCTTCTATTTTAGCCTTATTAGAATTTACCAATCCTTTTGAACAAATGAAATATTTAAATAGTCCATTCCTCATAGATAATACACGCTACATAAAGTAACTAAACATAAATATGAATAAACTAATAAAAGGGTAATTAGGTTGGGTTAGCTTGGCCTTTGAAAACTAACTTTATGTAGAATATAATCACCTCGCCCCTTTCTAAAAATTAGTGGGAGGACTAATATTATTCAATATGTTCACTTTTTCCAAAATAATACATTTTAATATAGTGAGCACACCTATTGTATTACATATCTTCATCATACTATCACTTATCAATTTTCAGCTTGTTAATTGCAGCAAAAGGGAACAACATTTAAATAGGCATAACTTTTACGTTATTGGGTCAAATTCAAAACTTCAATATGTTTCGGAAAGGTGGAAGAATAGAAAACAAAACCCAAAAATGTTTTTACAGGGATCCCAACCATGTAAGAGCAGTTTTTTCTGCAATACATCTCACTAGGTTCGTATCAAACAACACTTTGAGGAAAAAATGTTAATCTTAACTTAAATATTTATAAACACTTTTGTATAGACATTTCGGTTAAGATAACTTAGTCTCAAAGACCTATTGTTTTACTTCAAAACATGACATTTGTCCTTCAATTAGCCACTGCATTTTTCTTTTAAGTTAAGAAGTTAATTCCTCGGCCTTTGCTGTAACATTTTAGATGTTTGTGTTCAGAGAAGAGCAGCACAGCCATAGCTAATTAAATCCTAGTTAGTAATGAATATATAAGTGATCTGACCTACCTTGAGATTGTCCTATTACTCACTTCCACTACCAGTCCTTAATCAACCAACACCCAACAGTAGGCGTATGGGCTTTTTGAAAAAAAAACCAAACAGGCTTAAATGGTGTTGATGTGATTACGGATACAGAGCAAGGGATGGATTCTTTATCAGAAGAGCTAATTGATCATGGAAATGGTGCTGCAGATTATGGCTACCTAATATTTAATTTAATCATTTATATATATATATATATATATATATATATATATATATATAAACTTATGCAATGAATATTTAGCAGACTCTTAATCTTTGCCTTCATTTCTCAAGGTTCTGCACAAATTATGTCAAATTGTCAGCAATGCTGATGAGAAATACAAAACAGAGTTTGCAGGTAAAATATTACGAACCCCTACCAAAGCAGAATTCAAGGAAAAAAAATGAGACAAATCAAAATCAGTCTCCCTACAGCTGCTGCTTCAATCTATTCACAATAAACAAATAATAGATCTGAAAATATTTGGGTTTAGAGCCACTAGATTCTTGAGCTCAATAGAGGATTTTTGCAGCCCTTTTATAAGAAAATATCAGTGGTGAGCTAAAGTTTATTTTCAGACATAAGGCTGTGTTTGCTGCTACTGGGATTGTGGACACATAGACAAGGCATAAAAACTGATTGACAGAATGTCTCAAGAATACGAAAAGGCACGTGAACTGTTTGACATTATGCCTCAAATAGATATCATCTCAAGGAGGGAAAAGATTGCAGGATAAGTGCAAGATGGATTTGATGAAAGGCTTAAGAAACTTTCAAGCAACCGCAATTTAGGTGAAAGCCAACTCACAGCCTTTCCCAGCATCGACTGCCAGTCCCTCTCCTTTGCAGATTGCCAAGAGACTCAGGGAGGTTATTTAAAACTTTTACACTCTCCTATGTTCAAGTGCTGCAAGAGCGATAGAATGTCAACATAATAAAGAGGGTTATTTAAACTTTTAAACTTCCAATTATGTTCACACGCTAAAGCTGAGACAGGTTGACAATGGAATCAGAGAGATTATTTAAACCTCAACAACATTCTATTTTCAAGTACAACAAATGTGACAGGTTGCCAACGGAACAGGAAGGCTATTTTTACCTCTACAGTCTTCTATGTTCAAGTGTTGCTGCTGTGACAGGTTGCAAATGGCATCAGGGACATTATTTAAATTTATGCACCCTCCAAAGTCTGATTCCACAGCTGCGATAGATTGCCAAGGTTGCAAGATGAACACAAGGTAGATTTGTATGCAAAATGTCAAACCCAGGCTAAGGCACGTAACTGTTTGATATAATGCCTCAAATAACTGTCATCCTATGTACAAGATGGATTTATTAAAAAGGCTTTAGACATATTCAAGCAAAAGAGATGGGCTGGTGTATAGCCACTGTATATGTCTGTATGTGTTGGTGTAAAAAAAAAAAAAAGATTTTGTTGTTATAATTACCCTGGTAGACATGTATGCAGGAATTGGCAACATAGAGAACACACCCAACTCCTTTGACAGATTGTCTCAAGGGATGTCTCAAAGAATGCTAGGATTGCAAAGTTTGCACGAATCAGATTTGATGAAGTGCAAATTCCTTAACCTTTACCAACTGAATCAGGGGAGGATATTTAAACTTTTAACACCATTCTATGTTCAATTGCTGCAACTATGATAGACTGCAAAAGAATCAAGTTGGTTATTTAAACTCTTAAGCTTCCTAATATATTCAAGTGTGGTGGCTGGGACAGACTAACAGTGAAATCAGAGAGATTATTTAAACCTCTACAACATGATGTTTTCAAATACTGCAAATGTAACGGGTTGCCCACGGTATCAGGGAGATTATAAAAATTTATACACTCTAAAGCCTAAATACTTCAGCTGTGTTAGGTTTCAACGCCTTGATTTCATGATTGTGTCCTCTTAATAGAAGGGACAGTTATAGTTTAATGAAACATACTATGGACCTTGCATTAACTACATGGGTTTCACTGGTATTAACATAAAAAGAAAATGAGGAAAAACACCAAACCTGATTCTAGCTTCCAAAGCCTTCACAGTAGCATCATCTGCTTTCTTCCATGCTTGGGAAATACGTGCATTCCTCCATGGCGCAAACGATCTGCTAGGGCGTTTCTTCTATTAGTAGTCATAGCCAGCATGCCCTATTTTGAACTTGGAAACTATCATCTCAAGGTCCTTGCCAAAATGTGGGCACATAACCAAGGCGCGTGAACTGTTTGGAAAAACTCCTTCCAAGAAAATGTCCTCTCATGGAATGCCCCCGACCAATTTGATCCCCCAGGCTAAAGAAACTTTCAGCCCATGTAATTAGCAGGTGTCACCAAAACTACTTACTCTCTCCTCCTTTCTCCACGCTTGTCAAGCATGCAAATAAATAAACAATGAGAAGGCACGTGGGCTCTTGAATATTTTCCCTTTTCTTTTTATTACATTTCATCATTTAAAATCAATAAATCATTTAAAATCAATAAATTTTATATTTAGAATCAATAAACATCCCCCATTAAGAAACATTTCAAAAAGAAAAGATTTATATCTAAAATGGACCTCTTTAGGGAAACGTGGAAACTCATGAAAATAAACCCTACCCCCTTTTAAAGTCAAGATCATTTTTTTATTAAACCCTACCCCCTTTTAAGGTCAAGATCATTTATTTATTTATTTTTAATTAAAAAGAAATATAAAATAAAAGAGTAATCCATATTCATAAATAAATATTAATTCAATTATATATTACTTATTATTATTCCCTTAAAGAAAGGAAGGGGATAATAATTTAAGGAGACACTATATATATACATAAAGGAATTCCTAGTGTTACGTGGCCTTTATCCTTACATTTATTCTTATTCAAATTTATAGGATCTTTCTTAAGGGTATGAGAGAATATTCCCCCGAGTCTTTTCACCTAAGAATCTCTATAATGGCTTTTAAATGTTAAGGGGTACTTTCACGTGGTAGGTAGGAGAATTGTTCCCAATGCATAGATCAATTTCCTCATACCCCAAAGGAATATTACTGAAAGCATATAGTATGAATTTTGTGAAACAAAAGGACTTAACATTTGACAAAATAAGTGGTTATGTAGAAGAGAAACGAAATTGTAATGAGACTCTTCATACAATTTAAATTAAACAATTATAGTGTGGAATATGAATATATATATATATGAATAGGAATACTAATATAGGATTTACATATCCTTTATGTCATTCAATCTAAAAACCCATACAAATCTTTTCAAGTCTTATCTCTAATTCACCCTATTCACATTTTGATCAGCTAGGTAGTTGTTTTCTTTCTACTAGGTAATCAAGACGAATGTTTCAATTTATATACGTCAGCAATGAAAATTGAAAGCAACCACAACCAATCTTCAAATTGAGAGCATAGAACAATGAAGGGAAACAATCAAATACAAGACATTAATAAACCACTTATTCACACGACGCGAACAACCAAAAGCAGAGGGGTACTACTCTTTTTCCCTTCACTTTTATCTCTATAAATTGAGGTCATTAGATGTCATTGAACAATTACTAATTTTGATTTTGAAAAAGGACATAACAAATAAAGTTGTGCTATGCAAAGTGCATTGGTAAACTTTGTAAGCTCTTATAAATGAAATTTGATGTCAACTATAAAAAGTTCATAGTTGATTTCTTATGTCACTAAAAATGATTTCTTGAAACGTCAGTGAAAATTTTTATTAGTAAAGGAACTCAAATATCCAAACTTGTAAAGTATAAATTGATTCCAAAGAGTTTGGAGTGCATTTGTAGTGTCACTTACAATGTATTTGACATAAAATTTGAGCTACTTTACACAATTCTCTGCCTAATTAGGGTCAACTATTTATACCAATACACATGAGGATAAGTTAAAAGTAAATAACAGAGAAGATAATGCAATATACACACAATACCTTCACCTAAAACTGTTCTTTCTCCCCATATAGAGTTGAAGTAGAGTGCACCCTAGGTCCACTTGATTTTCTCTTTTGATGTGTTGATGGAGGGAATGTGGTTGCTCATAAAACCAATAACATGATGATAGGATTGATATGATGATAGATCAAATGGATAAGACGAGGATATGACGAAGATAAGCTAGGCTATGGAAAAAATAGATAGAGAAGGCAATAATATATCAGCAGGATAAGAAGAAATTGATTAAAAATTTGGGTAGCATAAGGATATGAATATGAAATATTGATCAAATAGAAAGGAAGACCTCTCATTTATAGAATTTTCATTAGAGAAATCAAGAGCCAAGATGGATTAGTTAATGGATGTCTAGGATTGAATGAGGATTAGGGCTTGGATTGAAATTGTAGTCATGTGAAAATTGTCACATGAGGGACAAGGTCTAGATTTAGGATTAGGATTAGGACAACATCCTTATGTGAGTGGCTAGGATTAAGAGGTGTGATATAAAATGGGGGGATGCGATGAAAAGTTAGATTGACTTTTGGTAAGTGTCTAGATTCATTAATCTAGACAAGGTTGTAGTTACTAGGCATGTGAGAGAAACACTTGTCACATGAAGGAAAGTTTATATTGTGATCCATGTGAACAAGATGGAGGGCTAAGATTAGATGGACAAGGATAATGGATAAAAGGGGTTAATTAAAGAAAATATTTTTTTAATTAATGAGATCACGATGAAGGGAAAATAACTAAATAAATGATAACTATTTATTTAATTAAAGAATTAGAATGAAGATGAGAAATTATAGGAATAATTAAATAAATAATAAATATTTATTTAATTAATGATTAAGGATAGGCAAAAATTAGGCGTGTTTGAGTAAGGTCAAATTTTAGGTCTCTACAACACACTTGCAATACATGGTAATACATAATTCCATACAATATCAAAATGCTTCCATAATGTTTGGTAATAGAAAGGGTCATTCATAGTGGTAATTTTGCTCTACAAACAAAAGCTTACACTTTTTATTTCTTCTACTAATAATATGTCTAATGCTTATTTCTTCTATTAGTAATATACACTCTCATTTAAAAAAAATACTAAATAAAATAATAATTCTTTTAGAATCACTACATTTTTAATCTAAAAATTATTATTATTTATTTCTTCTACTAGTAATATGTCTAATGCTTATTTCTTCTATTAGTAATATACTCTTATTTTTAAAAATTACTAAATAAAATAATATATCTTTTAGAATCACTACATTTTTAATCTAAAAATTATTATCAAATCAATTAGAAAAATATATCAACATAATGTTATAATGTTATAATACCTACACAAAATAATACTTAAATTTGATGGTCAATTTTATCTCTCAAATAATTTATAGGACCTCTGACCACACACCCTCCGTAATCTTACGCCCTCCGACACCACATGGATGGTGGGGAGACTAGACCTTGTGACCTTTTGCTGCAACAAGATGTTTTAGCCAATCGAACTAAGCCCACCACCCTTATACATTCAAAAATATATTTCAACTATTAAAAAATACATTATTTTTAAAAATTTATATATAAATATAAATATATATCTAAATCTCCACTTTCACGGGATACATTATTTCTAACACTTTAATTGTGTTTTAAGGCAAAAATGCCTAAATATATAGCAATATGCCATCAAATTTAGGCCCTGCAGGTCACATTTCCGCTCTCGGTGAAAAGTTTTCTAATATATGTACTCGCATTCACAGGGAAGTTTTAAATTATTTTTGGGTTTAGGGTTTCTCAAGGATTAGGGTTACGCTCATGTCGAGAAATTTGGTTTGTCTGGATAAACTTGTGGGCTGGACAGACCAAAAGCCGGCTTCAATCTCCTTAACAATCAAATTTTTGATAAGTAGGAGGTATTTTTCCTTAACAATCAAGTTTTTGCTCTGATTAGTTTTTCTTCCATGGTTTTTTAAGGCGATTGTTTATAAGTGTTTGACAAAAGATTTGCTGTATTGTCTGTATCTTTGGATTGTCTTCATCACTCGTTTTGGTGGGTAAACACCAACACAGATTATCCAGAATTACAGATATATTGGAATCCTTTGGCATTGTTGGTACATAGCAAATTTATTGAAACAAGCTTTCCTGTGATGATGCTCAAATTTGATACTTTTAATAGATCGTTCCAATTACTGAATATCAATGTGGAACTGAAGAGACATCTGAGGAGCAAATAATTATAAGTTTCCATTGAGTCTGATGGTATGCTTTTATCTTTTTTCCTAATTGGAGGGTTTTTCTAGCTGTTTTAATATCTTGATATTTACACGACAAACAGTATTTCCTAATTCTGGTTATAGCATTACAAAAGCGGTAGCATAGAATTTATTGTAACAATTTTCTTTTGTGTAAATATGTTTTTGTCTGTTTCTTATATACAACCTTCTAAACTGTGAAGCATTTGACAATTTATTTCATTTGTTAGAAGATTATTTAATCGTAATCAACCCTCAGGAAAATACATGCTTAAAGTAAAAACTCTCTTACCCTTTTCATGGGGAATTTACAGTGATTTATATGTAGGCATGAATCGAAATTTCCATAGCAGATGTTATAGTGTCTTGTAAAAAAAAGTCTTCAACCAAATGTTATGTTGTTTGTTTTCTATCATCTCCCATAGTTAAGTGGTGTTTCGTCCACTTGAGTTACCAGGAAGGTATTGTTTTTGGATTTGGTGGAATCGCCATTTATCATGATTTTGAAAGTCCATTTAGTTTTACTGCTTGAGGTCATCACCGTCACAATGCAATGATGCTATGACAGTCACCTTTGTTGCTAAAATTTTATTGATTCGGTGACATTTTGCTGTGCTAGCTAGTTAAACAATGAAGACTTTTGATATGTCCAATCCTTTGGCAGGCATCAAGCATGTGCATTGCTGCTGGATTTTCTCGACCAAATTTCCACATTTTGAATTTCTTCTTTTTTCTTTTGAGAAACCAATCTATCACCATGTCTACTTGTACTGCTTCTATCTTTTCTTCACATCAGCTTCATCTTTCCAGGTTTGTTTCACTGCTCAATTTTTTTGGATCTCATCTAAATGATTTCTCTGTTTTTTCCATAAATTACTTAGCATCTTCACAAACCTATGCATTTTAAGGTAAACAGCTCAATTCAGTCATCCTAAATTAAAGAATGGGACTAATCCTCCAGGGACCAATTAATTGTGTAACCCTATTTTCTGGCTTGAGGATGATATGCAAAGCTATATCCAAGTCGGTTTCAAACATCAGACAGCAATCCCTGTAACCAACCGCTTCTCTGAAGAAAAGTTATACATCTCCATGTTTATTACAGGCTATGGAACCTGCTATTCTAGATATTTTGTAACTTGTGAAGAACAACAAATACTCAAGTACACATAAAAATTCTACTTAGGTATTTATTCTACTCGAGTATTTGTAACTCGCCAAACCCAAACCAAAGATTCATATGCAACATGCTTGTCATTTACTCAACCTATTTTACAAGGCTTTGGATTAACTCAAGTACTAATGGCATGGGAATTTATTGCAACCGTTATTGTCTGCCATATTCTTTGTTTACATTTGCTAAAATATTCTCTTTTGTAGCTACGTCTGTTCCTCGTCTTCTTTAGTCCACATAACAAGCTTCTGCAGCTGAAGATTTTCTTATCTTCAGGTACATTATCTTCTTTCTGCTTGGTTATTTCCCTGCATTCAACTTCTACTTTTTTAGTCGGTGCTCCGTGTCTCCTATTAGCTATTGCACTAATTGTTTCTATGATTTTTGGCCACCATATTGATAACAAATAATTGGTCTCCTCTCACCATGCCTTTGTTCTTACAAATTACAATGCCTTCCATCTACACATGTTGATTTTCGCATTTATGATTTAATGTTTTCTTTTCTGGAAATTGTCTGGCTGACCTTGTTGTCTACATGTCTATTATTATTGTGGTGGGATTTGCTCAAGGCCTGACCTCTTTACTTGTCTCGTCTCAAGTTTTCTTTCAACAATTCTCTCTACCTGTAATATGATCTTAAATGCTTTCCTGAAGGTGCCAGGCTTACAAACCTCAAAAAAATTGGCAGCCATTGTTCTCGGTTTCCTCCCGTAAACTTATTTTAGTGCTTGAACTATCAAAGCCATTGAATCAATTAATAATTAGCTCATTTTGTGTTGTTTGCTCTTTTGAAGCAGTTTGAGTAAATCCTGTTTGTAAACTGTAGGCCAATGCATTTATTTCGTTTACCTATTTAAACTCTTCCCATGTAAAGGAATTCTCTGTTCTTTCATCCTGGTGTGGTAATTGTTTATCGGAAGTGTGGAAATATCAGGGTGCACTTTCTCCAGATTTGCTAAATCAAAGGTAACGTCATCTCAATTATGAAATCCTGTTGGTGCAGAATTTCAGGCTTAAAATTCCCTCATTTTTGGGCACTTCTTATTGTAATGTAGAATTATTGAATTGTACATTCTCAGTATCTGGTAAATCAAATGTGAAAGGGGCTTTTCAGTTACCAAATTCTAGTGAAGCGGCATTACATGCTTAAGATTGCCATCATACATTTCTTCCCAACTATAACATATACCCAAAGCCTTTCAATGATGAGGACACTGTAGGATGATGTTCCTTCTAAACTGTTCGCAAGCACTGATTCTACATGAGTAAGGATTTGAACATATTACTAGATATCTTTTGTTGTGTCTTATTCTGTCTTTATTTTCTGTTGAAGGTCATTCAAAGCCAAGGTCTTACTTTAGATGCTCTTTTAGTGTAACGATCCTAATGTGGATGGAATCCTGGCTCCTATTGAAATGTTGTACAGCTCCAGGCAATATGTTTTCTCATTTTTAGAGGAAAGGTAATGCTATTGCACAGGGAGTTCAAAATGTTGAAGAATGTTTCATTTGATGATGTTGCTTTTCTGTCATCTAACAATTTTACAAAAACATATAATTTGGTATTTGACAAATGTCCTGTTCTTAGAGATCTGAAATTGTTAGAGGCAGTATCTCTAAGATTCTTGAGGCAGTTGCGTTCTTGAGAACTACTGTTGAGATGCAATTAAAATTGGTTACAAATATATATGCAATAGTTGTGAATTAACTGCACGAAAGGATTCTTAATTGTATGAAAGTGAGGAGTATACATGAGAACATTATTTCTCATTCACAATTTTGAAGCCCATGACAGAGACAAACTAATTTTTGAAGGCTATAAAGATGACATACATAAATTTATCTCCTTTGGTGAAGTTTAATCTGCCTTTGTTCTTTGTTTGGACACTAGAAAACCCATAGAATAATGTATTTGTCTGTGGTCTTGTCATTTCAAACTCTGTTGCAAGGTCTATCTTACATAGATGTAAAAGTTCATATATTAAAGCCCAATTGGAGAAGCACACGAAGCTACGAGGATAGCTTACTTATCTTTTTGATTGATAAATAGATCGGGATCAGCGCTAACTTGAATCACCCAATCAGGTGGGGCAAACCCTTGTTTTGGGTACAGAGAGCTTTTACTATTGGTTTCCACTATTTGCTATGGTGGGTTTGATTCTTCCCGTGATTTGAAGTGTTCCTTGGGTTGTCAGTATCCGTTGCAATTGACTGATGCGTTGCCACCTGTTAAAAGTTCTGAGCTTGGGTAAGAGCCTAGTGGCAGTATGGTCCCATGGGGAAATGGGCATCTATTTTCATGGAGCTGGAAGTCTCATGGAGAAAAAATAATTATGCTACAGGACTAATTGGAATATTTTCCTGGAAAATATCAGCCCCTACCTTTTAGGACTGCAAATTTCAGTTGGTGAAATTGAGGTGAGGCTAGAAATTGCCCCTACAGCTTAGGAATCTTTTCTGCCACTTGCTTATCATCTAAAATTTTAAATTTCTAGAGAATTTTTATTTATTAATTAATTTTTATCAAAGCATTGCAGTTCATTCCTTAAATTTTGGAGCTTAAAATTTTAAGCTGAATTGCACTAATCATGAGATCACTTAAAATATTCTTAAAAAATCTTAGCGACACCCACTGAATTTTTTTAGGAAGCCCCCCTCCATGGTACCTTACCTTGAGTGTCTCTAGTAGCTAGGGTAATAGCCTGGACAAGTATTATGTGATTAGCTGCCATCACCGGTAGTCTGGTAGAGAGTCCGTCAATGGGTGCTAAATTAGTGGTAAATTGTTCAGTCTTGTCAATAAAGCCCTAATATGTGGTCTTGTTTTAGTGCATGTCTACTTTATGTGTAGCAAGTGACCAACACATATGTATATGGTAAAAATTTTGAACTTGGGTGAGATTTTGTTAGTGAATGGATTGGCCTTTGGAAATATACCTAAAATTATTAACTTTATAGCCCGTAATGCTAACAACTCTGGAAATGAAAATTGCATTTGTGACTTTTTTAGAGGTACAACACCTTCGTATGATTTAATTAATAATCAATATACTTTTAACTAGAAATCAATAAAGGTGGCAAACATCAGCTCATAAAAATGATGCTAATGCAAGATTAGGTTCAAGAAAATCATTAATCAAGTGGCACACAGACTAGAACGACGAGTGACTATTTAAATAGAAAGAGAAAGGATTCATAACTGCAATAAATGAATTAAATGTAATAGAGTAGATTTCTCACAAAAAATATACTCTAAATACAATTAGCTTTACATTCAAGGCTCACAATTCACAAATTATGAGTTGTTACAACATGAATTAATTGAAAAATGAATTGTTCCTCTTGATTACAACATAATGCCTTCTCAAGAATTTAGACCCTTATTAAATAGAAAGAGAAAGGATTCATAACTACAATAAATGAATTAAATGCAACAAAGTAGATTTCCTATAGGAAATATATTCTAAATACAATCATCATTACATTCAAGGCTCACAATTCACAAATTACGAGTTATTATAACATGAATTAATTGAAAAATGAATTGTTCCTCTCTTGATTACAACAAAGTGCCTTCTCAAGAATTCAAACCCTTACTGAATTACTCTCTACCCAGATATAGGGGTCCTTCTCCTTTCTTTGACGATTACTAATAAGTTGCTAAACATAGCAACTCTTTCTTGCCGTTTAATTGTCCACCCAAGAAAATCGATGGACGATGGACGATGGACGATGGACGGGAATAATTAATGGCCAAAATGATTACATAGCCAATGATATGACTTTAGGCAATAATCGAACGTTTTTTGTTTTAATTTATTCCTTGTGGTCGTCAATTCTTGTGTAGTTTGCATGCTTCACAAACCACACATTAAATAGCTATCTCAGAGGGGCAATGGAGTCGCACATGCAAGCTATCCAGCTAAAAGATCAATTGGGAATATTAATTAAATTTGTTACATCAACAGTTAATTTCGACTGCATTGCCATCCTATCATCCAATCGATCTTAAGGGATACTAGTTCAGATGTCTCACAAACCTTCTATAAATTCAAAAGGCACATCCACACTTCACGATCTTGAAGTATACAACATGGCGAGTGCTTAGAGTGACAGAGTGTTAATGAATGACTTCATTGTCGTCAAGGAGATTGAGTGCAGTACCTTCTTTAGGTGGCTGTCTGACCAGCTGAGAGAGGTCTTCATTGTTTAGAGTGAGGTAGAAGAGGTGTTGCACAGTATACTGGGGGAAGCCTTCTTGAATCAAGTGCATGTACATAATGCCATGCTCCTGGAGCATTTTGTGTATACTGTCATTCGCACCTCTGGACGTTGGGATTGGGGAATGAGAGCGATGAAGTGCTTGGTTAGACCTGAGTTTCATCACAAAGTTAATGTCACCATTGTCGAGCTCAACAACTACCCACGAAGCGGACTGGTTGGTGATGCTATTTGCATCGCAATTGCCACTCAAAACAAAACCACTAAAGAAGTTGTGACCCTTCTCCGTGCAGGGTTGGTGCGAAATGACATGGGTCTGTTTGCCCAATACCTGTAGTCTCACGAAAATCTGTTGTCACCATCTCATATAGAACACCTCTAGGTGGTGGTTGAAGGAATTTGTGTGCTCATGTTTGTTTTGTGTGCCTAAAGAAAACATGTTTTGATGTCCCCAATTTTGTAATCGAACAACAAATTTTGTAATGCCATCGATATATTACAATGTTTTGATACTTTGGTGTTTGCATTCTTTTTGGGCAATTCTATCTTTTAATCATTTGTTGTATCGTTGATGATATCTATTATTCATTTATGCATCAATGGGTTCATTATTTGAAATTGGAACAAACTGTGCTATCAATTCCTTTTTCTTTGAAAAATGCTCTTGGGCGGTCAAATGCAAAGTTCATGAAACTAAGCAAAACATCGCCGATGGTTTTAGAAACCACTTAAACTCTCGCTCAAACTTGAAAACTTCGAAGCTTCGTCACTGGCGATCTTTTTAGCTAGTTCACAAACTTCGAGTACGGACCGCCAACCCCCAAAATTAAAAACAGTGCTCGAGAAGTTAAGACAATTCCACAATACATTGCCTGGGAGGCAAGAAAGAACAAATTAACGAAAAGGCAGTAAAAGGGGGAGTTAGATGAACTGGTGAAATCATCGCCTAAGTTAGCAATACCTCATAAAACGTTGCCGGATTTATAGACTTAACCAAAATTTGAATGGGGATGTCAATTTTGAGAGCAAGGACCGAAATTAAGGTAATAGTGGCTCAGACTGGGGACAAGGACTGAAAGGACGTAGCAAGGGACCCATAGATGTTATTACCAGTCTTGTATCCATTGGGCATGGAGTCGAGGGGAAAAGAGGAGGAACAAAGCCAAAACTCAAACCCAAACATAAACGACACACCAAAAATGCAAATATTTACAAGGTAGGATGGAACCTACCAAAGAAAAAGGAAAGGACCACTCACATGAAACCATTGACAAGTTGAGAGAAGAATGATCCAAACCTATAAAGGTCTATCAGTGCATGCAACTTTTGATGTAAGGCAGAGGTTAGAATTACCCAACCATGGGCGTTGTAGTAGAAGAATCCACCAATTTTAATGCCTCCGAACATCCATTTTTCATCATAGATCTCCTCCTGATGCAAATAGTCCCACATCGAAACATTTACAAAAAAATTGGCTCCTTTCTGAGACTTAATCATCTGAATAATCTCTCGACCTTGTAACAAATTTGAATCTTTCGGGATGGTTGTAGCATCACAACCTTTTAACTTGCGAGCCATTATGTCATTACCGCAACTTCTCAGTAGCTCCATTGTATTCCGATCCTCTGTTGTTGCAGAATCTTCCCCTTCACTATCAACTGAAAAACAAATAACCTCTTTTGCTGACAACTCTGGCAAACTAAAATATGAATCCTCAAGCAAAAAATAATCATGAATTTTAAAAGATTCATAAAAAATGAACAAATGATTTGAACTAATCAACCACTTTACCCCACCCTTGGCATTTTCACTTGAAGGATCTTCATTATCCTTCTCAATTGCACATGCAATTTCATTAGCAATATTTTCAAAGGTAAAGACTTCGTACTTTGGAATGGAAAGAGAGTTTGACATTTGATCTTCTCCGGCAGAGCTACAAGGAAGTGAATTATCCTTAGGGAAGGAAGGAGAAGTAAATTGAAATGTGGGGGCATACCTTCTTTGAGGGGACAAGTCCTCATCATCACTTGATGAGTTGAGATCATCTTTTGTTTCAATTGAAGTATTTAAACTGTATGCTTGGGCATACCAACACCAACTTTCCTTCCTTTTATCTTCTTTTCTTTCTTGCAAGGGTTGTATGCTATCCAATATCGTTAAGTTCATGTTTTACATGTTCTTCGTCGACTGGGTGTTTGTAGCGTGTTGTGGATCTTTGAGGAATAAATTTTGAAGGTGTTTCATGTTCGTGGATGTTGTTTTGGGTCCTTGCTTTGTTGTGGCCGACATTGGTTGGTTCACATTGTAAATTGTTTATTGTTTGAGGCCAACCTATTTGAGTCTGCATGTTACCTTACTAGCCGTTATAATTGGGCCGACATGTTAAGGGTTAAATGATTTGTGGATGATATAAATAGAAGAGAGGATTTGTTATGACAGACAGAGGGAGGTAGATCAAGAAGGTGATCGATGATATGAAGTATGAAGCACAGTGATGAAGTATTTTGATCTGGAAGAATCACAAAGCATAGTGAGTGAGGAGCAGGAAAAGGAGCCGATGGAAGATTGTTATGAAGATTGTTATTATTTGAGTTATTTGTAATCCCTGGGCTGTAACCTAGAATTTGTTAAGCCCAAAAGGCATATGTAATGTGTTTTGAGATTTAATATGATGAGGAATGAGCTTTGAAGGCTGAGTTTTTTTCCCTGTTAGGGTTTTCCTAGGATATATCTTGTGTCCGGTGTTCATGAATATCTTTAATCTTTCTATTGATTAGCTATTAATTCCATTCATATTTGTTGTGATCATGGAGTTAGTAATTTAGGCTGCAAGGTTAGATAGTCCTTAATTGGATCCTCCTACCTTGAATGCATCAAATGGTATTAGAGCTGGTTGCGAGTCTGTTAGCTGGTTGTGAATCTATTGGGAAGGAAGACAATGTTGAATGAAGTGCGAAACCCTAGAAGTCATAAGTAGAAGAAAGATCAAGGCAAGAAGGATTTGGGTAACCATTCAAATTTAGATGTTTATCTGATTTGTTTAAATGGGGAAGATTGGGAAGAGGATGAAGAAGGAAAATGAAACCCTAATATGCGAAAGGGATACTTTGGAGGAAGAATTGTGTGAAATCAAGAAGTGTAATTCAGAATTGATGAAAAGGATGAAAGAACTAGGATGAGACAAGTATGATGCTCTTGAAGAAGAACTGAAAAATGTAAGAAGGAGAAATGAACTAAAAGCAGAGCTGGATATGTTTGAGGATCTTGAAAAGAAATTTGTAGAAGGATTCAAGTTGTTTGTAAAGGTGGAAAAGAGGAACAAAGATTTGGAGGAAAGTCTGAAAGAGCTGAACAAGGAGAACAGTTTGCAGAAGAAGGAAATATCTGGCTTGAAGGAACATGTTAATTAGTTGGAGCAATCACTTATAGCATGCTAGAAGGAGAATGAGAATTTGAGATCTAAGCCTAAACTTTGTGATGTTTCTTGTGATACTAATGATTTGTGTGATGTTGCAGAAATTTCTTTAGAAGGCGAAGTTGAAGATAACAATGTAATGAAGCCTACAATTGTTGGTGATGGTATTGGTTTCAAAATCATGCAGAGAATGGGATATGAAGGAAAATGATTGGGGAAGCATCAATAAGGAATTACAGAACCTATTGAACCAATAATGAGATGGCAGTGTGGGTTATCATAATATTCAAAGACCAACCTTGGAGGGCATTCAATCACAGGTCTAGGTGGGCATTAGGCCCACTCTTCTTCCAATACAAAGTTGGCTCGCATGTAATCCACAACACTCCTTTTGTACCTCCAAGCAAGCATATTTAATTGTGATATAATATCTTCCTGTTCTGCATGCATCCAATCTAAGTCAGGTTGAAATACAGGAAATATATCATTATGTGGAAGTACCATCTTGCTGCATGACACGATGGCGACTTATCAGAAATTACAATCCATTTCCCCAATGGAGTCGCCAAAAATCTGTTAGCAAATGGATTGGCCTTTGGAAATATACCTAAAATTATTAACTCTATAACCTGTAATGCGTTGGGGCCAAATTGCTAACAGCTTTAGAAACATCACAATTGCATTTATGATTTTCCTCTAAATTTTAGAGTTATAGCTCCCTCGAATTATTTAATTAATAATCAATGTGATTTTAACCAAAAAGCAATATACTCTAAATATACTCTAAATATGCACATGATGCACATAGTAGTACGATCATCATTTCATTCAAGGCTCACAATTCACAAATTGCAAGTTATTACAACAAGAATTAATTGAAAAATGAATTGTTCCTCTTGATTACAACACAGTGCCTTCTCAAGAATTCAAATCCTTATTGAATTATTCTCTACCCCGATATAGGGATCCTTCTCCTTTCTTTGATGGTTACTAATCAATTGCTAAACATACCAACTCTTTCTTGCGGTTTAATTGTCCACCCGGGAAAATTGATGGATGGGAATAATTAATGGCCAAAATGATTGCATCACCAATGATATGATTTTAGGTAATAATCAAATGTTTCTTATTTTAACTTATGCCCCGTGGCTGTCAATTCTTGTGTAGTTTGCATGCTTCACAAACCACACATTAAATAGCTATCTTAGAGGGGCAATGGAGTCGCATGTGCAAGTTGTCCAACCGGAAGATCAATTGGGAATATTAATTAAATCTTGTTCACATCAATAATTAATTCCAACCGCATTTCCATCGTATCATCCGATCGATCTTAAGGGATACTAGTTCAGATGTCTTGTCAACCTTCTATAAATTCAATAGGCACATCCACACTTCACCATCTTGAAGTATCCAACATGGCGAGTGTTGAGAATGATATAGTGTTAATGAATGAATTCATTGTTATTGAGGAGATTGAGTGCAGTCCCTTCTTTAGGCGGCTACCTGACTAGCTGAGAGAGGTCTTCATTGTCTAGAGTGAGGTAGAAGAGGAGGTGTTGCACAACATACTAGGGGAAGCCTTCCTGAATCAAGTGCATGTACATAATGCCATGCTGTTGGAGAGTTTTGTGTATATTATCATTCACACCTCTGGATGTCGAGACTGGGGGAATGAGAGTGACATAGTGCCAAGTTAGACTTGAGTTTCATCACATAGTTAATGTCACCATCACCGAGCTAAGCAACTACCCACGAAGTGGACTGGTCGGTGATGCTATCTACATCACACTTTCCACTCAAAAGGAAACCATTGAAGAAGCTATGACCCTTCGCTGTGCAGGGCTGGTGTGGAATGACATGGGGTTGTTTGCCCAATTCCTGCAGTCTCACGAAAATTTGCTGTCACCAGCTCAAATAGAGAGCCTCTAGGTGGCGATTGAAGGAATCCACGTGCTCATGTTTGTTCTATGTGCTTGAAGAAAATATGTTTTGATGCCCTCAATTTTGTAATCAAACAACAAATTTTGTAATGCCATCAATATATATATATATAAAATAAAATTACAACATTTTGATACTCTAGTGTTTGCATTCTTCTGGGCAATTCTATCTTTTAATCATTTTTTGTATCATTGATGATATCTATTATTCACTTATGCATCAATGGGTTTATCATTTGAAATTGGAACAAACTGCACTGTCAATTTCTTAGTTTATTTGAAAAATGCTCTTGGACGGTCAAACAAGAAGTTCACGAAACCAAGCAAAATATCACCGATGGTTTTAGAAACCACTTAAACTCCCACTTAAACTTGAAAACTTCGAAGCTTCGTCACTGGCAGCTTTTTGGTTAGTTCACAAACTTCGAGTATAGACCACTAGCCCCCAAAATTAAAAACTTAGAGTGCTCGGGAAGTTAAGAAAATCCCACAATACACCGCTCAGTAGGCAAGAAAGAAAAAATAACGAAAAGGCAGTAAAAGGGGGAGTTAGATGAACTAGTGAAATCACTGCCCAAGTTAACAACACCTCATAAAATGCCGCTAGACTTATAGACAACCAAAATTTGAATGGGGATGTCAATTTTGAGAGCGAAGATTGAAATTAAGGTAACAAATCCTAATGAGTGTTTCTATTAGAGAGGACGAGTGCAAGTGGAATAATTAGCTACCATCAATGGTAGTGTAGATCAGGTAGAGAGGCAATCACAGGGGCTAAATTAGTGGTAAGTTGTTCAATCCTATTTTAGTTGATAAAGCCCTATTTTGTGTAGTCTTGTTTCAGTTAATAAATCCATAATCCATGGCATCATTAGTGGATTCTATTTCTCTATATCTTTGCTTTATATGTGGCAAATCATTTTACTAAAAATGTGTTTTTTCTTTCCAACTGTTTTGTTAATCTCTTCTTTTTTTGCATTCCCTTTTCAATAGTATGCTGGGTCACATTTTCAATATTGTATCAAAGCTAAGTTTGTAGTGAAGAGAGCAAGAGGGTTAAAATATGGGCTAGAAAATTAGGAACTACAAAACAAAGGTTTTCTCAAGGGAGTAGTTTCAATTTTTTTTAGAACAATTGGTCAAATAGGTGAACAAATTAGGATGGTGGGGAAATTTGATACAAAAATGAACATGCTGCTCTTGGGAGTAGATCTATGGAAGATTGTTCATGTGAGTGAATTGAAACCCACCATTGGACATGCAACAACTAAGTGAGAAAAAGAGATGGAAAAGCATAAGCCACAATCTTGCTCAACTTGAAGGATACAAAACCCTTAACATGTAAGGTGTATGAAACCTTCAAAGAAGGCTCGAGATACATTGTGTCAAATGTTCGAGACAAAGGACATGACAAGAAGGGTGTACTTGTAGAGGAAGTTCTTTCATTTATGAATGGTTGATGAAGAATCAATGCCATAACACCTTAAAAATCACAAAAATCTGTTGAATTAGTTGGCCATGGTTGGTTTTCCAATCTCAAAAGAGGTTAGCATTATGAAACTTTTGGTGGAGTCTTCGGAAGTTGTTTGAGACCTTGGTGCTTTGTAGTCACCAGCAAGTCTCAAATCGTTCTGATGAAAGAGAGCTCGAAACAACTTGAGAAGAAAAGTCATGGGAGTGAAGTTAGAAATTCCCACTACCTTGAACATTGAAAGTTTAGAAATCTAAGCTTTGGAGTCAGGTTCAACATCCTACATGCTGGCCTAAAGTGAATTCTTTCATGTGGCTTGCAACTCTCAATAATTTTCTTCATTATAACAATTTTCAAAAACATGGGATTGTTGGTTTGAATAGATGTATCTTATGCTTTCAAGCTGAAGAGTCTAGATGATACCTTCTCTTGGATTGTTGTTTACCACTTTCTTTTGTTGATTATTGTGTGATTTGATGGGAATTTCATGGAATAATTATCAGTCTATCCAAGACTTTCTTGTTAATTAGTTGCATCCTCCTTTGAAGCTAAAAGCCTTTAATCTGATGCATGATATTAGTCTTGCTCTATATGGGATTCAAAAAACACTTTTAGGGGTTTTGTGAATGTTGACTACTTTGCCTCTTTGGATTCTTGATTCTTGCAAGTGTGCTTCTTGTGGGAGTTTTGGCTCTTAGGGTGTCTTTCTTGCAATCTTTGTTATTCCTTTTGTTAATTGGCTTTCCTTTTGGTTCAATTTTTAAAGCATAAAGGCAAATATTACTTATGATAATCACAAGGGCTTATACCTTGTCTATGGAGTTTGGATGGATCCTCCTCTTATATTGATTGTTTATCTTTAGTCCATTTGGATTTTCAAGATTTTTTGGAATTTGATGTTCTTTTAATATATTTTTTGCCTTTATGTTAAAAAAAACTCTAATGAGAAGAAGGCTTATTTGAGTGTTGATTAAAATAACAAGATTTGTGTTGGTGGAGTGATTTTCGTAGAGCTCTTAGATCATGTATGCAAATAGATCCACAATGTTCTCCATGTTTAAGGGTTAACAAAAAATCTCTTATATATTAGTAAAATTGCAAATGAGGGAATGAAATTGGAATTTGACTCAAGCATATTGTTGCTAAAGAACAATAATGTGTAGATCATAAGTAGGATGTGGCAACCTACACAAACTATGCTTGTCAAGTGTGGAAGAGCATGCTGTCATTGCAAGTAATGTCACAAAAAAATTGCAAGGCATATTTATAGCATCAAAGATTTGAGCATATAAACATGTATAATCTAAAACTCATGTTGAGTTTGGATTTGGACAAGGGATTAGAATTGAAGCCATGTGGAGCATGCATTTTGCGAAAGCATTAAAGGGCAGTTTTCAAAGGAAGGAGGTGCTCAAGCAAAGGACTTGTTGGAGCTTGTACATTTTGACATAGGTAGGTTGATGCACACCATGCCAATTGGAGCAAAGTATTTTGCAATGAAATGAAATAACTTGCACAAGAGAAGAATATAATAGGAAATATGTTACAAATACTTGAGAATAATAAGCCGCTTTGGGTCGAAAAACTTTCAAAAGTCTCTAATAAGAATAAACTTCACAATTTGATGATCATAAACTAGCTACTAGCTCTTATAGATTCCATATATATGTCTTGGATGCCACCTAGGCTAACCTAAATACCTATATAAGACTATACAAATGATTATATGACTTAAGGGGTTATACTAGCCACAATTCAACTACACATATCCCAGTACAATTAATGGGTTAAGGGCATAGCATGCCCCCCTCTTTAGAGAAGCGTTATCTTTAATGGTGATTGATTATAGATGCTTTTGCACAAATTCTTTATTTTTCCATGTAGCATCTTCAATTAGAGAATTCTTCTATATGATCAAATACTCTATGATTTCCCTCATTTATAGCCTCTTAGTACATGTTTGAAGGATTTACTCTATTTTTAAAATCATTTTACCCTCATCAAGTTTTGGTAACTCAATTTGGGCTACAACTTTTTATTTGACATCATTCTTCAAGCTTGAAACATGGAATATCATGTGTATTTTTGTTGACATAGGTAATTCCAATATGTATCCTACATTGCCAATTCTTTACAAAATCTTATAAGAATAATAATACTTGGATCCGAGCTTGTTATTGTTCATTTGTTGTTTTAGTGGCATTTGCTTAAATTTCTACGATCACATAAAGAACCTTCAAAAATATTTTCATTACAATGTTGATCCACTTGTAACTTCATTCTATTATGTGCCATTGCCAAATTCTCCCTGAGACTAGAGAGTACCTCTTGTTGATGTTGGATGTGTTCTTCAAGTATATGGAGCCTTAGGTGTAGTTGCAATGAAGAGGTGATTGATAATGGATGCTACTTATATAGTGCCAAAAATGGAGTCATTTTGGATGAAATATGTCTTCTACCACCATTCTATTAGTGACAACCATTGTACCCATCTCTCTTGTTTATCCAAAGTAAAACATTAGAGAACCCTTCAAGCACTTGTTGACCACCTCAATATGTCCATATATTTGGCAATGATATGACAAACTTTGGGCATGCTTGCGATGGTGAGGTGATTGATGGTGGATACTACCCATATAATACCCAAAATGGAGACATTTTGGATGAAGTATGGAAAAAAGTACCACCATTTTGCTACTGGCAACCATTGCACCCATTTCTCTTGTTTATCTAAAGAAAAACATTAGAGATAACTCTTCAAGTACTTGTTGATCACTTTAGTTAGTCCATATGGGTGGGGACAATATGATGAGATGTAAGCAATATGGGTTCACAAACATGAAAAAAAGTTAGTCAAAAAATTACTTGCAAGTATAGGGTCATGAACAATTTTGAATAGTATTCAAACAAGTTGTTGCTATAATTCTTACTAAAAATGTGTGTGATAGAGCATGAAAATGTGCATATTTGGCAACTCATTCCATAATAACCATAATGAAATTTTTTCCTTTAAACTTGGGAAAACATGTGATGAAATCCATAGATGCCTCCTCCCACCTCCAACTTGTAATAGGTTGTAGAAGAATTGGAGTCTTACTCATATCCCATTTTATTTTATTAACATACCATGCATTTTGTTACAAATTTATGAACATACCCTTTGAGTCCATCCCAAAAGAAATCTACCTTGATTCTATGATAAGTTTTCAAGAAGTTTGAGTTCTTACATAAGCACAATCTATCATTGTACCATAAATCATTTCCTTTCCATGCAAGCTTATTTGACACACTTGAATCTTGTTGGAGTTTTTCAAAAAGAGTATGCATATCCATGCCCTTGTCCCACTCTTCTCATGCCACATTTACCCAATCTATCTATAAAATAGACATGACATTTAGTAGTGATTGTGTATTCATCTCTCCTAGATTGAGCATAGGCCACAAAATTCTCCTTTTCTTTCTTACATATGATTTCAAAGTCATCTCTTAACAACTTTATGACCCATTTTTGTTATTTTTTAGATGAAAACCTTTGTTCTAGTAAGCATTTGAAACTATCACGATGTGTCATTATCTTAAAGTGTCTTTCCCATTAGTTAAGGTCTTCTTGTTTGATTGTATGCAAGATAGCCAACACCTTCTTCTAATAAACTATTTTTTTGACAAATTCTTACATTTGAGTTAGTGACTCTTAAATGCAATGGGCCTTCCTTCTTGCATGAGTATTGCTCTTATGTCATGTCCTAAAGCATCACATTCTATAATGAATGTTTTAGAGAAACATGGGATAACTAGGATTGGAATTGTGCACATGACTTCCTTTAGCTTCTCAAATACCCTTGTAGTTCCTTCATTCCACTAAAAGAAACCATTCTTCAACAAAGTTGTGAGAGGTGACACTGTGCCACCATAGTTATTTACGAATCAATGGTTGTAACCAATAAGCCCTAAGAAACCTTGTACACTCATGAGGGTCTTATACATGTTCAATTTAACTACAGGCTTGATCTTGTGAGGGTCCACTCTAAATCTCTCTTGTGCAAAAATATGAATTAGGTTCCATTTCTTCAAATCCAAACATACACTTGGATGAATTTGCATTAAGTTGATGTTGTCCAAAAATATCGAAGACTAATTCACATGTTGCATGTGTTCCTCTCAAGTTTTTCTATATATTAAGATAACAAACATCTATTGAATGCATGAAGATAGCAAACATCAATCAATCAAGTTGGTATTCTCCCACAACCAATTTAATGCTATGACATTTCCTCAAACAACTGATGGTACCCCCATCTACAATTAGGACCTAAAATTCTATAGTTAGATATATAAAATAATTCAAATGAGCAACTATCTTCTTTTTAAGGAAGGCGTGAGTGGTTCCTAAATCTAACAACATTTTTACTCTCTTTCCTCAAGAAACCAACTACCTTGAGAATTTGGGGTGTGCTAATTCCAAAAAGTGCATGACAAAAAGTGGTTGGTTGGGTATCTCTTGAATCCTCATTTATTAAATTATCGCCCTCTAATATTTCTTCCTCCTCTTCCTCACTCAATCCTTCGATGTAGAACAATTTATTTTCAATACATTTATGTATTTGATTGTGCTTGCTATCACAACTAAAACATAACCCTTTTGCTCTCTTCTCTTTAATTTGTTGTGTAGAAATCTAGTAGGTTGAGACAACAACTATGTAGGAGTGCTTCTATATCTTATGTTTATAAACCCTTGTTGTCTATTAGCCAAAAACTTTTCCACTACCTACCTTACCATAATCATTGCTTGGGACACAAAATTTGGATGAAAAATGTGTACTTCATATTTGATGTAGTCCTTTAAACCCTCTAGAAATAATTCCTTTAACATACTCTACTTTGAGAGACAAAGCTTGGAATTGTTGGTACTCAACCATACTTGTTTATTTAATTCAGAACCTTGTTTGAAGTAGCTATGCATAAGATTGTCACCATAATGTGTAGTGGGTTTCTCTTGAAATAAACTATGACACAACACATCCCTTATTTTTATTCTCTTCATAACCATCAATACCAAATGAATTGGTATGATTTCAAGTATAAGGATGTCATTGTAACCTTTTGTTGACATGGAACATAACAAAGATCAAATTAATACCGATAAGGGCTTGGTTCGGTGGTCAAGTCGCTTGGTTGTAGTGACGACCACCAGGGTTCAAACCCTCGTTGGGACAAAGTGCTCGCAGACCTTGTTCCTTTGCTGGGCCATTGTGCTCGTAGGTTTGGTAGTATCTTGTGGTTTCTTGTACTCGGTTCATAGCTCCGGTCAAAAGTGTTTACCCCTAATAATATGGGTGCATTGCACCTTTTAAGAAAAGAAAAAAAAAAGAAAAAAAAGATCAAATTAATACTTTATTTGGTAGAGCCAATTGGTTGGACCCTTGCCATGAAACTTTCATATATCCATCTTTGGTGTGAAGTTCCTAACCATATAATTATTTGGGTCATGATCCATCTTTATATTCGAATCAAACCCAAAATCATCATGTTCCTCAAAATACACGTCTTCTTTCCAAGTCTTGTGGTGTGACTCTATGTGTTGAAAATCTCTAGAACCTTTGGAGAAACTATTCATTTGATCATTTCCTTGAGACATCCTTTCTTGGCCACCCAATAAATTTGCATTGCGACCTTTGACAAGAGTTCCTCTTCATCTTGTTGGTTTCTTCCCTTATATATTCAATGGTTATATTATCTGTCTTGTCTACTAATAGATCTTATTTGTTAGGAGTCTTTCTTGAAGCGATTGTATTTCTTTCTTGACTACTTGTTGAAGCCTCTATCATGATGCTACCAATGTAGTTTTTGTAAGAGCTTAAGCTATTAGCTCAACAACCAAGACCAATTGCAAAAACAATGAAAAACTTCTACAAGAGTATGCAAGAAAATGAGCTTTCTTGATATTAAGACCTATCAAATGATGAGGTATGCAATATTTTACATCTGAATACAATCACCTTCCTTATATAGGCAAGGTTGAAATGTAGTAATGAACATGATGTTGAAAAATGTCACAATCCTATGGCATGGGACAACTAACAAACTAATTACCTAGGAATCATGCAAAATAGCTAGATAAGATAAGTTCTAGAAAAGCCAACTAAGACTTCTAGAAAGAATCTTATATCCTATCACCTAGAAAATGATACCTAGGAATAAATGAATGCCTAAGTAAACATATGTAAGTGTAATTAATTATTTAATTATACCAACACCCCCCCATAAGTGCAACTTAGGGAGACGTTTATTTTGCAAATGATGCAAAGATGGGTCCCAACTACTAGACCATGTTAGGTACCCATGTACAAATGCAAAAATAAATATCTCACAACTAGAGAAAAGGATAAAACCCAGTGGGACAAAACTCCTCTCCAAAAGAGAGAAAAAAAACAAAAGAAAAAAATCATGTGAGGAAGGATGGAAGAATCCATGATACCCCCGAGTACACCATCAATCATAATGCCTAAGTAAACTTATGTAAGTGTAATTAATTATTTAATCACACCAACAGTTTTCACCATAACTTAAAAAAAATCAAAATAATATAATTTTTTTATTTTAACATATTTGGGCTTAGTTCTCATGTTTTACAAAAGTCTTCAAGAAATTCATATATTTGTAGTCTTAAGAGTGAATTTGGATTTCACAATAAATCATTTTGTTCTACTCCAAATGACTTCAAATTTGGATTATAATAGCTCCATATACACAAAGGGCGGTTACTATGGGTTTGATCCTTGATCAAACTTCTCCTAGAGTTTCCCAATCATTGCCTTGGTTGGAATTCTTTTCCCAAGGAATGTAGCAATAGTAACTACATCAACCAAGAAAACTCTTTAATAGTCCAAAGGCGAGTGCACCAACTTGGGGGTAAAAAGTGTGGCCAAATTCAAAATGTTTGTAGTAACACAAACATGTTACACCTAATGTGCACACGTTATGGATTGGTAAACACTAAGCCATAATGCACTCATACTATAGAAAAGATACAGAAAAAAAATCTCTCTCTCTCACTCACCAACACATTTCCTCTAAGTGCAATGAATGATTTATACAAAAAAGTAAAATGCAAGCATGTTTTCAATATTTCCATGCATTACCAAGTTTTATCCAAATTTTCTTCTAATTTTGTGTCATAGGAGATAAGTGGTCAATATTTTATTATTTTATGTCAAATATTGTTTAAATTTTTATAAATTTTAATATTTTAAAATGCATTTATATTTTTTTATCAACTCCTCAAAACCTAAATCTAAAACCAAATATAGATGAAAAAATGTTTGATAAGAATCCTCAATCACCCAAATCTCCTCTAACACTTCCAACAAACCCTAGATGAAGCCAAGAGTAGTTAATAGGGAATTTACAACAAAAAAAGATTCAAATGATATAATTTATTTCACATTAAAGGCATCCACAACAAACCTCCACCATGTATCACTTATTTCATTATTGCTTCCAATGATGAAGCAATTTGATTTAGTGAAAATTCAAATCTATCAATGAAATAATCATAGAGATGTATGTCACAAATTTTATGCAACAAATTTTATATGACAAGGTGAAACAAAAAGATATAACAAATGGTCAAAATTATGCTCTTTTTACCAATCCCAAAACTAATGCACTTGTTTCCATGACATCAAATATATTCGCTATCCATTGGTGCAATCTTGATAACATAAAAAATAAATTTGGAATAGGTAGTGGATGGTCTTTGACCAACCTCTTTGCAACAACCATGTAGTTCCTTTATGTTTTTTGAAATTTTTTTGTATGAGTTTGTTCTTTATATTAAATTATTCAATTATTTTGGAATGAAGGAGTTTCAGGGTATAGGTAGAGGCTTTGCCCAAGATGGAGTGAGAGATAATTGGGTAGAAAATTGAAAATGGAGATCACTATCAAAAAAATATATTCACCATGTGACAATGCCATCAATTATCAAATGAGGCTATGGAGGTGTAGAATCTCCATGTAATTGTTAGCCTCACAAAGACCCTTATACATCATGGAACACTTATATCTTAGTCTTACATGGTTCAATAAATGATCATGAAGTGAGACCATCTAGTTCTACTAATGTGAACACCCACTTGTGCTATAGCTTCTATCAAGCATGCTTTGGAAAAGACTGTGATCCATAGGGTAGAGAGATGTCACCTCTTACAAGTGTACTCATTGTCATTGTACGTGTACTAGGAGCTTACATGATGATCAAGTAGTATAGGGTTTCAAATCACATAATATGGCGATCATTGATGATCTAATACATAACTATTTGATGACCATGTAGATATAATTTAATACAAATTTATAACATTATTTTATAATTTAAACTTAAAGTTTTAATAGGAAAATTAACTTTTAATCAAATAATTGAACTAAAAATATGCAATTATTATATATTTCAAGGCATGGACTCACAAGGTGGTACATGTCATCTACCATTCCACGAGAAAGTTTTACAATCACATCTATTTTAGAGGTAAATTTTTAATATATCACAATTAATTAGTATTTAGTTTATATGTAGAATGATATTTGAAAATTTGAAAATATAATTTTTGTTGAATAGGTGTGAATCACACCATCATCCAACATGCTTGTTGGTATTGTTAATCATGATATTAGATTTATTAAGGTACATTGTAGCATATTTTAAATTTTATTCTACAAAATTTAATGTTATTTTTATACCTACTTGAGTATTTTAGTTAAACCAATCATTGCTTATTTAGTCGATGAGTTTAGCTATAACACCTCTTGGTATATAAGAAAAAATGGATGTTGGTATTGATATTGCTATCTCATCATCGATGTCTATAACATAGATATTATTATGAATATATATATTTAGTTATGATTATTTTCTCTAAATTGACATCATTAAGTATTTGTAAATAATCAATATATTACTTCTATTACATGCCATAGATTGATGTAAGTACCTCAGCCTGAGAACATGCCTTGGTCGATGATACAAATCATTAGAAGTGAGAACAACTAGACTACTAATTTGTTGTAAGTGTGTTTATTACTATGTAATTTTCAAGTAACATGTTTTGCTATAGAGTTTGGAATAGTATCTAATGTTGTAAATTGTATATATATATGCCGAGTTACAATAAAGTGAGGAACTTGTAGGAGATCAAAATAACACAAGGTGCAAACTGATTTAGACATTTGAAGTTCACACTCTAGTCAAAAAAAGAGAGGCCAAATATTTGAGTCATAATATTTGCTATATGAGGAAGAAATTTTGATTGTTAGAGTGACACATTCAAAACAATTTGTATAGATTGATGACATTTTTTAGTCCAAGAGATAATTATGGCCTCATGGTATTGTATTATATTATGTACACCTTCATGGCCTTATTTAGATGCATATATAAATATTTTTTACATATTCATGGCTTAAATGGTTTTAATAGTTTGAATAATACTCAATATTGAGTGTGATCATGAATGGTTTAATTTTTTATATGCAAGTAATATTTTTTTGTTAATTCTTTGTTGAATTTTATGTCAATTATTAGTTTAGATCTAATTCTTGAAAGGAAGCAAGGTATATGGAAACACTTCCTACATTGGAATTTATTGAGGAAATATTGTGCAAGTTTTTAAAAAACTTTAAATAGTTATTGTGAAGACCCTTTCAGTTCTAGTGAGAAGATGCACATTACAAAAAATATAAAAAATAACATCAACACAGATAAATGCTCACATCACAAGATATATGTGCGGAAAAACCTTTTGGGAGAAAAACCCTACACTCCAAAATCCCGTTGAATTTATTAAAATAAAAATTTTGTTTACATACACTTGTAGAGCAAGTTTCTTGTAGGAAAATACAAGTGTTTCAATTTTGGAATAAATCCAACAAAATAGTACTTGTAAATGAGTCACCATACAACTAAAAATCCAAACATCTCAATATATAGGAGTTTACAATGCATAATTAGATGCTTTCAAAATAGTACACCTAGAAATGCCACATGCCACCTTCTGCAAGACTACATGCATGCAAGATTCAAGATGAACATAAAAATAACTTCCTCGATGATTGCACATGCAAATTGAAACCTACCACATGCACAATGCACTTGCAAGGCTTCCACTTAACATTCAAGGTGCTTGCATGCATGAAAATTGAACATTGCATGTAATGCACCTACATGCACTACTCCACGGTCTATCATAGCAGTTTCCATCCCTAACTCTTACACTATCATAGTTCTTGCCATAGTTAAACTTGGAAAATGACATAGGTTAACTTCCACTAAAATGGAAACCTATTTCCCATGTGGGATCTATGAATGTGGGATTATGTCCTTCATGGATGTGGAGTGCTGCAATCTAGAAAAAATCCATGATATGCAAAGAAATTAATGAAAATTGATGAACTCAAATGACTCAAATGACTCACAAGTACACTCAAATTGATCAAATTGGAGATTCAATTCAAGAGAGTAAGTTTAATCAAAGCTTGTGGATGATTAGGGTGATCCCACAATAGTGGTTTACAATTTTTGGCCAAACTGGACATTGAAATTATTATTTTTAACTAAATATTCATATTTGGGCACCTATAGCGGCTAAACCGTGAAGAATTTGAAGATGATGCAAACTAGAGTCTCATCACATTTTCTCTATAGATTCTAAAAATATTTTTTTCAAAATTTTTGGAATCAAATTGCATTTCTTTTTCCATCTCCCACAAAAATTAACTTTTTTCAAAAAACAACATTTTTAAAAAGTGATGCACACCGTATAACGCATAAATTTTTTTCCATGAAGGATAAAATTCTAATTCTTTTGAATTTAGATTCGTAACTCTAATATCTAGTGCTTCCACTTGGTTAGAAAGTTTTTTATTGAATATTGTTTCTTTAATCAAGTTTTGAAGTCAAACCAATTACAATTCAGACATAGCGCGACTGTATAATGCATGACTTTTTTTGTGTATATCGAAATTCATTTATTTATTTTATGTTGGACCAAGGACTTCAATATCTGGTGCACTCATATTTTTCAATTTTTTTTTTTGATAATTTGCTATTTTTCCACATGTGTAGAATAGAGACCTTCATTTTCGATGAAAAACCTATGTTTAATAAAACTAAAAAAAAAAATACATAATAAAACCAAAACATATTAAAATTATATTCATTGGATAGATCATTCCGAGGACTACCTGATTCCAGTTGGGTTTGTAAAGATTCATCCATTTTCATCCTCAAACCGAGCTCCGAAGTGGCAAAATTTAGGGTTTTTTTGTGTCTCGGGGATGAGGAATAAGGGTTCGAGCGAACCCCTAGAGGTTCACTTGAACGGGTTCATTCGAACTCCCTTTTATAAGGGGTTTTGTTGGATTTTTTGGCGGGAAAGTGTTAAAAGGGTTCGCCCAAACCCAGGTTCTAGCGAACCCCTAATGGGTTCGGTCGAACCAATAGGTTCGTACGAACCCCTAAAATTAAGTTTTTTTCCATGCATTCATTTTTTGTGAGTTTTCCTTCCTCACTTCAATTGTAAACCACTATTGTGGCTTCACCCATTATTATGATGAAAATGCTCACTATTTATAGATTTTTGAAATGAGAATCAATGGTGAAGATCAAAAAGGATAATCAAGGGATGAAATCGAATGAGAGGAGTGGACATGGACCAAGGATCAATCCAACGACTGCTAATCCATGAGGCATGGATCAAGGATCAGAACAATGGTCTCAAATCCATGAGAAACTCAACCAATTCCCTAATTTTTAGGAATTGTGTTGGAGGAATGTTGGAGATATTTCCATTTGAGGGAAAATATTTGAATTTGAAAATGACATATTCCAAGGGAATATTCATTGTGCAAGTGGGAAAGTTGGAGGATTTGAAAGAAATTAGCTAATTAAGCAATTAATTAAAATAATTTAATTATGCAAATGAATGAGAGAAAAATATTTAATTAAATAATCATGAATTATTTAATCAAAGTGTGAAGGTGTAGTGCCCCTCCATTCTCACTTTGGATGTGCTAGTAATCTAGCTAAGGAACCTAAAAATGAAGGATGCAATCTATGGACATATTTGTGCTATGGAAGTGCATTGGTTATCTTTAGGATTTTCAAATGATTCTGGCATATTATTATCTTTATTATCATGAAGAGGTACTGACTTGTGTTCAAGTGTTGTGGTTGTAGATGGAACATGAGCTTCTATTAGTACTTTTGTGATTATGATGCATATTGTTATGTTATTGTTATGCAAAGATTTATTTGGATAGTTAGGTGATGCAGTAGTATGTTGTTAGGATAGGTGGAAAGGACAATATTGTACCATTGGACATATGGGGGACATATGAGAATGAGTTACGATTGCTAGAGTTCCTTTCCTAGTGCTTCGACTATATGAATATGTGCTCATACTTGTATGGTTGAGTGAACAGGTACTAGGCTACATCTCCACCTGAATCACTAGGTCTGAGCATGCCTTGAAACCTAATGGATTAGTTGATCAGAGATAACACTTGGTCCCCTATCCTATCCATCATCCTCAAAGAGGATGAGTATCCAGTTGATACCTCATCAGTATTGTCAGTGGTCAGGTATTTGTTTTGACATTTGGTTTAATTGATTGGAATTTTCTAATAATATGCCTTGGTTATGTTATGCATTAAAACAAATTGATAAGTAAAATGAATACCTTGATAAATAAATATATAATTAAATAATCATAGTTAGTAATAAAATAAACTTATAGTAAGATGTTATAATTAACAAATAATAAAATAATATGATAAACAAATACAAAGGTAAAAAGATTGGAGTATATAATTAATTATAATGTGTAATAAATATTGGTAAACGGTTTTACCGTTTGTGTGAATTGAGTATCAAATATATTTACCCCAAATTAAGATTTTAAATAAAACATTTCTAATTGACTATTAATTTAATAAATTAAAAGTTAAACTTTAATTTGTTCGAGAGTTGGTTGGGAATTCCTGTACAACCACATTCTTCTTCCAGAAAATGTTTAGGGAGATATTCATTGGGTGTTTTTTTTTTGGAAAGGGACGTTGGTCTGTGAAATTTCTTAGTTTTGTTGATTTGTTGGGAATTGGGGTTTTTTGGAAATGTGGATTGTGAAATAGGAGAAATTGGAATTTGTGGAGTTTGACATCAAAATTTTGTTCTACCAAGTGTTGGATTGCCAGAACCGTTCCCCTCCTGGTGTATGTGCATTTTACAAATCTGATAATGATAGAGGCATTGTTTGGAACTAGTAGTTATGAAAGATTTTGAAATAAGAGCACTTAATTATTATATTCTAAAGCTCATCCATTGTTTTAGCTAAAATTAATGATTATAGATGAGGCCATTATGTATGCCTGTTCACTTCCTTAAGCAATGAAATACTTTGTTGATCTTGTATTCCAATTGAGCTCATTGCTTTAACAATTGAACATATTTATGAGCATGATGATTATGCCTCTCTATTCAACCCTCATTTGATGCTGAGGGACAACATGCCAAGCTCTACCCTTGTGGGAGCCTGTTTTACTCCACATGCTTTTATGTCTTCATAAAATGATCAACTACAAGGCTTTTCCTATACCTGTACAGGGAAAGAAACAATGTTAGTATAAACAATATATTATTATGATGTGACATTCCATTTTCAGCTCTTGTTTCTGCACTTTTCTTTAGTTGATTCCATGCATTTCGAGGAATGAATTATATTTCTGTTGGTAGAGCATGTAGTATAACTCTTATCTGGAGCTCTAATAGGACTTTCCCAAATTTTTATAAGTATACTTAGGATCGAAAGCAGAACGAAGCAAGCAACAAGCATCTCAACTGAAGATCAAGAATTGGACAATGATTGATATGTCTTCTGCTATTTTCTTTCTTCTTCTTTTTACCTTCAGTTGTAGAATTTATTTTTCGCAATGAGTGGAATCAGCTAAAACCACAGCTTGTGTGGATCCTTATTTTTCTTCTTTCATTTCCATTTTGAAAGAAATGCATCAAAATGCAAATTTGTAGCATCATTTGTATTCTTGCAATCAAATGAAATATTGTAATGTGAATAGCATCATGAAATAAATGAAAGCAATTTGTTATGCTTAATCATTTGTATACTTTTTTTTGTACTTCATTTGTTCTACAAAACATTGAGCAATACTTTTGAAACTCTTTTATTGAAAACACTTGCACAACTGGTACTTGATGAATACAGTGCAAACAACACTTAATGCATATGCAAAAATAACTAAACTTTCACTTTAAGATATAGCAAAATTTAATCAGCTCCACCAATTGAGTTGCAGCGAAAAATTGGTAACAATTATATAAATCACGTTCCTCAAAACCATAAGATAGCTAAACTATAATCCCATATTAAAAATTTGGTACTAAGTTTTCCTAATATTAAATACTTCCCAATATGACATCCACATTAAATATTTATCCCAATGTCACATACAACATCACAAGTTTCACCAAGAATGACCAATCCATGTGGTATCCCCATCACTAGGATGTGTGCCACAAATAAATACTTATTTTTACGTTAATAACATTATTGTTATGCAAGTTGTACAACACACCTTTCCAAACACTATTGAGAATTACCTTCTAGATGCACAAATTTTTTAGGTAGATGCCATCCCCAATGATGTGGAAGAGATTGTAGAATTATAAATTTTTTATAAAACCCTTGACATGTACAATGTCATACAATGCAAGTAGTTGGTGGTGCGTGTGGCACCTTATTAGCTTATCAATGGGGAGGTTTACAAGATGGGCTTAGATTATATTTTGTGTAGGTATGTTACCAAGCAAGAGCTTGCATCTATGTTGCTTGAGTGTAATGAAAGGAAAGTTGGAGGTAAGTATCAGGGGTGCACCACTATACAAAAGGTCCTCAATGTCAGTCTTTGGTGGCCAACACTTGTAAAGGTCGCCCAAAAGTTTTTGTAGTTACAACACATGCTAGTTCACAACAAAGCCAAATTAAATGGATTAGCTTCTACTCAACATAGTGCTAGCTCAAGATCCATTTGAAAACATGTGATTGATATTGTGGGATAGATTCAACCTATTATGTGATGTAATGGAATAATGTACATCATCATAACTATGAACTACTTTAAAATATGGGTTGAAGTTATGCCAACAAATGACTATATAATTGAGTTTCCATGACATGCTTCATATTTTAAAATACCTTGACATAATTTGGGTGTTTGCTGAGCTTCACCATGATCATGGAATACACTTCATTGTCTCCCATGTTTAGGTATTGTTGCGCATGTTCATGATATAGCATCATTGAAGCATGCCCAATCATATTTAGACAAATGGTAGAGTTGAAGCCTTTAATAAATTTTGAACCATATTTTGGTTAAGTTTTGTGATGTATATTATTGTGACTGGACTGAGAGAGTGCTGATTATGTTATGGGTATATTACACAACTTTAAGAGGTTCACTAGCTAGACCCCATTCCATTCCAACTAGTGTATGATAAAGAGACAATTATCTTAATTGAGCTTCTAATACCAATTCTACACATTGTGCAGATTGTATTTCCCAATGAGGAAGAATACTTATAAATATGCATATCAAAATTAGAGGGTCTCGAAGAAAATTGATTTCTGATGTTTTAGAGCCATTATATGAAAAAATAGAGACAAAACTAATAGTATAATCACCATCTCAAGTAGCATGGGTTTTAACTTAAGAACTTTCCTTATAATATCATTGTGTCCATTACTTTTGATAAACATTTTTAATTCTCATGCATTACACCCTTTTACAATTTCGTTGCCTTGGTGGCTAATGTAATAACTTGTTATATAAGTAGTGATGTTACAATATAACACATTCATTCGCTCTTTGATACTACGCATTCAGTATAAATTCATAATTTAATTTGAAGATTATTTATCATGTTTGAGACAGGGAAAAATGTATGTTCTAATGAAATGCAGGACATGGTGCAACCAAGTGCTTTAAGGCACTACATATAAGGCATGCACACAAATGGAATTTGGGAAATCAAGCAGTCGTGCTATGCACTTTTCACTTAGTTGCCAGCATTCAATGCTTGGCATGCACAATGGCAAATTGTTGTTTTTCACTTAGTGAGCCAATACAGGAAAAATGGAGGGTTGTTTGTCTATGGCACAAATTCATCAACAACAATGATTTGGGATAGAATGATTTTGTACAACATGTTCATCAACAAAAGGATTCGTCGTGTCTACGTTGGAAGTTTATCATGCACAAATGCAGTGATTGTTTTAAATATTCAGCCACAGTAGTATTAATGCAATTGCTAATCGATAAATGGGCAAGACCACTCATGCTACCGTGCATGAGCAACTATGGTGTGCCTCCTTTTGTGGTCGAGTTGCCAGATGTGACTTTCAAAGTTTATTCTCATTATCGTCAAGCGCTATTTTCTGATGATGGAGAGAGCACGCCTTCCTAGTTGCCTTATGTCTTGGATAAGCCGTATGTGGAGGCAGAAAGATTATGGATGAAAAATGGGATAAGCCGTCTGTGGAGGCAGAAAGATTAGAGATAAGAATGGGGCCCCGGTGGATATCTCAATCCCCCTGTTGAGTTTCCGTGTCTTACTACCCTACTGCCGACGATATAAGCGAAAGAGCAACAAAGGGGAGGGAAAGGCAACATCCCCACTTCCAAAGTGCAAGTGTAGCACAGGGATTCAATTTTAGATGGCAGAAGAGAACCAAGTAGAAGCAGAAAAGGCATGTGAACAAAGCTAGCGGCAAGGCATGTGGATCTGATATTTCAATTATTCCAACGAGCTTTTCATCAAATGAAATAAAATTTTCTGTTCGAGCTTTCTCTGCTCACAGGAATTTTGATATGTTTTGATGGAGAGTTGGTTGGAATAATTGAAATTATCAGATCCAGATGTTCTGCCCATTTTGAAAGCGATGAACATTAAGAGTATGGTGGTCGCTGCAGACAACCGGCATACAACAAACGCCATTGCCAAAGAGGTTGGAATTGAGACTGTTATGGAAGAAATGTTACCTAAGGATAAAGCAGACCAACTGAAGAGTTGCAGGTGCTTCTTGTCTCAAACACCCTTTTTAAGTGCTGAAGGAATCAGCCAAGCATTAGTCCCCTTGGTGAATTTTCGTTCAACTACCCAAAGGAGTTATCAACTTATTTTTAGGTTTTTAACAGTTTGCAATTGAACCTTATAGTTTTTCTTTAAATAAACCGTCCAGAATGATTAAAAAATAGGCCAAGTTATTGCAAAAGTGTGTTGAATATTGATAGAAAGAGCTCATACCCTCTGTTGAGTCTGTAGACGTCTGGTATGATGGTAGCAATGGCTTAGACTATTTCTTAGACCAATATTAAACATAGCGTTGCACTATATATACAGTTTCTTAAACATTATTTAGAGAAATTTGGAATGCATTAACCTTTCTATTTATTTGAAATTTGGAATTGCGTAGCTGTGTCATATTATTGTGGAATTGAATATTAACCTTTCTATTTATCTGAAATATATGGGGTCTCTGTTATCTTGTCTACCTTTTGCAGTCGGAAAAAAATTAGATTTTTTTTCCATATATATTAATTTAGAAGAGGAGTACAATAACAAACGCTTGATAAAGTAGCCTTAGGAAAAGTAGTTTAATTTTTATATATATATATATATATATATTTTGACAAGTAACATATTTTTGTATTAGACTTTGCTTACAATCTTAAAGCTATTTGTATTAATTCCTATATATTCATTCTTTATCTCAAAATCAACACTTTATTCCTTCAAATAATTTCTAAGGGATGTGGGATTGATTTAATTCAATTCCAAGGAGTGCAAAAGTGATCCCTAAATTTTCTATAGCATTGAATTCAAATTTAAACATTCTTGCACATTTTACTAACCACTATGAGTTGACATAACACATGTTTGATGTGACATGTTGCTATATCATGGTACTTATAGACATTAATTGCATACCACAACACATGATGATTATAGAAGAACAATTAGAGAACACTTCAAGTCTAAAGGGCAATAAATGAATTGAATATGCAATATCATCATGTAGGCTATTTACACATCTGTGATGCTATCTTCAACCTTTCTCATTGTTGTTAATTCAATCAACCAAGGGGTTTGACCTTGGAGAACCCATTCATCTATGAGGTCAACAATCTCTTCATTGATGTCTCTAGACACCACCTTGCCTTTTGTAATTTCCTATAAGCAAAGGATGATAACTTTTCTTGTAATTTTTTTGTGAGGTTATTTGTATGTGTTCTAGGTTAATTTTGAATGTTAAAAGAGTTTCACGACAACAAGGATCATTAGCACATGGTACATTATTGATATATTATAAATTATTAAAACATGCTAATTTTGAGCATCCCAACTAGGCCAAAAAGTGGGGCACATTATTTTGGAATCATGCATATGTTGATATATTTGAGATAGTATTAAAATAATTATTAAAGTATTAGCTTCCAATCTAGTGAATTGGCTTTGCAATACTCTTTTCTAACATAAAAAATTAGCTATATAATAAAATATGACAACTTTTCAATTGGAACCAAACATAAATAAAATATTTGGTAAACATCACCTTTCATGAAATCTTTAGATATAAAACAACATTACTAGTGACATTAGGTGTATAAGAATATCCTATATAAAATCATTCTCATCATTTGGAAAATGTATTTATATAGAAAATATATTTATTTACAACAAAACATATTTATTTAAGTTTTTTTTACAATTGTAGTTGAGATCATAGATTGTATGAATACATATAATTTTATATTTAAAAGAAAATTTTCTTGAGTAGCCTAAAAAATACCCCAAAATCATTCACTTCAAAATTTACCTCAAATGCCCCCCCTAAAAGCCTTTTGAAAAATCTTGCTCAAAATTTCCCTTGAAACCTCACTTAAAACTTGCAAAAAAGATTGAATGTGGAGATAATAAATAACCATTTTATGAACCAAAATAAGTTCATTTCATACCAATTCTCATATTTCCTCTCAATTATATAGGTTTTCCACTTCTATGTAGATTATAATAGATTAAGTTAAGAGGACAAACTATGATTTGGATAGACTTCATAATTGTAGGGAGGAGAGGAGGCATTTTTATTTAGATGGTTTGTCATAAAAAGATATAAATGATTTAAAAATTATAAATAAAAACATTATCACCATATTTAATCATCCTCATACCAATCTACCCATCCTTTTGCTGTAATAAAATTAATCAATGGTGTTGACATGCTAGGTTTTTAGGTGAACTTTTGAACCATTAGTGGATGATTTTTGACCATAAACCACATGAAAATATTGAGTTACCATTATTTTTTAGAAAATTATGAGTTGAGTTTGAGATTACCTAAAAACCTATTACTTTAATATGAGATCATTTAGGGTATTGGTGGTGGCTTTCCATAGCCTAGATTTGGTGCACATATTGATCCAAATTAACAATTTCCTAGTCCAACTTTAGTCACTCTTCTTGCACCCACCATTATTTCTCTCATTCAACAGGAGGGTATTGTTGTAACTCTAGAATAATTAAGAAAAACATCACTTAAATTGATTGACCAAGTTACCTAATTTGTATCTCAAGTCAATAGAGAGTATGGAGGAGATGGTGCTTGTCCATCGAGCACCCTAGGCATGTTGAGATCATTATGGAGTTCACCCTATTTTTTAAAGAATTGTAATAAGCCTCGTTATGGTCATTGTACATCTATTTTAGGGTTTGTAGTAGAGGAGGCATTATTCTTCAAATGGTTAAAGAACAATTCACTTGCTACTTTTACACATTTATGCCACATTTTATGTACATAATATATTTATTTATAAACTTTAAATTCTAATGTATATATGTATTAATGCTAATTTTTTCTATATGTATATATAATTTTCTAATTTTTATTAAATAAATAATATTTATCATGTGTAGATGAGGGGCAACAATTTGAGATTGCATCATCTTCTCTCAATAACAATTTTTTTGACACACCTTATATGGTACACCAAAAAATTACCCTTAACCTAGTGTTAATTTTCATTTAATACTAAAATTAGATCTAATTAGGTTTTATATTTGATTAGAATAACTACAATGCAAACTTCTAGTAAAAACCTTAAAGTATAATATTCAATTCTAATAATTATTCCTAATCATATTTACAAGAGTTGGGAGGTCATAAGAATTCCAAATTAGACCAAAAATATGTAAATATGTGTTTATGATCCTCCATAATATTATTTAAGTCATTATTGGGATACAAATAGTTTATACATGTTTGCACTATGTCTAATTTAAAAGTTTGTACATACTACATATGTTGGTTAAAAAATTATATAATTTTTAATTGAAACCATAATAGATCATTTTAAAACTAATTTTAAGTGTTTCTATTATATAAGCATCATGGTCAATGCATAACCTATATAATTTTATTTTGTATAAACTTTCATTATACTTGGGTATCAAAATTTATATTAAATAATATTTTTTTTTAATTAATGTTTTAAAACTAGGAAAATCCAATAAATGAAATTTTTACAAGTAGGAATGAATGATTCAGATTAGGTTTTCAAATTTTTAGATTTCATAGTAAGAGTATTCCACACATATTAGTTAACTATTCAATTTGTTGATGCAAAGAGTTCTCCCCTATTGACAAACAACCACTCACACAATTTTGTAAATTCAATTCACAATACAATAGATGATTGCCATCATTTTTTTGAAAATTTTCATTCAAATCAACATAAGACTAATTTGTTACAAAAAAGTCAACTCTCTCCTTCAATCGCCTCTCTTACACATGACATCCAATCTTCTCCTTCTTTGTTATGGGACACCAACATCCAATGTTCCTCTAACATGCAACACAACCTCTTGCAAATTCTATCTTCCTTAATCTCTATGCACTCCCTTATTTACTCCTACAACTACATTGCTAATATCTTTTATTTTTTGTTTCTCTCATTTCAAACTTCCTGCGCTACCATTTCCCTCTTCACATACTTTATTTTCTACCAAACTCTAATGAAATTGTGTTTTCAATTTCCACGCACCCCACTATAGTCTGCTTGTAGCTACACTTTTCTTCACATATTTTTCCCCCTATCTTCTTCACATCCACAATATACCATTTATCTTTTCTCTTCAACTTCAAGTTACAACTACTTTCTTAATCCAAAGTTCAATTTTTATTTTCATACTCCATTGGATTTGTTGCTCCTTTGCCTATGCAACCTCTATATTTTTTTATTTTGTCTTTTTGTGGCTTTTACCTGCCCCCTCAAATTCTCAAGGTTGTTAGCCTCTTCCTCATTTTTTTTGTGTCCCTTCACCTTTTGTTGTAGATATGGGAATATCTATGTTTTTATTTTATTTAAATTCTCATACTTCGTTATAAAGCCACATCTCTGCCTCTATAAAAATTTATTCTCTTTTAACATTTTTTCTTCCCCTTCTTATACTGTGGGCCTCTACTTTGTTTTAATATGAATTTATCCTCATAAAATTGGCATCCCATTCTTTGTAGCTATAGAATTTAAAGATAATTCACTATTCAACTTTGATACTATTGACAGTGTCATGGGTGCCGACAGGTGGAAAATGCAAAATTCCTTGTTTCAGCCAAAAAATTTATGAACCCCTCAAGTTCTTTGAAAAAGGATTTCACTCCAACCCTCATAAATTTTGAAAATTTAAACTTTTTCATAAATTGATGACACACTTTTGACATTAACTACATAAATTTTTGGCATTAACTTCTCCCAAATGGTGAAAGATATGATTTAAAATATTTTTACACATTTGACATGGTACCTCCAAGTGTGCCCCTGAAAAAGGATTCTACTCTAGCTCTTATGGATGTTTGGATATAAATTTCACAAAATTGCCTACAAAGAGTAGAAACTGCAAACCAATGAAAGTTTGATTTTTGCAATTCCTTGTTTACTTTGAAGTTTTGTGATGTCGAGATATGTGAATGACCATCAAACCAAATAAAAAATGAAAACCAAACCTGAAAATGTTTTTGGGTGATGTTGATTACTAGTTCGCTCAGATGCTCTTGCATCAGACATGCCATGTAGGAAGTTTTGTGAGTAAGACTCACAAAATGGATTTGGGGAATAGAAATATCCTTTTAGGTTGTAAACAACCTACTTCAAACTCTATTATTGAATTAGGTTGAGATAATTTCTTCTTCCACCTCTTCTAACATTTCGTCGGGACACTTGTCATCCTCGTCCACCAAGTGTGCACCTTCATGCCTATTGTGGACACACATCCACCATCTAGACTGTCCTCCTCTACCAATGGATCTCTCTGCTCCTCCAATTAATCACTTCTTTTATCTCCTCTTTCATGGGATCAATCCCACCATAGACCATCACCTCCACCAAAAATATGCCTTCCCACTCATCCACACTCAAGTTGATATGATCAAATTTATGGAAATTAAAGATTTCCATATCCTCCTATATTCTCCCCTCGTCATACTCTTAAATTTATCCCCTCATAAATGAAGGTAAAGAAAAATCATGATTGAATTTCTAAATTTTAGAAAATACCTCATCCTTCTTTATTGTTGTGACATCTTCCTCTATGTCCTTCATTGTGATGTTGTCTTCAATTGCTACAACATATTTCTCTCCTTCATTCTCTATAATATTTTCAAACCATTCACCCTCTATCATTGAGATTTATGCCAACAAATCTTCTTCACCTTTACCATTCACTGCAACCTCTTTGCTACTCACTTCATTCTTTTCTTCCTCAATCGCTGCTACATCCAATTCAAATTCTTCGTTACTCCCCTCTTCACTTTCCTTGATATTATTTTCTTATTCACATACATCTGTAGGGGATGCTCTCACATCTCTCTCCTTCCATCATAGGCTACAACACTCATTTCTTTTACTTTTCTTTTCCCTATCTTGGTTCTTCTTCTCGCTTCTCTTTACCAATCTTCTCTCATCTTCACCAATATTCTTTTCCAAATTCTCTATCCTATCTTGGATCTTCCCCACTTCTTCACAGACTATCTTTCCCATCTCTTTAATCTTTTCATTTTCCACTTCTTCCCAATATCGCTCCCAAAAGAAAATTCTCATGGGTCTCCTCATGACTCATCCCATCTTCATATGTTGCAATCTCACCTCAATCTGCAATCCACATCACACTTTTAATATTTTCATGTCTTCAATCTCTCTCGCTACTTAGGACCCCTCCCACCTACAACAACCCTCACACAAGCTTCTTCTCTACTTCCATCACACTTTTCTCTACCCATACCTGTCCTAGCGTAGGCTACCTCATGTTTGACACTCTACCTATGTAATCATAACCTCTAGCTCTGATACCATTTGACACAAAGAGTTCTCCCCTCTTGAAAAACAACCACACACAATTTTATAAATTCAATTCAAAATACAATAGATGATTGCAAGTAACAAAATTTCAATTTTCATTCAAATCAACATAAAACTAATTTGAAGTAAAAATTTTAACTTTGGCCTTCAATGGCCTCTCTTACACATGACATCCAATCTTCTCATTCTCTGTTTTGGGACAACAACCTCCAACGTTCCTCTAACATGCAACACAACCTCTTGCAAATTCTATCTTCCTTAATCTCTATGCACTCCCTTATTTACTCCTACAACTACATTGCTAATCTCTTTTATTATTCTGTTGCTCTCATTTCAAACTTCTTGCACTAACTTTTCCCTCTTCATATACTTTATTTTCTACCAAACTCTAATGAAATTGTGTCGTCTTCAATTTCCACACACTCAACTATGGTCTTCTTATAGTTGCACTTTTCTTCACATATTTTTGTCACTTTCTTCCTCACGTCCACGATGCGCCCTTTGTATTTTCTCTTCAACTTAAAGTTGCAACTACTTTCTTATGCCTATGTAGCCTAAACAAAGTTCAATTTTCATTTTCATACTCCATTGGATCTACTACTCTTTTTGCTACATAACCTCTATATTTTGTTTTCTTTTTTGTGTGGATTTTACCTGCCCACTCAAATTCCCTAGGCCGTGAGCCTCTTCCTCATTGTTTTCATGTCCCTTCACCTTTTGGTATAGATATGGGAATATATATATTTTTATTTTATTTAAATTATTTTACTTCCTTATGAAGTTGCCTCTCCACCTCTATAATTTTTTTTCTCTTTTAACATTTTTTCTTCCCCTTATATCGTAGGCCTCTACTTTGTTGACATATGAATTTTTCCTCATAAAAATGGTATCCCATTCTCTGCAACTACAAAATTTGAAGACAAATCATGATTTGAATTTGACACTGTTGGGAGTGTCATGGGTGTCAGTAGGAAAAAAATTAAAAGTGCTTCATTTCATCTAAATTTTTTCCCAAACATTTGTTATCACCCCCTCAATTCCTTTACAAGAGGATTCACTCCAACCCTCATAAATTTTGAAAATTTAAAATTTTCGTAAATCGGTGACACACTTTCAATATTAACAACATAAATTTTTGGTATTAATTTCTCCCAAATGCTGAAATATATGACTAGTTATTTTTCACATTTGACATGATACCTCCAAGAATTCCCCTACAAAAAGATTCTGATTTTTTGGGAATAAATTTCACAAAACTGCTTGTGGAGTGTTGAAATTACAAACCTACGAAAGTTTGGTTCTTGCAGTTCTTTGCTAACTTTGAAGTTCTATGATTCCAAGAGATGTGAATGACCGCAAAACCAAATCAAAACTAAAAAACAAACTTGAAAATATTTTTGGGTGATGTCGATTACCAATCTGCCTGGATGCTCTTGCATAATTTGTTAATACAAATATAAATGAATATTTGACTCACTAAGATTAGAATACTCCTCAAAGATATAAAAATACCATTATAATATTCTAAGTAGGAAAATTATATAATTACATATTCTAAATTTATAATTAGTCAAATATAATACCAAGATTCCAAACTTGAACTTGGAATAATAGTATAGATATTTATCATCCTAATAATATTTTAGATACCCATGTCAAGGTTTATGGTCATCCATTCCTAGTAGAATCTTTATGAATAATACTTGGAATAGTAAAATTTAATATGAACATTCAAAATTTAATCTATAAGGGAAATATATACTTGTTGAAATTTCCACTTAGAATCAGAATAAATCATTTCACAATTAATCTTAAGCATTCTAAATATGCAATAATCATGCTCAAGGTCTAAAATATAACCTAATTTTATATAAAATTTCATTCCACTTGACTATCATAGATTATACAGAACAATCCATCTATTTGGTTTAATTAATATTTTAAAATCAAGATGGAATACCACAATGCCATTATCTTCAAACCAAATTTTTCTTGAGTAATCACATTTCAAATTTCATAGCAATAATATTCCACATATTAGTTAATTATTCATTTTTTTGGCAAACCAAAAGATTCAATATTAAGTAGCTCAATATTAGCAATAAAGACCCAATAGAGGAATGGGAATAAGTGAGCCTAGCCATGGTTTTCACACTCCACTCCTAACCATAAACTATACGACTTAATATAAACATATTTTAAGGATAGATTAGGGAAGGTGGAATCCATACACACACATGACCATATGATAGACATAAATAAATTTGAGTGTAAATTACACATGTCCTATAAGTAATAGAAATCATGCCATTATCACATGCTCCTTGAAATATTACATAAGGGTAATAACCATATCCCTACATCCATAATAATTCACCAATCAATTATAATGACATAAAATAAAAGAAATAAACATTATTAACTAAAATAGAAATCATAATTTTTAGAATCTATGATAATATTTATAACTATAATTTAGTGCTATTAAGTAATTATATTGAATTAAATGGAAATAAACTTACCAAAAAAGTTAAGTCTCAAGGAAACTAAAAGAGCTCACAATGCTTACTTTTGTATCTCAACAAAAATGAAAGAGAGATAAAAATATATAACATTATAGTTTCAAAATCTAATGAGGATGAGGATAATGCATACATATAAAATTCAAGGGATTTCTTATCCAAGTTTCTAAATCCAAGAGGATAAGGAGAAAAATCATAATCCAATTGATTCAAAAAGTCATTATCCTATCCTTAATTAATTTAAAAAAATTACCAAAGTAAACTTCAATAAAATGTGTAATTATATTTAGGTTTTAAACATATATTAAACTAATAAATATTGTGATAATACCCTCCCTAATTTTTATCAAGTGTCCTCATGTGAATATCCATAATTCAAAAAGGTAGAATCAATCCAAAACCATGTATGTAACTATAAGGTACAAGATCCAAATACAAGGAGGATGGAATAATAGTGAAAAAATGACTATCATAAAAGAGGAGTTGAACATCCTCAGCTATGTCATCAAGATCTAAAATGTAAAAATATACAAACAAGTAATATATGTCTAGTAGAAATTGGTCCCAATGAGGTGAATCTATAATACATGTATGATATTGTTGGAAGGAATCACTAGAATATTTGGAAGAAGTGACTTAGAATTCTATATTAGGAATAGGAGGAAGTGGAATGTCTTCCACTATATATGGGATGCCAATGTATTCCAATCAAATGAGCTGATTATCCCATGAGGATGTGTTCACACATGATGGGGCATTAGAAACTATCTTATTATGTATTTTTCATCCAAGAAAAATAACTATGACACAAAGATCCAAAGTTTCAATACAATTTCTTGTATTGGCATGGCGTGACGGTTTAAATATGGCGTTGTTGCTCTTTCCACCAAGGTTCAAACCCCATTGGGTTGTTATTGCTGAGTGTTTATGTGGGGGGTGAGGTCCCCCATTTGTGACCTCATCAGTTCATAGCTCTACGTAAAAAATGTTTATCCCTCTCTTTTTTTTTAAAAAAGCCTCAATATGATTGCTAGATGATAGACCAAGTGGTGAAAGGTCACTCAATATGCTCTATGTGATTATAATATCCTAAAAAATATTAAGACATATTATTTTATAGATCATGTCATTATTTTTAAAACATTCATTCTTGATTTTAGAGAAAAATAAAGATATAAAAAAGAGATATAGGGGAAGAAATAAATAAATAGATGAAGAGAGAGAGAGAGAGAGAGAGAGAGAGAGAGAGAGAGAGAGAGAGAGAGAGAGAGAGAGAGAGAGAGAGAGAGAGAGAGAGAGAGAGAGAGAGGGAAGAAGATATACAAAGATATAGAGATAATAATAGAAACAGGGAGAGAAAAATGGGAGAGATATAAATATATAGAGGAAAAATGATAGATAGTGTTGGCTTTCGGTTGCTTATGATTTGTGGTTTTTCCTTGATGACAAAACTGGTTCTTTGACAGGATGATTCTAAGCTTGGTTGGTGATATGATATTCAGTTACATTAGTGAATGATATGCTGCAGTTAGAAGATTTTGTTTAGGATTTTGATGCTGACAATGTTTATCATTTTGACAAGATGTTTTTCAGTTTGATCCTTCAAGGTTACAAGTCACAGGTATATTCAATTGATTGTTGTATTTAATGAAGATGTTGTCATTCTCATACAACATTCTTCAATTGAGACACTAGGACTACATATTGCACTTCTAGGGTATTGATAGTGTAATATAATTGTTATGAATTGTAAAGGAGTTGGTGCTCCTCTATCTTGTGAAGTTGGTGCTTCTATATTTTGTGAAGTTGGTGCTTCTATATTTTGTGGAGTTGGTGCTCCTAAAATTTGTGGAGTTGGTGCTCCTGAAATTTGTGTAGTTGGTGCTCCTAAACTTTGTGGAGTTGGTGCTCCTGAAATTTGTGTAGTTGGTGCTCCTAAACTTTGTGGAGTTGGTGCTCTTGAACTTTGTAGAGTTGGTGCTCTAAGTGAATAAAGAGATTTTTTTTTGAGTGGTTTTTATTCCCCAAGATGGTTTTCCACTCAAGACATATATTGTGTTATGTGATGATTTTATGTGTGTGAGTTTTCTTATCTGTCTAATCTCAATGTGTCATCAAATGCATTGAATGGTTGTTACTTATTAGTCTTACATCCCTGCCAATGTTTATGTCAAAATATCATGCATAAAAGGTTTTCTTATTAATGTGGACTCTGATATAGATGAAAGTGTAAATTATCTTGAGTTCAAACTATGCTAATGTTACATGGCTATATGTTTAAGTCATGATTAATACAAACACAATACTGTTCATGCACCGGTCATTTGTTCTATAAACTATCATTTGATCTTGTGGTTCAAAAGTTAATTAAACCCTTGAATTTTTAAAAAGTTTGTGACTTACATGAATCACTAATTCACCCCCCCTCAATGATTCTAGTCTTCGAACAAGTGGTATCAGAGCATAGGGTCCTCATACAGGTTTAATCCACCTAGGATTGATTCTAGTTTTGGAAGTCTATCAAATATGTCACAAGCTCAAGAAGGTACTTCTGTTTGATGGTACAACTATGTGTTTTATGGAAACATATTTGATTTTGATTGATGTTGATGTAAAGAGCTAGACCCTTGCATAAGCCTAACCAACTTAAGGGATTCCTAGTAAGTGGAGTACTATGGGTAAGTGCAAAAGAAACAAAAGTCAAAAGAAAAACACTAGTGTCAAGTCTAGTGAAGTATTGTCTCAAGAAAAGTCTTTGTCAATTGACTCTATAAGTGTTAATAAGGAAAATCTTGTAGAAAAAAATATGTCTAATATAGAACTTGATGAATTCATAGTAAATATGAATGGATCAGATATAGAAGAGTGTGTTAGTGACTCTGAGGGAGTAATTCATTTTGAGGCAGAACTTATTTTTTCTCTAGATGAGATTAAGAGGCTTAGAAAGGAAAATCAAGATCTCAAGGTACACTTACAAGAAAGTGTTGATGTCAATAAAGTTATAATACAAAATCATAATGATGATAAAAATTTTATTGAATTTTTGAAAGCTCAAATGGTTGATAGAAAAAGGAATGAAGAGGGATTTGAAGTCAAGTTAAAAGACAAGGATGAATTGTGTAATAAACTAGAAAATGAGGTTGCTTCATTGAAGAAAAGTTCAGATAATGACTCCTTGTGAAAAGAACTAACTCTTAAAGACAACATGATTATAAGTCAAAAAATTGAAATTAAAGAATGTAAGAGGATAACAAATGTTGTAAGGTCTGATTTGGAGGTCAAAAAATATTGAATGTCTAAAACTTGAAGGAGAAGTAGTTGCATTAAGGAAAGAGCTTGAAAGTGTCAAGGTTCAATTAGGTAAAAATCAAATAATTGATCGTAGTACTAATCTATTGAATGATATGTTGGATAGGAAAAAGCATTCTAAGGATCCTACATGATTGGGATATGAGGTTGGACAAATCTTTTCCAAAGAATCTAAACATGAGATAGTGTTTGCTACTGCAAATGGAAAGAGGTTTATAGTCAAGAAAACACCAAGAATGAAGGTTGATCTTGGTCACCATATTGCTGCACCAAAGACTAAAGAGAAAATGAAATCAAAGCATAACGCTGCTGCTAGAAGACAATTTAAAGGCATTCACAAAGAAAGGAGAAATATTTTCAGATCTTCACATCCTTGGCATGATTAGTCATTTAGGTACAATCATTCTTTTCAAGGATATTGTTATGTTTGTAATGACTTTGGGCATAGGGAAATTGATTGCATGAGATGATCAAATAAGAATCATTATAATGTCTCTAGAAATGAGAATGTGGTGTGTTACAATTGTAACAATTTTGGTCATTTAAGAAGAGATTGTAGAATGAATACAATTGATAATTATGTAGGGAAAAAAGTTGGAAATGTCTATAGGAAGTCTTTTGTTCCTCAGATCAATCATAAGATCATTTGTTTTAGATGTAATAACATTGTGAATAAAGTACAACTCGTATGTAGATTTAATAGAAAGATAAGAACTTTAAACAAACAAATGAAAAAGTTTACATTGGTGTGGAGAAGAAAGAGTAAATAAGAGACAAGAAGAGAAATAAAGATGAATTTGTGAAAACTCCCTGTACACTCCTTGCACATGTGATTCCATCTAGGTTCTGAGAAGAAGCAAAGGCTCAGGGGGAGTCTATTATGTTAACATATTTTACCCCTATGAAGTCAAGAATGAGGTATGACACCATGCATCTACTATTGGTGGTATAAGAAGTAAAGAAAAGATTTGTAAATGTCAAATTTTCATTCTGCTTTATTCTGGTTGAATTGATTATGATAGCATATATACAAGTCTCATTGTGTTGGTTGTGCATATTGGAGGTGTACATATTTTGTCAAATATAGAGGCAGTAAATAGAAAGCTTGTTTACATTGGGCACTTGATCTCAATTAGGTTTTGGTAGCTTTGGTGATAATGGTAATCATCATGGTTGTTGTGCTGTGATCTACTGTTACAAGTTGTTAAGATTTTTGTTTAGATTTGCTAAAGTTTAAATTTTATTTTTTGCCATTTAGACAACAAGAAAGACATAAGTTTATGAATACTCTTCTACCATGATGTTTCATGTGGTGGAATATCTTCTGGAGTTGTCTTTACCATCTTTGTGTCACTTGTGTCTCTCTGATATATCTCTTACAGGAAGGTTCAAGTTTAAAAGTTCAGTGATAGTTCATTGGTAAGCTTGATGGATTAACTCATAAAGATGGTTCATCATATATGAAAGTCACTGATATGAGTAGATCACCGAGGAAAGTGTTTGATGAGTCGATTATGTGCAAATTTAGTCCTTCTCTTATCTGCATATTAGTGATATTATCTTTGGAAAGTTGTACATTTATTGTGAAGGTTAAAACAAGTTGTTAGACTTAAATCAGATTACATCTGCTCTTGCTCTTGGTATACTCTTTATAGGAATAAGGATTGATGGACAACAAGTGTATGATTGATGATGGTAACATTTCATGATTGGAACATAGTGTCTTCAAATGGTTGGTATTGAGTTGAGATTTCACTAACATCGAAACAACATTCAAAAAGACCTCAGAAGTTATGCAAGGTGTTTGAGGTTCAAGTGTTTATCTGCATATGTTTGCAAATTAGGAACATCACATTATGCATTTACTATGGTTTCTTGAGTTAATACAAATTTAGTCTTTACAAGTGTTCTCTAAAGTTTTGTTGCAGGACTTATAGCAGTATGGAGGAATAAAGGTTGAAAATGGTGTATGGTCAATGACCATTCTTCTTCAAGGATTATTCTTCTTTTACAATTGACAGTGTTTAAGGATTCAAATCATTATCTTGAAAATAGTCCCCTTGCAGTGTTGTTTTGGTCAGATCTATTTTGAGATGGCAGTATGCTATGATATCTCAAGTGATATGCATATTTTGTAGTAGCTTGTCTTGTACATTGATCTTGGTAATTTGGTGATTAGGTGTTTTTCAAGATTCACACTTTGTGAATAGGAGAAAGATTTGAAAAGGATAGTGCCTTTGAGAAGTGCTTGTGTATAGTAGCAGTGACATGGGGATTTGATAGTGGTAGTGCACTTTATTTTATTCAAATGAATGATGCTTCTTAAAGAAAACAAGTTTGTAGAATTATTAGGGTGTAGTGCTATGCATGAATAAGATGTATGTAGTGCTCCTTGAATGAACAAGTGACCATTTGTTTGTTTTCTATTGATAGTGGAAACCTTAATCTATTCTAATAGTGATGCAGAGACTTTTGTTGTTAAATGATCTAGTAGACCTCTTGTTTCAGACATACCTTCTTTAGACAGGTGACTTGTATGCATTTTCAGGAAAGGGCAATATCTTTGTGTTGACTTTGATAGTGACTCTTAATAGCAGTTTTCACGAAGGAAAGTAGTGACTTTCATTAGTTTTCATGATTGATTGTTGCAGTTGGTATGTCAACCAGAACAAAAAACCTTTAATTGTGTGTGGTGCAGTCTTTCACCTTTTATGGTGCATATTCTTATGATGTGACAAACCTTATAAGACTTTCATTGTAGGAAAAAAGTGACTATTCAAAGACAATGGATGATAGTGATTCGATGTTTTTTTTTCAAGAAAAACTTGGACTAGTGACAACTTTCTTCATAGTGTGCATGGCCAGAGGATCTGGATGTGAGATTGGTGTTCTTGGAGAAAGATATGACTGAGCTCTATTGGATCTTGGTGAAAAATAGTAGCAGATTTCAAAAGTGTTTTTCAAGTACTAGAGTAAGAAGGAATCTATCTACTCTATTTATGCAGAGTAACATTAGACATAGATATATTGATATCATGCTTTGAATTTGTTCAATCCATTGTTCTTTTCCACATATGCTTTCAGTGTTGATTGTTTCTTGACAAAGGAAGCTTGTTTCTATATTTTTTTTCCATTCATAGCTCTCTTGCTTATTTAGTATGCTGCTATATTGCTCTACTTGTAGCTGGTTATTGTGTTGAATAGTTGGTTGGCTTCTTAGTTGTTTATAAGTCATGGAATCTCGCATTCTCTTCTTTCATTCTTTGTCATTGAAGCAAAAAGGGGGAGAGATGACAATGTTTTTCCATCAAGGACAAAGGGGGAGTTTGTTGGCTTTCAGTTGTTTATGATTTTTGGTTTGTCCTTAATGACAAAACTAGTTCTTTGACAGGATGATTCTTAACTTGGTTGGTGATATGATATCCAGTTACATTGGTGAATGATATGCTACAGTTACAAGATTTTGTTTAGTATTTTGATGCTGACAATGTTTGTCATTTCGACAGGATGTTTTTTAGTTTGATCCTTCAAGGTTACAAGTCACAGGTATATTCAGTTGATTATTATCAATTTTTCTCTGAATGATATATTAGTGCATTATTAATCTCATATTATTGCACTACTGTATTGTTTTAAGGCATTCATGGTATTTATACTTGATTTGTATGATGGTGTTTACATCTGGCTTCTTGAGATGACTTTGGCTCAGTTTGGTTGCATTGACATCATTGATATCACAGTGGTCTTTGCACTTGAAGTATTTCAAGTTGATCAAATAAGGCGATTCAAGTATATACACTATTTGCTAAGTATTCTTAAGCTTCCTTGTTATATTCAAATGCAATGATCTATTATTTAAGGAAGTTGATATACACACATTTCTTTGTGGTACTGTCAATAATCGACATTTGATATGATTATAAGAATCTTTGTTTATTGTTGTCTACTATTAGCATATGAATTTGGGAAGGTATTTATACCATGTATTCTTACACATGGTCAACATCTCTTGTATAAGGAATTTGTTGACTTTATACTCCTAATGAGTATCAGACATACTAAATATGTGTTAAAGTTATCCTAAGTCGTCGGGTATACTAAAGGATTAAAAGCTTATTTACAAAGCTTGGTAAAAGGAATTTGATGTTTCATTATTCCAAAGCCCTCATTAGGGCACGAGAGGCAGAGGTTCACATGGAAAACACCAGGGTTTGCAATGATGTTTGATATATCAAGTTGAATGTTGTCAATAGCTTGAAGTGACAAAGCTCGAATACACTGGGTAACTTTGTTTTTTAGTTTTAGTTTTATTATTTGATAGTTATTTGTTTAAACTATTGGTTCTTCTATTTGCATTTGTTAAGGGAAATGGACTTTTGTTTTAGTGGTTAATGTTGTTTAATTTTTTGAAACCCTTGTCTAGGTTTTTGGGGCCGTAGTTTCCATTCATCATGTGGGTAAAGGTTTTTGTTTTTGACAATGGGTAAATAACAATGTCCATTCTTTTACCTATCACCAGGTATACGGGTAGTTCGCAACTGAAAGGAAGCTCAAAAACAAAAAAATACGGTGACAAAAGTAGTTATGGAATTCTTAGTTGAATTGTTAACAGATGGTAGAAGTCATTATCATTTTTGGATGTTATAAAAACAATGATTTGGCACTATTCTGTGGTTGATGATTTTATTGTAATATCATATATACTTTGTAAGAGTTGTCATTTCTAGAAGAAGAATATGAGACTTCAGACTTATCTAGAAGTTGTATTGTATTGAAAAGCTTTATAAAAATTATTCTTAGATGATTTTATTTAACGAAGATTTTGTCATTCTCATACAACATTCTTCAATGTTCTTATTGAAAATATTCATAGTTTTCTATTGAGACACTAGGACTGCATACTGCACTTCTAGGGTATTGATAGTGTACTATAATTGTTATGAATTGTAAAGGAGTTGGTGCTCCTATATCTTGTGAAGTTGGTGCTTATGTATTTTGTGAAGTTGGTGCTTCTGTATTTTGTGGAGTTGGTGCTCCTAGAATTTGTGGAGTTGGTGCTCCTGAACTTTGTGGAGTTGGTGCTCCTGAAATTTGTAGAATTGGTGCTCTAAGTGAATACAGAGAGTTTTTTTGAGTGGTTTTTATTCCCCAAGAGGGTTTTCCACTAAGGACATATATTGTATTATGTGATGATTTTATGTGTATGAGTTTTCTTATCTGTCTGATCTCAATCTATCATCAAATGCACTGAATAGTTGTTAATTATCAGTCTTAAATCTCTACCAATGTTTATGTCAAAATATCATGCATAAAATATTCTATTATTAATGTGGACTTTGATACAGATGAAAGTGTAAATTATATTGAGTTCAACCTATGCTAATGTTATGGCTATATGTTTAAGTCATGACTAATGCAAACACAATACTGTTCATGCACCAGCCAAATTTGTTATATAAGCTGTCATTTGATCTTGAAAAGTCAATTAAACCCTTGGATTTGTAAAATTTTTGTGAGTTACATGAATCACTGATTCGCCCTCCCTCTTAGTGATTAGTCTTCCAACAAATAGTGCAATAGAAAAAGATAGATAGAGAAAGATACAGATAAAAATAAGAGATATACATGGAAAGGGAGGAAAATAAAGAGATACTAAGGACACATGTTTGTATAAAGAGAGAGATAAGTGAGAAAAATCCATCTCATGACCAAGTCTTACAAATAAATAAAAATTAACAAGTGTTATATAGTATTGAGTCCCTATAATTTTAATATAGTGTAAATTATATCTAGTAGGAATAATTTTGATGAAAAATATATTAAATTTTGAAGGGAACTACTAGAATTTATAACAATACATAACAACTGAAATTGACATATTTTATAATATAAATCCATTAAGTATATTGTTGTGATTATAATGAGATTCATCATAAGAATATAGAATATGATAAGCTGAATGTTTGAAACCACGTGTTCAAGCAATTCAATATTGTAAGATATATATCTATATATATATAGTTGGTTACTAGATTAGACACTTTTTAAAATTGTAACTTGCACTTTGTATGCCCAATTATAGGAGTAAACTTTACCAACAATTGAGTAAGCTATTTCTTATGAGTATAACTTCCCTCTAAATTTTAGAGGTACAAATCCCTTGTTAGTTAAATTTTGTATTCTTTTTCAAAACTTAATGTTCCCACATGTGTTCTTTTGAATAGAAAGCATTGAAAGCTTAAAACAATATTAATGAATTTATAAAAAAAATTTAAAAAGAGAAAATTACATTGAACATATATCTGCAAATTTTACATTTTTTAAAAATAAACTACCCATGAAAATAATTACAACACAAGCTAATTTAAGTTTTAAGGAGTGTAAAGCAATGGATTTATCTACTCACAAATGATTGCCAACCTAAGAAGATCATACGCTTAAAATATCTCTTACACTAACATAGAAGTTTAACAACTAACAAAACCAATCATAATGCACATATAATAATAGTTTTTTGATTCCAAGTGTCTAAACTATTTGTTCACAGAATTACATCACCTTCCCAAAATTAACAAAAATCTATTTCTTACTTTCCAATTTCTTTAAATTACTTAGAAAATTAAAAAGAGGAAAAAAATCCCCTTTCATAGTATCTCATTATATATATACATGCAAGAGTATTTGATTCTTTTAGAGTAACCACCTTGGGATTTGGCTTGGGGGTGTCATACCTGGCAAGTCAATTACAAAAGCATGTTTAGAAAATTTCCTAGTTTTCTAGAGTTCACCCTTGTGGCTAAAGACTTTTTTATCCGAATTTGATGAAACAAAAAGGGTTTATTGAGAAAATTGTCAGCTTTCCACCAATATAAGATATGTCTTATTTTGAATTTAATATATAATTATTATTGATTTTCTACATGCACTATGGTTAAAGTCCTAATTGATAGGCTGATTGAAAAACATCTATAATTCTCAAACTATTTCACATTTTTTGAACCCAAAAAATGCGACACATTTTATGCTTCCCATAATATAGGATAAAAAAATTTGAATTTCATAAATTTTGACCAAGTTATGGTGGTAAGAGAAACAAGTTTTCATACTTTTTAAAAAGTTCTAATAAAAAAATCATAACTAATTATTTACTTGCAAAAAAATTACAAAAGAAAATGAGACACATCCAGGCATGTGTCCTCTACTTACATTGAAAGTTAAAAGAAAAATTACTTATACTTAGGTTGGTTAGATGTACACTTGTTTTTTATTTTTTTCTTCAGAATTTAGTACATTGCATTGAAATTTTAAATTTTCACCAAACATATTTACTTTTTTTTTCCAAAAAAAGACTAGTAGCTTAGAAGCTACATTCAATTTGCTACAAATTTAATTCTTACATATTTTTCAAATTATGTTAATAACCTATTCAATTTTTTATGTCAAGTTGTCTAACTCTGGTTTTCTGAATTTTCATTGCCACTTAAGGGCCTAGTTTGGAACCCCATGATCTTGTACTAACCCTAAACTTAGACAAATATATTTTTTTTCTTAAATAAATTAAGTATTATTGATTGTGAAATATTTGCATAAAAATTTAAAATATAAAGAAGTGCAAATAAAAAAAGTTAATTGTTATCAAATTGAAAAAAATATTGCAAATAGAAATACAATGTTCCCATCAAATTGTCAAATCAATATTTATCTAAATTTTATGTGATAATTAAGATTTTGGATGCTTTTACCTAATATTTGGAGGCTTTTACCATTAAATAATAGTTGTTTTATGATTAACAATAGCTAAAACTTGTTTTTTGATGACTCAATAGTGGTTTGCATGCGTGAGACTTGTTTTAGGCTCAAATCTTATACTATATGTAGCCTAAGAACTAATAATAACTAGCACTTGCACCTAAACGAGGTTCAAGGAATACATCGATAGAAAACTATATGTATGTTAATATGTTAGAGAGTATGTGTTTGTCCATGAATGTGCTACAAATTCTAGTTGCATGTTTCCAGATTAAACAATTAATAAGTGCTAAATAATGGAATGAAATAAACTTAGAAAAATCTACATTTTTTCCTTAAAGAAATTAACTATTATCTGATTATGAAATATTTGCATATAGATTTAGAATATAAAACAATGCAAATGAAAAAAGAAAGTTTCCATAAAATTGAAAAAAAACACTACAAATGAAAATAAAATACATGTTCCCATCCAGTTGTCAAATCAATATCTATCTAGCTTTCATGTGATAAGTGAGATTTTAGAGCTTTTACTTGATATTTTGGAGGCTTTTACCATTAAGTGACAACTAGTGTACCATTAAATGATCGGTGAAACTTATCTTCTGATGACTTAATAGAGGTTTGCAGGCTTGTCTCAAGCTCAAATCCCACACAATATGTAGCATATTGGTTAATAATAATAATATATATTTTATATACAATAATAATGTCATATTATATTATATAAATAATAATATGCATGTAACTAAATTTTTAATAAATAATATATTATAATATTATATATTAAATTATAATATATAATAATTTATATTTTTATTATAACATATAATTTACATAAAAAAAAAACATAGTAATAGTATTATAATAAATTATGCTTTAATTATAATTAATATTATTTAAATAATTAATTAAAATAAAATACAGTCGAAAGTGTAGAGATTTTTGAATTCTTTTGTATCTAACCCTAGGGCTTCTATGGTGGTCATTGCTGCTCCATTTGTAAAGGATTCAAATGGCTCTCCCTCACTGGTGGCTCCTGCGACGTCGGATGGCAAGATGAAGGATCCACGAGCAGTTTTTGGTGGTCTGCTAGGTGCCTCGTCCATTGGAATGACCTCCCAGCCCGAGTTTGAAGCTTCGGTCTATGGTAGGAAGGCCACGATGTCATCTTCCTTTAGTCAACAACATGGTGACTTGGTGGGCAGAGTTTCGCCTTCTAGGCTAAGGCCGATGATGGGAAAACCTTCATTTTTGGAGTCAGTAAAATCAGGCTCCTCTAGGAAAAAATGTAATAGGGATCTCAACATAGATTGTGAGTGGGGAGGGCCCATCGAAGCCATTAGAAAACTTCTCGATCTCAACATTGATGGTGATATTAAATTAACAATTGTAGAAAACTAGGACTACTTTGTTGCCCATGGGCTTATCAATAGGTTTCAGCACCTATGGCCAAGCCTTCAAGAACTCCATCAATGATTCACCGAATCTTGGCAACCAACACTTAAGGATGATCTCAAAATTTACCCTTGTGCGAGGGGTTTTTTCATTGCTGCATTTGATGAGGAGGAGGACCGAAACACTATCTTGTGCAATTCATGGGCTTGGGGACAACTCCTCTCATTGGCCAAACTGTGACACCCCAATTTCAACCCATTGACAAAGGCCTTTAGTGTTAAACCGGTTTGGGTGTGTCTCCCAAACTTCCCACTCCATTTCTAGAGTGATGTTTTCTTTGAAGCAATCGGGAACACATTAAGGAAATATTTGGTGATTGACACAAAATCATTTGATTTCATGCACACAACATATGCATGGATTTTGGTTGATTTGGACAATTCAAGGGATCTTCCAGTAAAGGTAACCCTTAGGGTGGATGGTCAGTATTGGGTTAAAAAATTGTACTATGAAGGCATCCCTTTCCGGTGCCAGAGATGCTTCAATACTCGCACCTTGTTGCACATTGCCCTCACTTCAAAACCAAGGTTTCATGCACTACCTCATGGGGGAAAGATTTTGCTCTAGAGCACTATGTAATTGCTTCAAATTGCCCTCAGGAACATGAGACTCACAAGGACAGTTTGAAGGTAGATCAAATGTCAAATCCGGTAGACACCTCGACAGTTGGGACAAATTTGAAGGAGGCCACTTCAGCTGACTGCCTGCCACATTCATGCACAGGTGGGGACTCCATCTCCCCCCTCCAACACCAAGAAATCCACATCAACCCAGATAAGATGGAGCCTGGGTGAAGGTGAGAAGGAAAAAATAAAAAGCCCAACAATGGTTTGGTTGCCTGCCAGAACAAGCATCTACGCTCCCACTCCAAATGCATGAGGGTTGATGGCAAGGAAACAGACAAAGGGTCAGAGGATTAGGCTGGTAGTAGGTTGGGTGGCAGAATCCGCGGGTACTCAAGGCACCCGATAGATGGTGGGAGGAGTAATGGTGGAGTGGAAGATGGAGGGGGTACGAAGGCCGAAGGTGCCAAGGAGGAAGGAGGGAGGAGAGGAGGAGAAATGGAGATATTGGGGGTGAGGTCCCTTGTATGTGGCCTTACTGGTTCAATAGCTCCAGTCAAAAGTAGGGTGCTTCCCCTTAGTAGTGATTCAGCAAACAAAAGAAAATAGTATTATGTTAAATTATATAAAATAATAATATATGAATAAATATGACATAATAAATAATATTTTATATATGGTAGATAATAATATATATTATTAAATTATTATGTATCATATATAAATTATATGGAAATGAACATAAATTTCCTTTATATATATAGCTTAATTTCCAAAATGGATATCCATTTTGGAGAGTTTTTTTTTTAATATAAAAAATCTAAAAAATGGATATTCTTTTTTAGAGTTTTTTTAATTATAAATAGCTCTCCAATTGAAAGCTTGTTTTTTAATATTTAATATATTATTGTATTATATTATGCATATATCATATATATAAGTCTTATATATTATAATATTATAAGTAATATATTATAATATGTATAATTTTAGATATCATTATAAATATAATATATAATTCATATATAATATATAATTTACATATAATAATAATTTATATTTTATTATTTAACACATAATTTACATAAAATAATAATATAATTAAATAATGATAGTAATTTATATTATATAATATATAACAATATATATATATATATACAATATATATAACTATATATCATATATGAGAAATGAAAATGAAAACAAAATGAATATCCATTCTAAATAGATATCTATTTAGCCCAAAAAAATGGATATCCATGTTTTTCTTTGGTGATTACCATAGTAAAATGTACTTTTTACACAACCCAAGTAAATAGTCAAAGATGCATTTCACAATTTTGGCTAACTGAAAACACGTTTTTTCTATCGCTGTTGTTTGGCCTATCATGATCTTGCTCATGTCCATAAATCAATAAAATAACTAGGATATACACCAACAAACTAAAGGAAGATCAAATAAACAAATATCCATTCCCTCAATAAGAGAATACACCCAAAACCATGCTCTACACTCCTCAAAACTACGTAATAAAATCACTTGTAGAAAGAGATAAAGGAAAAGGAAACCAGGCCAACTACTCTTCAAACTAACTCTCTATAACTGACATCTAAAACTCAATACTATTATCCTCATTAAAAGACAAAGCACAAAAAAATGATCCTAAAAAAGAATGTAAACAATACTTATCAAATGATTCTTTGCTAAGTGGATTGAGAGTAGGGACTGGGATTCCTCCTCTTGAGATGCATTGAGCCTCCATGATTCTCCCCATGAAGAATATCCTCATTAGGTCTATGATAAATTCATGTACAAATCTATGTGTAGGATTCTTGATCTTCTTGTTGAAACCTCATTAAAGAGTCTCAATATATCTCTTAAAATATGAGATCTCTAGCCTCACACAAGTGTATCTAGAATTCATGAGCATCCAAAATACCTTCTCATGCCAACTAAACTCTAATATCATTGTAACACCCAAAATTAAGAACTCCATATGACAAAGCTCCATTTAAGCTCCTAAGGAAAAATGATCACAACACTCAATACTAGAAGACTACCTCAAATAAATGACAAAGCTCTAACTATAGAATTTCAAACTCCATATGATATTGTGATTTACATCTAAAAATCATAGAAGATAATCTATCTCCAATAGATAGATTTACTCACAAGAGAACACATATCATGCCAAGACTAAAAAATAAAAATATTTAGAGTCATCTATGACACAATATCACATCACTACGAAAAATCCCATTGTAAGTGATTCAAACCTACCGATGGAATCATGATGAACATCTCCTAATTGAAGATCATATGTGAACCACACACAATCAATGAAATCAAGTACAATGTATCAAAATATCCCAAAGGGAAAACTAAAAACATAATCTCTAAAATAAGATAATTTCTGTAAGTTCCAAGAAAAAAAAATGCAAGTGAATCAATGTACTCTTACAAGAAAGTTACATAAACATCCTAAAGTAATCCACCATGAATCATAAGTACTGGACACCCATTCATCTAACTATCTCACTACTACATTAGACCAATGCATCATGATGGATGAAAGATCACCAACAGTGAAATGTACTAATCAACACCACATCAGTATAGGGTTATAAATAACCCACATCTGAGTTATCTATTCAACCTATGGGCATCAATAGTTCACAAAAATACACAAATCATATACCTAAAAGTACCACAACATGAATCCACCACAATCAATGTAAGATAAAGAAAACTCAACACTACATTAGTAATAAATAAATAAAATACAATAAGAAATAATCATATAAATTCTTCATGGCTCAAACACCAACTTAACACTAGATCAAATTTGTTGCAAATCTATAATAGAATAACCAATTTTTAGGAACCCTTCAAATAACCACTACAAAAATATTGATTAAATAATCATGTACCAACACCTCCATATTGATAAAGCTACAAAAACCTCCTCAAACCATGCACAAAGCATGCATGGAAAATTGAAACTATCTTACATCCAAAAACATTGCCATGAGACTCACAATTTGAAAATAGTCTTTTTGCATATGTAGAATACCATATATTTTGACTAAAGATGCAAAAAATACAAAACCATCCATATTAGGGACATGCATGGAAATTTGAATCCACTTATCATATAGAATACCCATAATTTTGAAAACACTAAAATAATCAAAGAAGAGCAATATAATATGATAGATAAATGTAACCATAGATCTAATCAATCATGAATTTTAAATATGCAAGAACTATCATCTAATAGGACAATAGTCCATCCAAGAGATCTAGGCTACCAAATAGGCTAAATCCATAACCAATTCCATGTATATTCATAAATAACCATGTTGTGTTAAATCTCTATTCATACAAGAACCTCCATGGCACCAATATATACACCCTCTATTCACCTACTTGAAACTCACTTAAATGAGATCCTAAATATCACATTTCTATCATCCATGTCCTCAAAGTTAGAAGAAAAAAAAATCTCTAGAGTCTACAAAGTGACTAAAAAACCGATCCATCATGAAGTGTTCAGAAAATGCTCT
>VDFB02270651.1:420817453-420876845 GCA_007258455.2 Sequoia sempervirens
TGGTTCAATAATTGATCACAAAGTGAGACCATCTAGTTCTACTAATGTGACCACCCACTTGTGCTATAGCTTCTATCAAGCATGCTTTGGCAAAGACTGTGATCCATAGGGTGGAGAGATGTCACCTCTTACAAGTGTACTCACTGTCATTGTATGTGTACTAGGAGCTTACATGATGATCAAGTAGTATAGGGTGGTGAATCACATAATATGGCGATCACTGATGATCTAATACATAATTATTTGATGACCATGTAGATATAATTTAATACAAATTTATAACATTATTTTATAATTTAAACTTAAAGTTTTAATAGGAAAATTAACTTTTAATCAAATAATTGAACTAAAAATATGCAATTATTATATATTTCAAGGCATGGAATCACAAGGTGGTACATGTCATCTACCATTCCATGATAAAGTTTTACAATCACATCTATTTTAGAGATAAATTTTTAATATATAACAATTAATTAGTATTTAGTTTATATGTAGAATGATATTTGAATATTTGAAAATATAATTTTTGTTGAATAGGTGTGAATCACACCATCATACAACATGCTTGTTGGTATTGTTAATCATGACATTAGATTTATTGAGGTACATTGTAGCATATTCTAAAATTTTATTCTACAAAATTTAATGTTATTTTTATACCTACTTGAGTATTTTAGTTAAACCAATTATTGCTTATTTAGTTGACGAGTTTAGCTATAACAACTCTTGGTATATAAGAAAAAATGGATCTTGGTATTGATATTGCTATCTCATCATCGATGTCTATAACATAGATATGATTATGAATATATATATTTAGTTATGATTATTTTCTCTAAATTGACATCATTAAGTATTTGTAAATAATCAATATACTACTTCTATTACATGCCATAGATTGATGTAAGTACCTCAGCCTGAGAACATGCCTTGCTCGATGACACAAATCATTAGAAGTGAGAACAACTAGACTACTAATTTGTTGTAAGTATGTTTATTACTATGTAATTTTCAAGTAACATGTTTTATTATAGAGTTTGGAATAGTATCTAATGTTGTAAATTGTATATATATATGCTGAGTTACAATAAAGTGAGGAACTTGTAGGAGATCAAAATAACACAAGGTGCAAACTGATTTAGACATTTGAAGTTCACACTATAGAGTCAAAAAAGAGAGGCCAAATATTTGAGTCATAATATTTGCTACATGAGGAAGAAATTTTGATTGTCGGAGTGACACATTCAAAATAATTTGTATAGATTGATGACATTTTTTAGTCCAAGAGATAATTATGGCCTCATGGTATTGTATTATATTATGTACACCTTCATGGCCTTATTTAGATGCATATATAAATATTTTGTACATATTCATGGCTTAAATGGTTTTAATAGTTTGAATAATACTCAATATTGAGTGTGATCATGAATGGTTTAATTTTTTATATGGAAGTAATATTTTTTTGTTAATTCTTTGTTGAATTTTACGTCAATTATTAGTTTAGATCTAATTCTTGAAAGGAAGCAAGGTATATGGAAACAATTCCTACACCAATTTATTGAGGAAATATTGTGCAAGTTTTCAAAAACCTTTAAATAGTTATTGTGAAGACCCTTTTAGTTCTAGTGAGAAGATGCACATTACCAAAAATATAAAAAATAACATCAGCACAAATAAATGCTCACATCACAAGATATATGTGGGGAAAACCCTTTTGGGAGAAAAACCCCACACTCCAAAATCCTGTTGAATTTATTACAATAAACAATTTGGTTACATACATTTGTAGAGCAAGTTTCTTGTAGGAAAATACTTGTAAGTGTTTCAATTTTGGAATAAATCCAACAAAATAGTACTTGTAAATGAGCCACCATACAAGTAAAAAACCAAACACCTCAATATATAGGAGTTTACAATGCATAATTAGATGCTTTCAAAATAGTACACCTAGAAATACCACATGCCACCTTCTGCAAGACTACATGCATGCAAGACTCAAGATGAACATGAAAATACCTTCCTTGATGATTGCACATGCAAATTGAAACCCACCACATGCACAATGCACTTGCAAGGCTTCCACTTAACATGCAAGGTGTTTGCATGCATGAAAATTGAGCATTGCATGTAATGCGCCTACATGCACTACTCCACCTATCATATCAGTTTCCATCCCTAACTCTTACACTATCATAGTTCTTGCCATAGTTAAACTTGGAAAATGACATGAGTTAACTTCCACTAAAATGGAAACCTATTTCCCATGTTGGATCTATGAATGTATAAGAATGATTGATCTTATAACATCAAATTGAATTAAAATAACAACGATTTGGATCAATCAAACATACAATTCTCAATGAAATTGTTTACAAAGAAAATTAACTTTCAAAACATGAAATATTTTAAAAAAGATCAAATTGAAAGCTAACTAAGAATGCGAACCTCAATGCCATTATAGGATTATGTCCTTCATGGATGTGGAATGCTGCAATCTAGAAAAAATCCATGATATGGAAAGAAATTAATGAAAATTGATGAACTCAAATGACTCACAAGTACACTCAAATTGATCAAATTGGAGATTCAATTCAAGAGAGTAAGTTTACTCAAAGCTTGTGGATGATTATTATGAAGAAAATGCTCACTATTTATAGATTTTTGAAATGAGAATCAATGGTGAAGATCAAAAAGGATAATCAAGGGATGAAATCAAATGAGAGGAGTGAACATGGACCAAGGATCAATCCAACGGTTGCTAATCCATGAGGCATGGATCAAGGATTAGATCAATGGTCTCAAATCCATGAGCAACTCAACCAATTCCCTAATTTTTAGGAATTGTGTTGGAGGAATGTTGGAGATATTTCCATTTGGGGGAAAATATTTGAATTTGAAAATGAAATATTCCAAGGGAATATTAATTGTGCAAGTGGGAAAGTTGGAGGATTTGAAAGAAATTAGCTAATTAAGCAATTAATTAAAATAATTTAATTGTGCAAATGAATGAGAGAAAAATATTTAATTAAATAATCATGAATTATTTAATCAAAGTGTGAAGGTGTACTGCCCCTCCATTCTCACTTTGGATGTGCAGGTAATCTGGCTAAGGAACCTGAAGATGAAGGATGCAAGCTATGAACATATTTGTGCTATGGAAGTGCATTGGTTATCTTTAGGATTTTCACATGATTCTAACATATTATTATCTTTATTATCATGAAGAGGTACTGAATTGTGTTCAAGTGTTGTGGTTGTATATGGAACATGAGCTTTTGCTAGTACTTTTGTGATTATGATGCATGTTGTTATGATATTGTTATGCAAATATTTATTTGGATAGTTAGGTGATGCAATAGTATGTTGTTAGGATAGGTGGAAAGGGCGGTATCGTACCATTGGACATATGGGGGACATACGTGAATGAGTTACGATTGCTAGAGTTCCTTTCCTAGTGCTTTGACTATTATGAATATGTGCTCATACTTGTATGCTTGAGTGAATAGGTACTAGGCTATGTCTCCACTTGAATCACCAGGTTTGAGCGTGCCTTGAAACCTAATGGATTAGTTGATCATAGATAGCACTTGGTCCCCTACCCTAGCCATCATCCTCGAAGAGGATGAGTATCCGGTTGATACCTCATCATTATTGTCAGTGGTCAAGTATTTGTTTCGACATGGTTTAATTGATTGGAATTGTCTGATAATATGCCTTGGTTATCTTATGCATTAAAACTAATTGATAAGTAAAATGAATACCTTGATAAATAAATATATAAATATATAATTAAATAATCATAGTTAGTAATAAAATAAGTTTATAGTAAGATTTTATAATTAATAAATAATAAAATAATATGATAAATAAATACAAAGGTAAAAAGATTGGAGTATATAATTAATTATAATGTGTAATAAATATTGGTAAACGGTTTTACCGTTTGTGTGAATTGAGTATCAAATATATTTACCCCAAATTAAGATTTTAAATAAAACATTTCTAATTGACAATTAATTTAATAAATTAAAGGTTATTCTTTAATCTGTTCGGGAGTTGGTTGGGAATTCCCATACAACCACATTCTTCTTCTAGAAAATGTTTAGGGATATATTCATTGGGTGTTTTTTTTTGGAAAGGGACGTTGGTTTGTGAAATTTCTTAGTTTTGTTGATTTGCCGAGAATTGGGGTTTTTTGGAAATGTGGATTGTGAAATAGGAGAAATTGGAATTTGTGGAGTTCAACATCAAAATTTTGTTCTACCAAGCGTTGGATTTAGGTATGTTTGCTAGAATTGTTCCCCTCCTGGTGTATGTGCATTTTACAAATCTGATAATGATAGAGGCATTGTTTGGAACTAGTAACATTATATCAGACTTTTAAGATTTTGAATTTGTACTTTCATTTAATTTCCTTGTTTGATCTATAACTTAGCCTTGTTGGACACAATGTCTTAACCCTAGTCTTACCCTAATTAGATTCAAAATATTCACAATTAAGTTATATATCTAAGTCAATGGCTTCACACCATGATTCCAAGCTATAGAGTTGTCAATTTAGGTTTATGACTTACTTTCGAGATCACAAAACTGTGATCATTACACCTAGTTTCTTTTAAATATCATGAAAATATCTCAAATACATTTAAAAGATTCACATGGGTGTTGCACATCATTTCTCCCAACTATATAATTAACTCTTGGTTAAAAGAATTGTGTTCTTCAAAAGATTCAAACTTTCTTGAGTTATTTCGCTGAACAAATCATGCGCCATTGCAGTCCAAGAGACACACTCTCTTTGAGGTGCTCTATCAAACATTCAAATGCCTTCTCTTTCCTTCGATATTTCCATACGTGTCTACTAGGATAACTGCAACTACATTGATGAAGGGTACCCCCTTACAATCTAAAACTCACAAAAAAATAGATAATGGCACCAAAAAAATGCAAGGAAAGAAAATATTTTCTATTATTCACTGAAATGAAAATGAAATTACAACATTATATCTACCATCACATGGGCTTTCTGATTACATAAATCTGCAAATCTGCAAATCAGAGCCAACATCTACTCTACTCTAGCCTCCTCTTTGTAGTCTCCCTTTACATCCTTTATATGGAAGGTGTAACCGCCCTAGAATCTTCTAGAAAGTGTAACCGCCCTAAAATCTTTTGGAAAGTGTAACTTCCTAAAGAAGATATTTTGAAATTTTATTAATTTCGATATTACAACTTCGTGGGGTCATAACTTTTGATCGAGCTGTCAGATTTTCTATTATAATACCTTTTCGAAAAGCTCTCGAGAAATCTTCAGCTAAATATTAGGGCCTAAAGGCTAAGTACTTCCAATTTCCACCAATTTTTAGGCCCATCCGGAGCCTCTAAGTGCCTCAAAATTGACTCCAAAGATTTTCACTACGATTTTTGAAAAATTAAGGTTTTAATAGCCCTCAAATGAAAAATGGTATTGAAGTGATTTCTTCTCCACTAGCTTCAATTTAACATTCCAGAGGTCTGTGTAAGATTTCGTGTCCAACTGTGCATAAATGCAAACTTACTAAAATAATAACCCTGCCAAATTTAGCCCTTATTGAAAAGAAACAACATTTTTTTTGGGTGATGCAAGATTGCTCTTACACCCTGGATGCTCCTGCATCATACATCATGAGATACATACTAGCATACATAAATATTCATATACAACAAAATGTGGCTTTACACTAGTCAATCTCGTTTGCTTGAAAGTTTCTTTTGCCTTTCTAACAAATCCAATTCATGCTTTTCTTACAATCATTGCATTCCATGAGATGACGTATCAAGAGACATGTTTATTTCTCATTCGGAGAATCTAATCTGCCTACTTGAGTCACCATGAGTTTTTCTTCTAAAGAATTTTATTGGTTCTTAAAGTACATGCTTAAGTTGGCCATTGGCTCAACAATGTTAAGAATGATATCAACCCCTCAACTTCATGAGGCATTTAATCAAACATTTTGCTAGCCCTATCTATGTCACAATCCTAGGACTAGGCAGTGGAGAGACAAATCTAAATTACTAAATTGATGTTTTCTTTATTATTATCATTTTAATCTTGGTCATAAGACTCCAATCTATCTGACTGAATTAAATGCATATGAAGAAGATTCAATTATTTCCAAATATATTCTTAGAATAATACACCTTAATCACACAAATATGAGATTATTCCCTCCCCAATAAGATTGATGCAATATACATTAAAGATTGCGGCTGCAATTATCAAACTTCTAATTATCCTAATCCAGAACAATTTACGTTTTCTTTTCCCAAATGGAGAATTCACCTTTAAGAATTTAAAAATATAGGTAGAAGCTTCAAATTCCCTTTTAAGGTTCCTTTCTTTAAGTTCAAGCTTCCCTTTTAAGATGGATGCTATAATTGTGGCTTGCACATATGCATTAAAAGATTATCGACATCCTTAATTCTACTAATTTCTCTTCTTTAAATCAATGGTTAGCTATTGGCAACACAAGGGCACACAACTGAGAGGGGGGTGAATCAGTTTTCACATAAATTCAAAACTTATTCAACTTATTAACTTTATTCTCAGATCTAATAATTAACCATGAAAGCATAAATCATAAATACATCAGAAACACTCATAAAACCTAGATTTTTTACGTGGAAACCCTGTTAGGGGAAAAACCATGGTGGAGGTCAGTCCACAATATTATACCCTATTAAAAGTATAATGAAAATGAAATATGGGGAATGCACATGCATTTAGGCACACTGCCTAGAGCACACACTGTCTTATAGAAAGAATCAGATTACATATGTAGGGATTTGAATTGATAAAATAGCATTTGCTAATGCCTGATCACAGTTCTGGTTAAGCACATGAACACTTCTTCACTCTTCTTCACTCTTCTTCATACTCTGCTCTGCCTTCAAATGATATTCACACATACACGCACAAAATCAAACTATGGAATTGACTCACACTCTTCAATTCAAATAAACAATTTCTCTTATATATCCACAACAAGAAATTTCATCCCTTCATGTCGACTTTAACAAAAATAATAAAGTGAATATAAACTATCAGCCCAAAACATTAAAGATTATTAATTCGAATCAACCAAGGCTGACCACAACTTAGTGAAGACCCAAATTAACATCTGCAACACAAAAAAAATATCAATTAATTACTCCTTGAAGATCCACAACATGCTAATAACACCATGTCGGCTAAGAACAAGAAAAACATGAACACCTAAGAGAAAATTGCCAACCACGAGCACAACGATCAATACAAACGTGCAACAAAGATAGAGCACAATCTAGAAACATCCAAAAACATCACAAAACATCAGAGAAGCATCCACAACAACTAAAATAATTGAAATAGCCTCATCTTCAATTAGAAACATCAACTAATGCAACATAAAAACTGTCAGAATGAAAATCTTCAGAGCCCGATCAAATATTTACGCGAATCTCTAAAACTCAATGTTGATAGACTATATACACTCAACAACAAAACCTTTAGTCCACAAACTCTGATCATCAATGTATAGAAATCACTGACAGGAAAAACTTCACTTCACCACTGACCACCTGCAACTCATTCCATTACAATTTTCTCAATATCCTTGACATATACAACTTCAAATGCACTAATTCTAATAATGTTGACATCAATGAAAACCACATATCAACAACACAACCACAACATCCAACAATCTCACCCTTTGGAATTGATGGCAACACATGATGTGAAAAACACCACCAACACAACTAATTCTTGACACTTACTCGCCCTTAGGATCTAACTTATTTTCTCCTCAACACTTTCACATGATATTTTCCCCACAAGGCTCTTCTCCCTCGATAATCACCAATTTTTCACATGACTCTTCTCCCCTTTTGATATCAATGACAAAGATCTCTAAGCTCCACACAAACTCTAAACCACATATCTAAACATCTGACTACTCTGCTTGAGTAGCAGCCACCACAACATCAATCCAAAACAAGATATGACTATGAAATGCATAGACTGATGCAAAGCAATGCATCCTTAGTTTTGATTAGGAGGGGTAATCACCCCTAACTTCAATTTGAGATAATCAAAAGTATCCTTAGGCAATGACTTGGTAAAGATGTTTGCAATCTGCTCCTTAGTAGGCACATACTCTAGTCTAACTTCCTTTTCACTTACCTTCTCCCTAAAAAAGTGAAACTTAATAGATATATGCTTTGTCTTTGAATACAACACCAAATTCTTGGAAATGTTAATAACACTTGAATTGTCATAGAATATGGTAATAGGCTAATTATACACAACTCTGAAATCTTCAACATCTGTTTCATCCACAGGACTTGAGTATAATTGTTTGCAACAACAATGTATTCAACCTCTGTAGTAGATAAGGGAATGACATTATGCTTCTTACTTAACCATGAAATCAACTTAGATTACCCAAGAAAATGCTCCACCACTAGTACTTTTCCTATCATTTACATCTCCTACCCAATCAACATTAGTAAAGGAACTTAAAGTAAGATCATCATCTTTAGGCTACCATAGGAAAAAGTCAATTGTTCCCTTCAAGTATCTAAAAATTCTCTTCATAGTAGTCACATGAGATTCCTTCGGATCAGTTTGAAATCTTGCAATAATACATACAAAATTCATGATATCAGGCCTAGTTTGAGTTAAATACAACAATCCACCAATCATTGATCTATATCTTGTCTGATTTTCTTTTGGAGAATCATATTCTGTTGTCAACTTGCATCCGGTCACCATGGGTGTACAAGCTGGCTTTGAATCTTCCATACTGAACTTTTTCAACAATTCCTTCACATACTTGGACTGAGATATGAATATTCCTTTATCTAATTGAGTAATTCAATCCCAAAAAGAATTTCATCTCACCAATCATAGACATCTCAAATTCATTCTGTATCTCATTAGAAAACTTCATGCACAAACCATCATCTCCTCCAAAAATGATATCATCAAAAAAGACTTCAACAATCAAATCTTTATTATGATCAATCTTGAAATACAAATTACTATCAAAAATACCTTTGTTAAATCCAAGCTTCAACAAATACTTGTCCAATCTAGCATACCATGCTCTAGGGGCTTGCTTGAGTCCATACAATGCTTTCTTCAATCAACACACCATATCTTCCTTATCAATCAATTGGAATCCATCAAGTTGCTCAACATACACTTCTTCCAATTTTCCATTTAGAAAAGCTGATTTGATATCCATCTAATAAACTTTGTAGTTCTTGTGAGAAATATAGGAAAGAAATAATCTTAGAGCTTCAATTCTAGCAACAGGGGCAAAAGTCTCTTCAAAATCAATTCCTTCCATATGAGAATATCCTTTACATACTAGTCTTGTTTGTTTCTAACCACTTCACCTTGCTCATTCAGTTTGTTTCTAAAGACCCATTTGGTTCCAATGACATTCTTATCCTTAGGTCTAGGAACAAGAATCCATGCATCATTCTTCTCAATCTGTTTTAACTCCTCTTTCATTGCTTCAACCCAATGCTCATCTTTACATGCTTCATTCACACTAGTAGGCTTAGTTTTTGAAATCAAGCAATATTCTTCAATAATTTTTCTCCTAGTATGAACACCTTTGTTCTTATCACCTATAATCTGATCTTCTGAATGATTTAGTCTTACATAATTCAGAGTCTTATTAGGATGTTCTTCAACTTCAGGCTCTTATGTTTTCTCTTCTGCACTTCCACTAGTTTGTCCTTCTTCATTTTCTTGATTTACCGGATTGATTTGCACTTGATTTGTAGTCTAAAATTGCTTTCCTTGGTTTGTACTATCATCCTAATCATCATAATCATATCCATAGGTTCTAGATGGTGTACCTAAGTCTTCATCAACCCTGACATTTTCACTTTTAACCATTTTCTTCAATATTTTATTGTAACACCGGTAGGCCTTGCTCTTAGTAGAATAACCTAGAAATATACCTTCATCACTCCTTGCATCAAAATTTCCTTTGTCTTTATCTCTCTTGATATAACATTTGCTTCCAAATATCTTGAAATATTTAACAGTAGGCTTCTGACCGGTCCATAGCTCAAAAGGGGTCTTACTAGTATCACCTTTGATTTGTACCTGGTTGAGTGTGTACACACAACAATACTCACAACTTCTCTCCAATATATATGAGGGGAATTTCCTTCCAACATCATTGTTCTAGAAACATCTTCAATTGTTCTATTCTTTCCACAACTTTATTTTGTTGAGGGGTCCATGGTGTAGATAATTGTCTCCTTATTCCATGTTCTTCACAAAAAGAATTAAATTCACCACCTCTATCTGATCTTAGACATTTAATCTTCAAACCTGTCTCTGTCTCAACCATAGCTTTAAAGATTTTGAACTTTTCCAGTGCTTCAGATTACTCCCTTAAGAAAGTAGCCCACATCATTCCTGAATAATCATCAATAAGCAACATGAAATACCTGTAACCTTGTAGATTTTTGACCTTAAAGGGACCACACAGATCAATATGCACTAGTTCTAACAATTCATTTGAACAATGCTTTTTACTTCGAAATAAAATTTTAGTTTTCTTTCCTAACTGACATTCCTTGCATATGGCATTAGTAGGTTTCACCAACTTAGGTAGATCTCTCATAGCCATAGTAGAACTTATCTTGACAATATTATCAAAGTTAACACATGAAACATTCTCCTATGCCATAACCAACTTTCATCAACTTGAGCAATCAAGCAACTTTTACTAGCAACACTTAAGTGAAAGATATTACCTTTTGTTTTTGTACCTGATGCAATTTTAGTTCTAAAACTCAATATTCTACACTTTCTATCCTTGAACTGAAGATTGTATCCCTTATCAACCATCTGACCGACACTCAAAAGATTATGCTTCAAGCCTTCCACATACAAAACATCAATAGTATTATGCTTACCATCAAGAGAAATGCATCCTCTTCCATAGATCACACCAGCTGTATTATCACCAAATCTCACAACACCACCATCATATTTTTCCAAGCTTACAACTTACTTTTATCTCCTATCATATGATGTGAACATCCACTGTCAATCACCCATTCATCTTTCTCTTCAACTTGAGCAGTTAGGGATTTCTCCACATTTGTACAACCAATAGATTCGGTAGATACAAGGTTATTTTCCTTGATAGCAATAAATACCCATTCATCATCACTTCTATTTTATTTATCAAATTCATCATCTGTCACACCTTCATCAGTAGCATAGTAACACTTCTTCTAAAATCCAGGCTTGTTATGTCTTGGTTTAGGATCTCTTTCCAGACACCTTGATGCAAAATGACCTATCTTATTACAAGAAAAAAATTTAAGAGGCAATTTTCCTTCATACTTACCTTTTCCTCTCGGTACTCTTTTGACAATAAGTGCTTCCAACTCTTCCATCTCTTTTTCTTCTTCTTCAATCTGTTTGATTTCATCCTCATACTTGTCTTTCTAGATGAACTCTCACTCGAATCATATCTTTATCTATCTCTTCCAGGAGTAGTAGCCTTAAATGCAGATTCAACCTTAGGAAGGGCATCACCAAATTCACTCAACTCAAAGCCAGTCAACTTACCAACTAACATATCTCTGGTTATATTTGTTACAGTATGAAGCTCTTCAATAGCACTAGCTTTGAATTTGTAATTATTAGGTAGGGATCTAAGCACTTTAGCAACAATTTCAGATTCATCTATTTGTCCGCTAGCACATCTAATACCACACATGAGTTCATTCACTCTTTGCATGAAAGTATTAATGTTCTCATCATCACCCATTCTCAGCCTTTCATATTTCCCTTTCAGACTCTACAACTTAGAAATCTTCACATTAGTATCACCTTCATACAAAGTTTCCAAATTTTTATAGATCTCATGAGTAGTCTTCAAATCCATAACATTTGTCATCTCAAAATCAGCCAAAGCACTCAAAAAAGCTTGCTTAACCCGGATATTATACTCAACATCTCTAATCTCAGCAGTAGTATTATGACCATTATGAGGAATAACATACCTATTATATGTAATGCTCCGGTAGGGTTCACCACTGCATCTCAAATGACACTCCATTCGAGTCTTCCACAAAGAATAATTTGTTCCATCAAATATCAGACTATCCTTCTTGTAATGTGCCATCCCAAATCACCAAGTAAGTTGTTAAACTTCTTCCAAGGAACCTGCTTTGATACCAATTGTTGGCAACACAAGGGAAATCAACTAAGATGGGGGGATGAATCAGTAGTCATAAAAATTCAAAACTTATTCAACTTATTAACTTTATTCTTAGATATGATAATTAACCATGAAAGCATAAATCATCAATACATCAGAAAAACTCATAACACCAAGAATTTTTCACGTGGAAACCCTGTTAGGGGAAAAACCAAGGTGGAGGTTAGTCCACAAGATTATACCTTGTTAAAAGTATAATGAAAATGAAATATGGGGAATGAACATGCATTCAGGCACACTGCCTGAAGCTCACTACTCAATTACAAAAAGGCTAACTGCCCAAGGGAAGAAACACTGTCTTACATAAAGAATTGGATTACATCCATAGGGATTTGAACTGATAAAATAGCATCTGCTAATGCCTAATCACAGTCTTGGTTAAGCACATGAAAACTTCTTCACTCTTCTTCACTCTTCTTCACACTTTGCTCTACCTTCGAATGATATTCATACATACACACACAAAAGCACACTCGGAAATTCACTCACACTCTTCAATTTGAATAAAAATCACTCTTATATATCCACAACAAGAAATTTCATCCCTTCATGTCGGCTTGAACAAAAATAATAAAGTGAATATAAACTGTCTGCGCAAAACATTAAAGATTATTAATGCGAATCAACCAAGGTCAATCACAACTTAGTGAAGACCCAAATTAACATCTCCAACATGAAAAAACATCAATTAATTACTCCTCGAAAATCCACAACACACTACAAACACCATGTCAGCCAAGAATAAGAAAAACATGAACACACAAGAGAAAATTTCCAACCACGAGCACAACGATCAATGCAAACATGCAAAATAGATAGATCACGATATAGAAACATCCAAAAACATCATGAAACATCAGAGAAGCATCCAAAGAAACTAAAATAACTGAAATAGCCTCATATTCAATAAGAAACATCAATTGAAGAAACACGAAAACTGTCAAAATGAAAATCTTCATAACTCAATCAAATCTTTACATGGATCTCTGAAACTCAATGTGGATAGACTAGATACACTCATCAAAAAAACATTTACTCCACAACCTTTGATCATTAACGTATAAAACTCACCGACAGACATAACTTCACTTCACCACTGACAACCTGCAACTCATTCCATTACAATTTTCTCAATATCCTTGACATATACAACTTCAAATGCACTAATGCTAATTGTGTTGATATCAATGACAACCACATATCAACAAAACAACCACAAAATCTAACATTAGCATGCTACTTGAATGTTTCACTAGTCATACTACCTTAATCAAACATAACTTAATTTTCTTCTTAAGAAAAAAAGGACTTGGAACTACCTGCCCCAAGCCTGAGTAACTTATATCGTTCTGAGAGTGTAGACCTTAATGGGTTAATTAGTTGAAGATACGTTGGTTAACTTTTGCATTCAAACCCCCTAATAATTATGTATATATATACATGGTATTATCTTCTAGTTAATGGCGAAGAAATAAAATGTTAGTTAATTAAAGGATTTTTAATTGGATGAGTTTTTAATAAAATGGATATCTAATTGTGTATAAAAAGGGGTGAATTGAATTATTTTGTAAAGTGATAATTAATAATTGTTTAGTAAGATTGCTGGGTAATTTATTTAATTAGAATATTGTTATTATAGTTGTTTGCAAATATAGTTATTGGTGGTAAATAATCTTTTAATTGAATTATGTGGTTAAGTGAAAATGAGAGATTGAAATAATGCCGTATTATTAGGAATATCTATATGGTTATAATACTATGCTTAATTGTTTATAATAATAATGTGCCTTGATTATTGGACTAAGAGTTTATGTAATTGCTAAGATGAGGATCATTGTGTAAAGGTCTATGCTATCAAGAGATGTGTTTAGCTTGTTGGTCTCCGAAGGCCTAGGAAGGGGGTATATTTGGATGAATGGTCCTTAGGGTTGTCTAACCTTGAAAGTGGATGGCTATGATGTGGGTCGCGTGTATTGTGTGAAATGTAAACCCTAAGGGTACTACCTCCTATTTATGTTGGATTCATGTGATTATGGTGAGTGTGCAAGACGGTCAATACCTTGCTTGATGTGTAGGGTTACTAGTTTCAAGTAAGGGAAGTGGCTCTCAATGGGGGACGAGGATTAGGAGAGGTTGCCAGGATAACCCAGGATGGGGGTTGGGGCCTAGGGAGATCTACTAGGACAACCCATATGTGATGACATTCCTCCCTATTGTAGTCTAGCTTTCCCTAGTTGTATTTCCTCATTCTATTGTGTGAGTGCCTCTGGAAGTGAAGTAAGTGTTGTAGTGGTGTTGGTGTTGTTAGCAGTGTTGTGTTGGAGACTTGTATAGCCCTTGATTGTGTTAGTCTATTATCTTCCTAAATTTTTGTTGGATGTGAGACCTTGTGTTATCTCCTAGCATGCGGGGTGGACCTTAGGGTTCTACATGGTCGGGAGGTTGGTGCTTTTCTCCATTGGGTATTCTTGCTGAATGTTTGTGAGCGTGGTGATTGAGTATTACACTGTGGACTCCAGTTCCTGATTCAATTGTGAAGGAATCCTATTATGCATTTGTGTATTGGATTGTATATCCATTTGTATCTCTTAATGTAGTCTGATGTAACCTTCCCGCATGTACTTGAGGAAGCAATGTTGTAAATATGGTGATGATGTAAAATTATCGATATCTTAGATTGTGAAAAGTATTATAAAGAAATGCATCTCTCATATGATAGTTAGTTAGGAAAATGATCTTTAATGGTTGATTATTAGTTGTTACATTGTGAAAGTAAGTAATGTAGATTCAGTGGATGTGGTGCTTTAAAATGAACCTTACATGTTAGATCAATCATGTTATCTCAATAGTTGATGAAATGTTTTAGTAATCTTGATGGATAGTTTGTGAGTAGCGCATTCAAGAACCTTAGAGGACCTAGGTTTAGAGTGTTATGTTGTGTTAGGTTATGCATTCTATAGTTATTGTTGTTAAAAAAAAAAAATGATTCATTAATTTGACGTAGTTTGTGTTCTCCGGGGTTCCTTGGCGGGGGCGTTACAGAAGGATGCCAATTATTTAAATATTTTGAATTATTTAATCAAGTGAGAATGAAATTAGTATGAAGAGTAATGAATTAACTAAACAAATTTGATTTATTTAATTAATAAGAGAAAATGTGAATTTAACTAAATAATTGACATTATTTAATTAAATGGATGAATTAGGTGAAATAGACTCGAAACAGTGTTGGTGAAATCAAGTATGTGATATTATTAGGATTGTGCATGGAAAAAAAAAACTTTATTTATTTATTTTCAAGATTAGGTTTTTGAGGGAGAAACCTTTAAAAGAGAAAAATCATTAACTGAAATGGACAATATGGTTTCTTGAACTTAATCTTTCTCTGGAAGAAACAATAACTGAAAAAGAATGGGTGCCGGGTCAAGTTTTTAGAGGCATAGAAAATTAGATGGTGGCAAGAAGGAGAGAGGAGAATAAAGGAAAACAACAAGAAGAAGAGGAAATATTTTCAGAAGGCGATTTCCAGAAAATTAAGAATAGGGAAAAGAGAAAACAAGAAGAGGAAATATTTTCAATTACAAAATGTGTGGATAATTGGCTGTATTGTGAAAGATTGAATTTCTCTTTGAAAACCATTTGTATGTATTCACTGTATTTGAATGTTTGATGTATGGAATTTAGTATTATGACTAAATAAATATGTAGTTTCCCCTTTTTGTTTTTATTTAATCATATATATATATACATACACGTACTTTACACAGGTGGAATTTCTATAATTATAGAGAGCAATTCTGTTCTATAAACTTTTGAGTTTTATTTGCTTCTGATAATAATATGATCTGATTATACAAAACTGAATATAAATATAAATATATATGCATATATAGATTCGGGTATATAAGAATATATATTAAATTCGAAAAGAATAGATATTAAAATCTTGACTGGAAAGATAAATGTTCTACATTAAAATGATGTATTTTGGTATTAGATCGTTTCGTTTCTGAATATATATGTACAAATTTACAGATATAGATACATATGCTTGTATGTGATTGAGAAAATTTATTTTTCACTTTATTCTATCTTGCTAGCTTCTCAGTATTTACCATTTACCATACAATGCAAACCCTATATGGAATTGCAGTGAATAATGAAACATATCACATCTTAGCAACTTGTTTTCCCTTTTGTGCCTTTAGTTCTGTTTATTGCTACCTAGTTATTGTCCTATAATCAGCTTCTCTTCTTTCCCGCAATTTAAGAAGATCTTATTAAGAATAGTCCACCCACAACTACACCCCTATAACAACATCAACACCTGCCAAGGCTACAACATCATCATCCATCCTTCATTGCTATTACACCAACCCCCATAGACAATGCACCCTCCATAGGGGCGTTGGACTTTAGCACATGCCGATAGCCCGATGGCAACATTTATTATGCTTTGCACTGGTCTGCTTCGAATAATCATGCCGTAGCTGTACATTTCATTTTTGAGGTAAAATAACATAATCTTTATTTGGTTATTTTCTTTTTGATTTGTTATATCCAATTCATTTGGCAAGTTAATGGATCACATTATTTATCCAATCTCAATTTCAACAACACATTTGATCCTAGGTTCTTTAATTGACTTAAGCTCATGTTTGTTTGTTGATTTGGCTTGCTTTCAGAGTTATTCTGTATAGGCTTTAGGACTTAATAATTAGGATGGTAGCGCCTTTTGGTTTCACTGCTGTTAATTTTAGGGAGAGATGTAGGGAAGTTTTTATGTTTTTCATAATCTCCCAATTGACCGATTTTCTACAATATATTGAAGGCTTAGTAAGTCCATTTACAAACCTTCTAGAAACATTAGGTAAGCTTTTGCTATAAAATTGAATATGAAATAATAGTAGATTGGACTTCAAAACTGAAACTGTATTTTAATGCAAGTTTGAAGTGGAGAGACCCAATTCATAGTGCTTCAAATTCCTTCTCGAAGTTAGACGATTTATTATTAATTTTAATTGAATCTTCCCATAGTTTTGCAAATGGAAATGAAAACTTTTCAATATTAAATTATGAAAATAAAAAAATATTTGTTGGTAAGAAATTTAAATTGTTTTGGATTTATAAATCCATTTGGGAACAGTAGGATGTCCTACTCCAGTATTAGCAATAAACCTCCAGTATATGCATGCCTTGTTAATAATATAGTCAAATGAATGTTAATGTGTCACTCAAGACCTCAAGTTGATAGTGTGATATTCATGTATATGTGCAATTAATTGAATTATGATGAGAAGTTTGTATCTTTGAGGCACCTCAGAATGCATAGAGAAATCATAACATAAAATTTACACTATTGTAGCTTTTGCTACTAGAGAACAAAGCATTGTTACAAAATTACATCTAATGAAAAATTAAGTTCTTCCCATTCCTATAAATAAGCTTTTCTTATAATCTCTTTAACTCTTATTACAGTATTATTCTCTTATTGTTGAAACTTCTTTGAATCAATGAAGCAAATATTCTTGTTATAATTGCGTACAAGCATATGTGCTTTTTAGCAGTGCTAGGATTGCTTTCATGAAGCTTTATGTGACTGGGTTATGGCTTTTAGGGTACTTGTGTGATATTTGAGAGGCCATTGGAGGTAGAATTATCTTACTTGCAAATACTTGGGAGTGATTCATGATAGTATTGGCATTACCTTAATTTCATATGCAAGGATGATACATTGGTGAATCTTGAAAATGTTACTTGTAGATTTATGTGACTTGTAAAAGAACTTCAATATGTTCCTTGTGATATAGAAATATGTAATGAACGATCATGTTGATGAGATAGTATGATTATTATCCGTGAGGCATCTTGTAACCATTGAGACTTTGTAGTCAGTAAGGCTCTGCCAGTGAGGCATTTTATTAAGCCAGTGAGACACTTTCACGAGTGGTTTTTCATCCCTACAAGGGTTTTCCACTCATGAAAATATCTGTGTTATGGTTTCTTTGTGGATGCACTTATGATCTTGCTATTTCCTTAGTTTGCATTACAGTATTTAAGTTTACATGTATTGCTAAGATGGTAACTCATGTGTAAGCCTACATGGCTAAATCTAAAGAAGGCACCACCTTGATTTAATCTACTTTGATTCATTGATGTATGTTAATCCATTTGATTATAGTGATGAGAGTAATTTAATCATTTCAAAAACTTAAGGATATAATTAGTATAAGTGTTTTCTGGTCCTTACAGATAGTCTCCTATACAATGTAATAAAAAAGAAAAAGACAACAACAATATGTAATACCCCTATGGGGCTATACAATCTTCCCTAGGTAGCAGTAAGGAATTTTTTCCCATGTATATTCTATGTATGTTAACTATTATGAATATAAAAATATTAAAAGAGGTACACAATAAAATGGCTTACAAGATTCAAAAGACCTTTTTGAGATTTACAAAGTTTGATATGTTTCAAAAAATTGTTTGTACAATATTCTTTGGATAAATTACAAGAAATGTTTAGGATGTGGTGTGTGGCCTCGATTGCCAATTCGTAACTTTAAAACATCATTTGCATTGGATGATACTCTAGATTGAGAGTGCTGAAATTGTTGAATTTCATCCTTTATGTTATCCATTAGCTTCTTATCAACATGTGGAAGCTTCCCACTGAAATACCATGTATCATTTTGAAGAGGATTATCGAGTCTTCCTCTTCTTGAGAGTGCTCTAGACAATGTTTTATGATGTAGGTTTAAATCAACACAAGTTTACCTTAATAAACAAACCTTTCTCAAATGATGGCTTACTAATGAGGTTGTGATTACTCTATGATAAACTCTTTTATCTCTTTCCTTACTATTCTTTCCAATAGAATTGAGAGCATTACAAATATTTTTGACAATAATACTGTAGACATCTAAATTTGGACACTTAATTTATCCAAATTCATCCCCTTTCGTCTTATTTTCGTTAATTAAGTAATACTGCTATTATTTAATTAATATCTTTAATTTTGCCAAATCCCTAAGGTATTTAATCAATAATACCTTATCTCTTTAATCCTCCTTCCATCAATTGAATTAAATAAATATTCCATTTATTTAATTCCCTTCATGTCACATCCTCCATATTTTATTATCTAATCCTAATCCATCTTCTAATCTCATCATTAAGGTGTGCACATGCCTAATCCTTGATTAGGATGTGTCACATCCTCCAACTTGTGCAAGTTGGCCTCTAATCTCTCTTAGCCACCTAACTTTCCTCTAACCCCTCATCAACTTGTCTAATCACCCCTTTAGTCAACTCTTCCCATCCCCCAAGGAATTTTTAATTCCTTTTGTCTTCCCAAAGTCCTTTGAGGAATTTTTAATTCCACTCTCATCTTTCAAGGAATATTAAATTCCTTTTCTCTTCCCCATGTCCTTTATGACATGTGCCCTTGGTCAACCTTATTAAAGGCTTTCTCCTTTTGGGCAAGACACTCCACTTCCCCATGTGAATTTTTAATTCACTTTTTAATCCCCCAATGCACTCAAAAGGAATTTTTAATTCCTTCACTTCTTCCCACATGTCCTCTCTTTATTCTTTATTCTTTCCCCTCTCCCCATGAGGATATTTGAGGAATTTTTAATTCCTCACATGTCCTCTCATCCACATAGGGACAAGCACCTCCTTTATGAGGAGATCTTGTCCAATCCCAAGGTACTTTGTACCCCCCTCCATGTCATGTACTATCCTTCCACCTCATATCCACTTCACCTTTTAGGGCTATATCACATGCCACATGTCAAGATGTGAGGGCTTGTGAGTTCTCAACTCACCTTGGCCCTACATCTCGATCATTGATGGCTGAATCTTGGACGTCCATTTCTTCTAGGAATTCTCAAAATTCTTATAAATACCCCCCTCTTTTCTCTCATTTGGGAGAGATCATTTTGCTAGCCAAACTCTTACAATTTTATTTCTCAATCTACACTTAGCCATTTTAATTTTTTCATCCCTTTTCACCCATCCTCACATCATCATTTAGCTTGCATCTTGTGCCATCCAAGGAGCATACACATTAAAGATCGAATGGCCAACCAAAGGATCGATTCGAGACAAGGTATAATGTTCCATTTGTTGTTTTTATCTTGTGTTGATTCCAACTTAGGATAATCTTGAGGTGTAGGTTGTTTTGGTGTTTATTTGCACTCTTTAGTTTACTGCTCATTTTCTAACGCATATATTCGACCTATCACATTTCTGGCATGCCTGGTGGGACCCACAAATGGGTCTCTTTATTTTATGTTTGCTATTTTTTTGCATTTTTGCAAGTTCAAGTTATAGAGTGGTGGACCTGACCCTCCGGTGGCAGACCTGTCTCTCCGGTGGAGGATCTGTCCCTCTAGTGGCGGACCTGACCCTCCGGTGGTGGACCTGTCCCTCCGGTGGCGAACTTGACCCTCTGGTGGCAGACCTGATCCTCCAGTGGTGGACCTGTCCCTCCGGTGGCGGACCTGACCCTCCAGTGGCAGACCTGTCCTGCCTTGGCGGACCTGACTTCTTGAAGGTGAAATTTCAAGTTTTTACAAATTGTCCTTTGGTAAATTAGGCACATAGTTTAATTAGAGGGGTTAACAAACATTGTTTGGCATGCTTGTGGAAGGCTATTTGACATATCTAATCCCCTTGCGCCATTTGGTGATCCTGGGTGATGAGAAATCATAGCTTTCCAAGTCCTTTGAGTCACCCTATTTTCATTTTCTTAGTGGGACCTGCTTGGGGATTTCATCAGCCCAAGGGATGATTCCAACCACGCGTATTGGTGGGGTATATAAAGGGGGGAGAGTGAAAGCTATACCTCAATCCAACCATGTTGTAATTGGCGAAGCATCGGGATGATGTGAAGAGTTGGTCCGAGCCTTTAGTATCTCGCTAAGGTTCCTGACTCACGCTTGTAACGGGTTGGTGTTCATGATTTGGGCCTCACGTACTGGATGTATATCGAGGACTCCTTAGCAACCATGTTCATCCTAGAGTAGAAGACTTTGTTGGCCATACCCGTTTCTACTAATCTTAGGGTTGTGCTATTTGAATTATTTTTCTAGTGCAAAACCAGTCATTTTCAGTTTAGCCAAATTTGTTTATCAGTGTTTGCTATATTTTGGGTCCTTTGCCTTACTTGTCCACCAAAAACATCAACCTTAAAACTTATCCTTTGACGAACCCGATCACATGCTGTGGCAGACCTGACCTTATGTTGTGGCAGACCTGACCACATGCTATGGCGGACTTGACCCCCCGGTGGCGGACCTAACCTCCGGTGGAAAACCTGACCTTATGCTGTGGCAGACTTGACCTTCTGCTCTTTCTTCTCGGGGCCGCCATTTCCACACTATTTATCCGATTGACTCTGTTCAAAGGCAGTTCTTCTCATTTTTTTGTGCTCTTTCTGATGATATATACTACTTCATACTTTTGAAAAGTTGGCTGGGGCACCTTTTTCTTCACCATCTGCCTCCTCGAGGGGGGTATACCCTACCATTCTCTCCGTTTACTCATTCTGAGTAAACTTTCATCCATTCAACACATCCTTTCATCATTCTAAACTCTCATTCTATCATTATGATCATCCGTTTACTCGTTACGAGTAAACGTTCATCTATTTAACATATCCTTTCATCATTCCAAACTCTCGTTCTGTCATTTCGATCATCCGTTTACTCGTTCTGAGTAAACGTTCATCCATTTCACCCTCCCTTCCTCATTCTGAACTCTCATTCTGTCGTTCTAATCATTTGTTTACTCGTTTCGAGTAAACATTAATCCATTTCACACCTCCTTTCATCATTTTGTACTCTTGTCCTATCATTCTAATCATTCTTTTGCTCGTTCTGAGCAGACATTCATCCATTTCTATCATCCATTTCTCCAATCAAATCATTGTTTTCCCCATCCAAATCCCCTGAACTTTGTCTCGGGTTATTATCCAAATTGACTTAAGTGTCTGATCTGATCGTCATCATCAACATCCACTTAGGATTGTCATCCATCCTAAGTTAATCATCATCGTTGGCCCAATCAATCCATTTTCAATCTCAAAGTGGATTCGGTGCCGCAATCATCCATTCATCCTTTGATCTGATCAATCAGCAACCTACATCACCTAGGGTAATCTTTGAATGGGGTTCACAGTCCCTTTCGTCATCCTATCCAATCCATCATTCGATCTTTCAATCAATCAATCCAATCCAATCGCATCCCTATCCAATCACTTTCAACCCAATCAATCTACTTCCATCTCAAAGCAGATTCAGTGTCGTAATCATCCTTTGATAATCCAATCCAATTGTCAGAATCAATCCCATCCAATCATCCAATCATCCTAATCTGAGCTTTAATCCAATCCTGATCCGAGCTTGTCCTAAATCCCGATCTATGATTTTGTCCATTTTCATCCAAAATCTTTATCCATCCTCTTTATCCTTTCACCATCATGAATCCTTATCCTCCATCAATAGTGGTCAAGGGAAACCCTAATTACGTTGACAATGATAACAAAAGTCTTTTCAATCAAGAAGAATGTGACATAGATCCCCTTGACACTATCATTACTAGTAAGCTTTCTCCACCCACATTCCAAAATCCAATCACCCCATCAAGTTATCCCATCATGTCTTCATCTATGCCTAATCACACTCCTTATGCTACCTTTGACAAGGGATGTCCATCATATCCATCATATCCTTCACCTACATCATCCCCTTATCCTAGTTTGCCATCACCATACCCCTATCTTGATCCCCCATCCACATCCTCTTATCTCAATCCTTCATCCACCTACACCCACTACCCTAATCTCCCATACCAATCTGCTCAGCCTAATCCTACATTCACACCTTCCTATCCTAGTCAAACACACCCACCAACTTACCCTAATCCAACATCTGCATCTCCCTATATTAATCCAACACCTGCATCTTCCCATCCTAATCCACCATCCCAATACCTTTATTACAACACGCCGCCCATATCTTCTACCAACGATCCACCATCCATGTCATCCTATCCTAATTCCCCATGCCCATATCCTTACCTTAATCCTCCATCCAGTCTTAATCTTCCATCTAATCCTAGTCCACTAATCCATAAACCTTCATCCACTCCCACCTCGCCATATCAGCCTAGTGTATTCAAGTTTCTCCAAGGACTTATAACAAAGGAAACATCCCCCACTCCACACATTGCAGTTGTGGAACCATGCCATCCCAAGCCATCATCCATGGTCATTAGTGATGAGACCCTTCTCCATCCAACACCTATCATTGATGATACAATCACATCCTCTGAATCCACTAAGTCCCCATCTCCTACCATCACATCCTCTGAATCCACTGAGTCCCCATCTCCTACCATCACATCTACCAAATTCATTGAACACCCACCCCCTACTCCGAGAGCCATCAAACCTATCGACGACACCCAAATCCAATCCACTTCTTCCACTCCTAATATCCATTCCCAAGAATATTTTGAATCCTCCATCCTTCCATCTTCCCCACTTGAAGAGTCCCCCCATGACTCCATTATCATGCCTCCCGCACATGATGAGTCATGCCAAGAGCTTGATCCAAAGCATGCCAACATATCCCCTCCCCTAGATCAAGATCCTACCATCCCATCTAGTCTACCGCAAGATCATAGTCCCCCATCCATTCCATCCCATGATCCTATTGATATTCAAGATTCTACCACTCCATCTCCATCTCCATTGCATGGGCCTGCTACCACAAAATCAGATCCTATCATATCCCCTACTCCATCTCCAGATACCACCCATCCAAATGCTGCTATCCCATCATCTCCTTCTCAGGATCCCCCATCATCGCCTAAAAATGCTATCCCCACACCGCTTGCATATCCCCTTGGTACTCTCACATTCTTCCATGGTGGCCTCCTTGCAGAAGAAAAACATGTGTATATACCACCCATCATCCCCACCTAATAATGGACTCGCATCATGTTTTAGAATAACAAGTGCTATCATGGATCGAATGCTCAAGAACATGAACTATCAAGGAAAAGGTCTAGGCCTTCACGAGCAAGGTATTTTAGAGCCCATCCAAGTCAAAGAACAAATCTGCATGCAAGGTCTTGGATCTATTTCCCAAGACTCACAATCTAAAGATGTTGGTACAACCTCTAGACATCCTCAATGAGCCTTTTCCAAAAGAACTTCTGGCTCTCCCCATCGCTCCACCAAATCATATGTGCAATCCTCCTCCTCTATCGTATCGCCTCAAAACAACCATCCATTTTCCTCCTTCATCTGCTCCATCCATCTTGGGTCCTTACATCCCTCCATCCACCATATCCCATCCTTCATCTACTCCATCCATCTTGGGTTCTTATGTCCCTACACCCACTCCATTTACTTTGGATCTGTATATCCCAAAATCACCTCCTCCATCTCATCCTTTCATCCATCCAATGCCTATCCATGTCATCTATCATAAACAACCTAATCAGGATCAACAAAGGCACATACCTACACATTCTCCATCTACACGTAATCCTCATAATCCTACCTCCATCACTCCACATCATCCATCTTCTCACACCCATCCCATTGCTAGTACGAGCACTTTGGATGCTAGAGGAAAAATGCATCAATCTAAACACCTACATGAATCTAAAGCTTCCCATGTCCCCTCTAAAAGACATGGTAAAGAAAAGAAAAACAAAATCCAAAATCAAAATCAAATCTATAGCTCGCGAAGAGCCACCAAAGAAAAGATCAAAACCATGTGGAACCCAAAGAAAAAAGATGCAATGCCATTAAATGAAAAATCTGTAAGAACATCCAAAGTTTCTCATTCAAAAGCTAATCCTTTTCATCCACCCTCTCCTACATCTATTTTGGGTCCCTATGTCCCAAAATACACTATTTCATCTCCTCCATTATCCCTGCATTCTCCATCCATTAATCCTTTTATCTTTTCACATCCACCACCACATGTGCCAATGTTAGTCCTAAACACATCTCCCCATCACACATCCACCCCATCATTCCATCCATACACTTTCCAACATACCACCCATTATCCCCCGTATCTTCCCCATCAAATCCCTCTCATTCATCCTCTAGCATAATCCATTTATCCTAAGGTTGTACCAACATCCAATAGTTGGTTCGAACATGAGCTCTTAATACCTCGTATGGAACTTGATGCTTGAGTCCTTCATCCATATCCTTATCGCATGTCTTCTAAATCCACTTATTCACCTCCCTATCCTTATCCATCTCCTTCCACATGATATCCAAAAAGTTCAAAATCCAAAAAGTAAAAAAAATAAAAAAAAATCAAAAATCAAAAAATAAAATAGTAAAGAGAAATAATCCGTCCAATGGTGAAAACTTGGAAACCAAGCGCCTTGGATAGGTACCATGATGAAAACTTGGCAAACAGGCGTCATGTGTAAATCCCCATCTGCACTCGGGGGAAGCTTCCTGATATGTGCTCTCTCCATCTGCTATGCTTCCTGCTATTCTTCCAGCTATACACTCGTCTTCCTCTTATACATCCTTTTCGTTCATCCCCTCCATCCTATCAATATTACACATCCTTCTTGGCATATCTCATTTATCCCAATCCTTCCATCCTCCTTGTGATCTTGATAACAATGGGGAAAACACATAAGCATGCTTTGGACACCTCTTAGCATACATCCCCCTCATCCGCACTCATCTATCTTCCTTATCCACCCGTCATGCTACCTTCCATCTCCCTTACTTATCCATGCATCCTATCTTCATCCATCTCACTCTTTTATCTTCCCATCCACTTGTCTTCCATCCTTCATTCCTCCCCGCACATGACATATCTAGAGTGGGGGCATCTATCTTCCTTTGTGATACAGTCCTTGGAGACATAATTCATTCCATCAAATCACTCCCTTCCATTTCCCTATCCTTATCTCCTTATCGATATATCCATCTCCCCATCCTTATCTTTTATCCCTCCACACAATCCTTATATCCATCTTCCCATCCCTATCTTCCTATCCTTCCATCATGGCATCCATTCTCATCTATCCATCTGGTCACCTTTTCCTCATCCAAATCCTTATCCCTCTATCCAATCCACCCAAACAATCATTTTCCTCCCCCCCATCCTCTACCCTCATCCCATCTCATAATCCCTTGTCATTGGTATCTCGCTATAGGCTTTTCCCCACGCAACCCAATTCCATCTACCTCATCATCATCACTTCTACTTCTTTTACACATCTTTTCAATCTCCTATCCTTTCTCATTATTCATCTATCTATCATATCATCCTCCCAATTCATCTTTTGATTATTTGGATAACTATTCCATCCCTGAGCTTTGTGATCACCATCCTCCGATCCAATCCAACAAGTCTATTGTGTCCCATCATATCAGTCCCATCATCTAGGGTTATCTCATCATCTTTCATCCATCACTTGTCTTTGGCCTTCTATCGAACTACGTTGCCCCTGCGCTTTCATGTAGGCAAGGTCGATCATTTGATCCACCCCCGGGGTTCCATCATCAATCTTCATTGTCCACTTTGTCCCTTTATCGCCTATCATCAATCTTTCTACTTTGTCCATCTGATCCTTTATCATCTATCATCAATCTTCTTATCTTGTTCCTATTTGTCTGTCCCGTCTTTATCATCCATCGAGGTCTCCTATCTTGTGTCATGTCATCAAGCTATGCCCTTATCTAGCTGGATCTTAACAAATGAGATTCACTTGTATCATCAAATCCAATCAGTTCTGAATATCCTGCATCATATCAATCTTTTAATTTAGTATCCATCATCGGTCTCAATAGGATGCATCCTTCCTAACAGACCTCATCAATCCCATCCATCCCCTTGATTGATCCTATTGCAAATGATATTTGAAATTAATTGTGATCTTTTGATGCTTTTGGATTTTGTTTATCATTTGAGCTCTCTATCATCACTTGTCATGGTCACCTTGATCCATCATATCATGGTGTGCTTTGACTAGTCAACATAGGGGTGTATCTTGACCTTTTCTTTGTCTTCTCGGTTGTCCCACGTAGTACCCACCAAGATCTCTGAGGTCTTGTGTTACGTTGGGGCATCCTTGTGTGCTTGTGGTTATCCCAATACCTGGCCTGACCAAGGTCATCGTGACTTTGGGGTGTTGGGATAGCCTTCTTGTTTGTTATGTTTGTTTTATGCATTAGAAACTAATCCGCCTTGGTTCTTCATACCTTGGTGTCTTGTGTTTTATGCTATAGCAAAAATCAGTGCTACGAAGATGGCAAATTGCATTAGGATTGCATTTCATTTTCCATTCTATCGTCTTGCATGTATCCCCCCATCCATTCATCCTTCATCCTTATCTCACATCTCTATCCAATCCCCATCCATTCCATTTAGCCTGAATCATCTAATCATATCCTTGGCCTTGTTCTTAGTCTTGTTACAAGCCTGAATCCAATCATCCTCCTCCTCCTCCTCCTCCTCCTCATCATCATCCCATTTTATTCTTCCATATCCCTTCAGTGTTGTTTGGGATGTATCCTTCCCTCGTCAACAACACGTTCCTCATCATCATCGAGAGGTACTCTTCCCTATCCTTTAGTGGTGTTTTGGGATGTATCCTTCCCTCATCAATACCACTCATTGGGATGTATCCTTCCCTATTCTCATTGACAAAACTCCATCCATCCTCAACCCCTTTTGGCTTGTACCTTGACTGGGGCAACATCATCTTCGTCTCTGCACCCATTTTTGTTTCCCAACCTCCTGTCGCCTTTTCATCTTTTCATATCCATCCCTTTTCATCCTCTTCCTCATCTCCCATTTCATCATCTCATCCATTTCAAGAGCACATCCGTGTTCTCTTGAACCCGCATGTCCTCTCGAGGGGGCATCCTTCATCCCTAACTTTCATCTTTACCCCCATCATCTTCCTTCCTAGTCAATCCTTTGATGACTGGAGCATCTTTTCCAATCTAACCATCTTCTTCTAGGTTCTATGTTTTAATGATCTTTGAAATGATGCTACTTCGTAACACCATCTCAAAGAGGGGAAAAATGTAGACATCTAAATTTGGACACTTAATTTATCCAAATTCATCCCCTTTCATCTTATTTTCGTTAATTAAGTAATACTGCTATTATTTAATTAATATCTTTAATTCTTCCAAATCCTTAAGGTATTTAATCAATAATACCTTATCTCTTTAATCCTCCTTCCATCAATTGAATTAAATAAATATTTTATTTATTTAATTCCCTTCATGTCACATCCTCCATTTTTATTATCTAATCCTAATCCATCTTCTAATCTCATCATTAAGGTGTGCACATGCCTAATCCTTGATTAGGATGTGTCACATCCTCCAACTTTTGCAAGTTGGCCTCTAATCTCTCTTAGCCACCTAACTTTCCTCTAACCCCTCATCAACTTGTCTAATCACCCCCTTTAGTCAACTCTTCCCATCCCCCAAGGAATTTTTAATTCCTTTTGTCTTCCCAAAGTCCTTTGAGAAATTTTTAATTCCACTCTCATCTTTCAAGGAATATTAAATTCCTTTTCTCTTCCCCATTTCCTTTATGACATGTGCCCTTGGTCAACCTTATTAAAGGCTTTCTCCTTTTTGGCAAGGCACTCCACTTCCCCATGTGAATTTTTAATTCACTTTTTAATCCCCCAATGCACTCAAAAGGAATTTTTAATTCCTTCACTTCTTCCCACATGTCCTCTCTTTATTCTTTATTCTTTCCCCTCTCCCCATGAGGATATTTGAGGAATTTTTAATTCCTCATATATCCTTTCATCCACATAGGGACAAGCACCTCCTTTATGAGGAGATCTTATCCAATCCCAAGGTACTTTGTACCCCCTCCATGTCATGTACTATCCTTCCACCTCATATCCACTTCACCTTTTAGGGCTATATCACATGCCACATGTCAAGATGTGAGGGCTTGTGAGTTCTCAACTCACCTTGGCCCTACATCTTGATCATTGGTGGCTCAATCTTGGCCGTCCATTTCTTCTAGGAATTCTCAAAATTCCTATAAATACCCCCCCTCTTTTCTCTCATTTGGGAGAGATCATTTTGCTAGCCAAACTCTTACAATTTTATTTCTCAATCTACACTTAGCCATTTTCATGTTTTCATCCCTTTTCACCCATTCTCACATCATCATTTAGCTTGCATCTTGTGCCATCCAAGGAGAATACACATCAAAGATCGAAGGGCCAACCAAAGGATCGATTCGAGACAAGGTATAATGTTCCATTTGTTGTTTTTATCTTGTGTTGATTCCAACTTAGGCTAATCTTGAGGTGTAGGTTGTTTTGGTGTTTATTTGCACTCTTTAGTTTGCTGCTCATTTTCTAACACATATATTCGACCTATCACAAATAGTATTTTGTCTGAATTTTTTCTCACATGAATCTTCAATTTGGTTAGCCAAGGTCTCATTTTGTGCGTCTTTAGCAAATGTACAAAAATTTGGCATTATTCAGTCAATATCTTATTGCTAAAGTATTCATTGAAAAGTTTTGAATCCCACAACCAAAAGGGTTCACATTGAACTCTTTCCTTCAAGATTTTCAATTATGTTCTCATCAATTTCAAGTAACCATTTTGGGGTTCTTGAATGTCTTGGATTTGAAATTTTTCTTTCTTCCCCACAAAGGTCTTGTGTTCTCATGTAATTTGGTGATACATAAGGTTCAAATGTTTCATTATCAATGTTATCAATGTTTTCATTTTTAATGTTATCAATGTTATCAACATTTTCAATATCAATTCCAACACTTTCATTTCCAATTTCAACATTTTCAATATTAATTTCAAAATTTTCAATTCCAATTTCAACATTTTCATTATCAATTACAATGTATTTTCATTATCAATTACAATGTATTTTCATTTCCAATTTCAATATAATGTTCAACATTTTCAAATTCTATTTCATCTTCGCTTGAAATAACATTTACGGGTGGAGAAGAAGCCTCACCTTGAGTATTTTCCGTACCTTGTCTTCTCTTCCTATGAATTTCTCTATCTTTTTCTCTATATACTTCAATTTACTTTGCTGTGAGTTTTCTCTTGCCTTTTCATTTACAATGACTACTTCTCCCCAGTATACCTACAAAAAAGAGCACAAAAATGATTGATATGTTGAAATTTGTGTAAAAGAACATACCAAAAGGAGAATTTTGTTTGTATAAGACATAATTCATGGGTTTTTAGACAACATAACACATGTGGGGATTGTTGGAATGCTCAAAATGGCCCCCTTTTTGTTTTTCTATAATCACCAAAATGGATATCCATTTAGAATAGATATCCATTCAAAATGAATATCCATTCTAAATGAATATATATTATGAATTCCATACATAGGGTGTGAGAGTTATGTATTTATGCCTGGAGGGAAATGGATAATCCATTTTCTTTAGTTTTTAAAAAACCATAGAATACATAAAACCAATATTATGTATTATTTTGATTTTTTTGATGCGTAAGTAAAATTTTTATTGATTCAAAAGTAAAATTTACATCTTTATTAGTCATTATCACTATTGCTCGCCCCATCTATAAAAAAATGGCCATGAGAGCTGTACATTAGACAACAACTAAACCTTGACTAAAATGATATGCTAATAATCCATTTTCCCTAATCTTACATTTCGATAAGCCCTAGAATGACCGAGGCAAAAGCTTCCACACAAAGGCTACCATACCAAAGAAGATTGACCCTATTGGGGTCAAACCAGAGAGACCCACAACCAAAATGAGATAGACCATATACCATCAAGAACAATGCAATCTTTCAATCCTTTGACTACCCAATCCACAACCATTCTAGGCTAAAAATAGATTTCCTCAACAAACCCAAAATGGTCAACTGAAGGGCTTTAGTCGATATGCATGAAGACCATACCAAAAAGCCAAAAATAAACCAGACACTTACAAAGGCTGAGGGATATGGGGGGTATCATGAACTCGCAACACAAGAAGTTCATGAAGTCCCTTATCCATTGAAGTTTCCATTTGGTTCATAACCTAGAATATGTTTTAGAAAGTTAGCTTCCTAGACCACCTGAGCACGATGACCGCCAAAGCTCCTCACCCTTAATTTCCAAAAGGAAGGAATATCACTTAGGGTTTTGACCAGGGTCTAGGAGAAGATATAGCTTGTTGGGGTGAGGGATGCTAGCACTGAGTTGTGCCATAGCCACCACGTCTTCGACTCCCACCAATAGGTTAGCTCTAAAAACCCTCCTAGCCATGTTTTGCACCATTGATTTTGATAAATGAATGTCTAGTAAACCAACAAAAAAAATGTGAGGGAATGTCTGAATTGACACAGTAACCCTCTCCAGAATCCATAAAATTTTCCCCAAGCACTAACTTCACCACTTCTAGCACCCACAACTCTTCCAATTTTAACACCCTTTTTGGCTTGCAATCCAAAAATTTTCCTCGAAAAATAGTTTGAGTGTGCATGGAAGAAAGGAATATCGACGTGTCAGATATCTCCCTTTTCACACCCTTTTGAGAGTTAAAAATGAAATGAGGTCCAAAGCTAAATTAAAAACCCCCTAGAAATCCCGTTGTACATGAGAGTAAATGTAAGTTATTAGCTCACATTTCTAAACCGACCCATTGGCCAAGGTGCCACATGTGCAAGAAATTAGCCCATTTAATTGAAAAGACTTTAAGACAAATGTTTACGTTCCAAACAAAAGAAAGCTTCCAAAGGAGATGTGACTTGCATTTTCCTCTATCACAATTGAAGAAGAAAACCATACCATTGATTTGCATAGCTCAACCCAATGCCCGCACAACCCAATGCTCGAAGCCATAGACTAATTAAATGTGATATGATGACAATGTTTTCTTAGAGTTACCATCCACCCTTGAACTTGATAAGCTATCCGCCTCCCCATTACACTCTCTATAGAAATGATCCATCATGTATCACTAAAGACTTTCAAAATACCTTGCACAATTTCTAACATAGCCTTCAACTTCTAGTTTTGCATCTTCCCTGTTATGAGGGAATTGATTACTATCACAAAACCCCCTTCGATTTCAATCTTCTCAACTTTCACTTCACAACATAGGTTCAAACCTAAGATTAGAGCTTGAAACTCTACCTCATTGTTTGTTCCTGTAGTGTAGGAAAATGCATACCCTTGCATTTTCACACTTGTTTGGGTCTACCTTGCTTTGTTTATCCTTATTTATGTCTTAATTGGTCCTATTTTTCATCCAAAAGCCTAATGAATTACATATTTTTTTATGGCTAATCCCGACAAAAATCAAAATGGAAATGATAATTTAATGATTCTGGCTGTGTGTCCCTAATTTTTGGGTTAGGACTAAGATGCCACCTAGAGTGTCTTTGTCCTCCAAAGGTCTTGGGACCTTGATTTCAAAGGCACCTTAAATGGGCCCCTTTTTGGAGTTTGTGCCCCAAGTTTCATGCCCTAGGACTAAGATGCCACCTAGGGAATCTTAGTCTACCTTAAGGTATTTTTGGGATTTAATTTCAAATCCTGGCGAGATTTAGCCTCCTTTAATTAATGAATTTATATGGACTGACTTGTGGTGGTGTAATATCAGGATATTAAGTATAGATAAGTATAAATACAAGGTTCCTTCTTTCACATCAAGAATTTTGTGAGAGCATTCCTAATAGCATAATGGAGTTCACAAGAGCATTCAAAAGCAATTCATCAAGCATTTGGAGCCATCATCAAGATTCAAGTGTCATATCAAGGATATTCTTGATTGAGAATTGACTCACCTTTGTGTTGATAGTCAATCCAATTTGGAACCCTAGGACATATTTGAGTGACAATAGGAGAATAGTGGTGTTATAGGACCTAGGCCATAGAGTAACATCACCATTTTATTAGTGTTCAATTTTAGGGGGGATAGGAACAACCCAATGCCCCAGAAAATTTCCTTCCCAATCCCTTAAGATGCAACCCACATCCAAAGGCCTAGGATTTCCACATGCATCCCTATCAAAATTAAGTTTGTACCAACCAAATTTGAGGGGTTCCACCTAGCTTTCTTCCTCAAATATTTTGCATTATTCCCCCCTTCACCCTTGAAAGGGGGAATATTTAACCCATACTAGGATCTCCTCATCAATGCATCCCATTCAATGAACCAAGCATTTTTCATATTTTGCCCTGAGGACCTATTGTTGAACACCTCCACTATTACAACCTCAACCTTGTTAAGCAACCTCCCAATCTCCATTTCTTGCTCTTGGAAGATTATTTTGTTTCTCTCTTTCCAAACTTCCCAAATAAGCAATGAAGGACTTGTTATCCAAAGGCTTGAGTACATAGCTATTTTGTTTAGTATTTTCGACGACTGAAAGAGACTATACATGTCGTAGGGAGGGCACCTTTCCACCCAAGTTTTGGACATAGACATTGCCAAAATTCTTGAGTATAAGGGAAAATTAATAGCAGGTGATTAATTGTTTCCTCCTCCTTTCATAGAACACACCTTGAAGGACCATGAAAACCAATTTTCCTGAACCTATATGCTAGTAGGATTCTATTTTGAATGGAAACCCAAGCAAAGGTGCCTGCCTTAGGGTAGCTTTTGTTCTAGCATAAATGAACTGATAGATAGGGGTATTTACTAGATTATTTGACAACATCCTATAGCCATCCTTGAAATTATACTCAGTAGAATTCGAGCCATTCTATCTAAGCACATCTCTTCCATCTCTTATAAATGGCACCAAATCCTTTCATCCCAATTCAAAAATAATAGCTTGTTCCTTTGAAAAATACATAGGTCTTACATCCTTTCATTGCCATACTAAAAGCCCATTAATTTTTTTAGCCTAAAGATAATCCCACACAGACCGACCCCAAGCCAAGGAGGTTACTACTCTTGATCTAACTTAGCGTGCCTTTCCAAGTACGAGAGTCACCCAAGAGTTTTCCCAAAATAGAGCTGTCTTGTTGTCCTTTATGTCCCAAGTTAATGAGTTCAAAATTAATCCTCAACAATACCCCAAAAAATTCCAAATCCTCGAGCCATGAGGTAATGAACTTGAGGTAAAGATACTAAGCTCATCGTCATCCAAATAATTCTTCTTTAGTATTTTAACCCATTTCAACCCCAAATTTGTGTACATCTTCCACACTAACTTCTCCCCTAGTGATTTATTTTGCAGTAAAAGTTTTTTCAAGCCCACCCCATTCTCCTTCTTTGATTTTCAAATATTATCCCAACTAATGAGTGGTTTTTTGGGCTGCTCCAAATTGCCTTGCTAAACAAACTTCTTCATTTTTTGATAGATCTTCTGACAAACCCCAATTGGAAGAGGCATGCAAGACATGAAGAAGATGGGTAGAGAAACAATTAAGGACTTCAACATAATGATCCTTCCCACCCATGAGAGCCACTTACCTTTCCAGGGGGTGAGATTGCTTTCTAATTTCACTTGCAAAGACTCCCAAATCTTTCCTGACTACAAACCCAAGGCTAGAGGCAAGCCCAAGTACTTACACAACAACTTCCCTTTCTTAAAATTTAATATCATTTGAATTTGAGCCTCCAACCTTGGAGTTGTATTAAACAAAAAAAACCTTTGATTTTTCCATACTTACCTCCTGACCTGAAGCAGTTGTGTAGCAATTCATAATTCTTTTGAGATGTCTAGCTTCTCTCACTCGAGCTGAGCCAAAAAGTATTATATTATCAACAAATTGTTGATGCATAACAATGGGCATACCTCACATTTTTTGAACACCATCTATCTCTCCTCTTTCTAAATCTTTGCTCAACGATCTTCCAAGTGCTTCAACCATCATGATGAACAAGAAAGGTGAAAGGGGATCCCTTATCTGAGTTCTCTGGATGAACTAAAGAAGTCCTTAGGCGTACTGTTTATTAGGATTGAATACCTTGGACTAGCCACTAAATTGAAGATCCAATCTAACCAGTTCCTCTAAAAACCAAAAGCTTCCATCACTTTGAAGAGAAAATTCCAATCAACCCTATTGTATGCCTTTTCTATATCAAGCTTTATTAGCATGCTCTGCCTTCTTGTCTTCTACATAGAATGTATTCCTTCTTGGGAAATGATAGCCCCATTCAAGATTGACCACCCTAAGACAAACCCAATTTTCTCATTAGATATTATATCTGGGAGGAAAACCTTTGGGTGAATCCACATAAGTGGTTTACACTTTTTAAGAGGAAGGAAATTTCGACTTTTTCCCATTCTTCATATCAAATGGGTTCGGCTGAACCCTATGGTTCGACCGAACCAATTAAATGGTTCGGCCGAACCCTATAGGTTCGGTCGAACCATAGGGTTCGGCTGAACCCATGGTTCGGCCAAACCAGTCACCGCCCCCATAAAAAAAATATTTTTAAATGGGTTCGGCCGAACCCATTGAATATGACTAAAACAAAAAAAATGCTTTCATTTTCACATTTTTACTGTGAACTTTACCAGTCACTGTCTCCCTGCGTGCGACAAACATAATCCTTAATGGTGACCCAAGAAAGTTTCTCTTACTGGCAAAAGCAAATTTCGGTTCCTCTCTTCAAACTTCATCATTCCAATTCGCATATCGACCACTATTGAGCACGAGGTATTTAAAATTCCATTTTCTTAGAGTTCAAAATGCATGTATTTGTTTAATTTCGAAACCCTATATGCAATTTTTTTTAAATTTGTTGAATTCAAATTGCACTTGTTTGAAAGTTTTTAAAGCATTTTCGATATAGTATTTTGCTTCCCCGTTTTGCATAATCCAAGGGTTTGAGTAAGGAAAAACGAGTTTCCTCCGAAAGTTAGTGCAAAAAAAACATTATAATGGCTCTCAACATAGTCTAAAAAATAATTTTAAAACTACAAATTTAGGGTCAAACTTGTAGATGAAAATGCAAATTTCATACATGTAGGAGTGAACCATGAAAGTCATAGCTTGATTTGTTAAGGTGTTATAATATTAAATCTTATAAAAAATCAAGAATCATATCATTGATTATGTACATTACAATAAAATATCTCCATATAACAAATGAAGCTAAAAACCCTAACCTTCTTTGTGAATTCTATAGTGTGTTTGCTACATGAGTAATTTTTTTTATGAAAACCATGTTTAGGAATGAAAATATCCAATCCCTTATGCTTCTAAACTAAAGTTTGCAATGCTTATGGTTCTTTTGGCCTTATAGATTCTTGAATCATTTTATAATATAAAACCTACATATAACCTACTTTGGCTCTAATAATTGTAAACTCTTTAGGAATTCTAAATTGTTGCATCTTGTCTTGATTTTCCCACCATTGTTATTCCTTTTGAAAATTTTACAAATTAGGCAAAGAATCCTTGCACTTATATAGAGGATCCTTATGTATGTTCTTAAAATTATTTAAGGTTAAATGACTTAATCTAAAATAAAGGCATATACGGATCTCTTTGCAATTGTAACCTTTTTACTAGTGTTCAAACATATTTGATACCTTGATGGCATGACATAGATGATGTTGCTTGATATTGCTTTATCCATGGATACCCAAGTAAAATATGAGATACATCTAAAGAAGAAATAATATGACATAGAATAAGAACTTCCCTCATCTTTTAGACCAAAAAATTAAGGTAAAATAATGTATCCTATAGTTTCAATCAACATATCATTAGTCAATTTTAAATAAACCCTCAAATATGCATATGCTTGTTGATAAAATGATGATAAAACAAAAATTATTCAATGCATACATTTTATTGGTGAGTAAGATCAATAAACACACCCTTACATGGTTCATGATCCACACAAAACCAAATGACCATTATAATTATTTGGTAATATCTCACAATGTGAAAAAGGTGTCAAAAAAATTAGCATACCTAAATCGTAAATTGACTTGTCATAAAGTGGGTGGGTAGCTTAGTGGTGGAGATTTGCATCCTAACTAGTTCATGGAAATTTCAACATGAGGAGAATTAATAGTAAAATAATAATATCTTTTGACAACATAGGCATCCAAGTACTCATTCCAAGATTGTTGAAGATACAACATTAATACATTAGGATTTCAATTAAATATCACACTTTCCTATAAAAAAATCCCAATTGATCTATCTTTTGGTAGTGCATTTAGTTTGATATATTTTTCTTCCCCATACTTACAAGATTCCTTTATTATCAAAGCTTATTTACTCTAGTATGTTATCCTTGGTTCTCATATGAACTATATATATATAATTCAATCAAGATCCTCTTATCATTACAAATTTAAACTTAGCTTATTTTTTCTCCCAATTTCTTCTTAATGAACATATGGTCTTTCTTCCTCTATTAGCCTACTCATGCACCATCACCAACCATGAATGAATCTCCATGAAGCTAAATACCCATTTGTACTTGGTTGGTGTAAGTTGGGATTAGTGTTCCATTCACTTAAAATCTTATCTTTAATGTTGCTTTTTTCTAAATTCTTTCTAAAGGGCATAAATTACAGTCTAGAGCTTTGATTTTAATATTTTCTTAAAATTAAAAATATTAATGAGCTTGATGCATTAAGCTAAAAAATATCAATTTGGACACCATTAAAACCCTCGAGAGACTCTCGCAAAGTGAAAATGAGCTCCAAAATTTTATAGTGTGATATGTGAGAAAAAATGAAAAGGTAAGCAATGGGCTCAAGATATTATTATAATAAAATTAAATAAGGAGATCGTGATGATTATTGTACTAGGAGTTACATTGGGAAGAGTGGAGCATCTTTTCATAATAGATGAGACTTATTGTAGTTGACATCTTCATCATAAAGCACTAGTATTGGGAGTGGTTACTATCAAGGTTATGGGATTTAAGGTCCTATATCATTAGTTCGTTTATATTTTGTGTACATGTTCCAATGCATAGTGGGGCATGGGTTCTTTTCTTGTGGACCATGATTTTTTTCCACTCATTACATAAATTAATTGATCATTTCTTGTTTCCCTTGCTCTATATATAATTTAATGTATGACATAAGGTTTAAATAGTGTTATGTAGAAATAGCCAAAACATTAGACTAAAGAAGATTGAGTGGATTGGATTGTTATAATCTTGTTATGAATATTAATAAAAGTTTCATATCTCTTTAGTAGTGGGATTTTTTGAAAGGGTTTCTCCATATTATAATTCTAGTGTTCATGAGGTTTGAATATTTATTTATTTTCTCCACTATTTCATTAATATTATTTGGTATATTGTATGTTTGATTAGACTTAAAGTGCCTCACCATTAGTTGATACTCCTACTATATATATTTACCTTGTTTGCAATAGTTTAGTCCATGTCAATAGTTGATTTGCACCCTTAATAACTTGGTGGGAATATCAAGTATTTTTTATTAAATATAATCAATAATCATTGTAAAAGAAATTTTAAATCAAATATTAGTCTAGAATGATTATTTGAGTGCTAGATAAACCATTTAAATTTAACCTTCATAATATTACTCTAAATATGTAGTTTTACCAACAAAAGGAATGATATTTATGTCTATTACATGACAATTACAAAATCATGACTATAATTCTTTAAATTATACTCATAATCTAATTTAATACTCATAAGATATTAAATCATTGTTTTTCTCAAGAGACGTGTAATTAAATATCAAGAATATTCTTTAGTTTATTAGTCCACAAAATAATTTTAATATAGTCCATAACATTCAATTTTAAAATTCATAGAGTTGTTGGGATATTATCATATCACTAGCTATGGAAAAATTTAGGAAAGGGTGGGATATTACACTGCCCCCTATATTTGTGTGTTTTAGAGAAAATTAGCATGGAAGGTTTGCATTTCTCACAAATAAGAAAAAATCCTGAGAATAATGTACAATATTCTACTATATGTTTTCATATTGTTGAGTTATGCCTTGCAAATTAAATGTGTATCTTTTCCTCTACAACAGTCCATTTATACATAGAACTATGGATTAATGGTTTTATTATATTATGATTGAATTATGCCTCATGTTGGAAATTCCTCTATCTCTTCTTTGCTAAAATACTTTGGAACTAATAGGATTCAATTGTGTTTTATGACATAGGTCTATATTACCACAATGATGTATGTATAGGTGTACATTTTAACTTGGTTAGCTTTCCTAGCAAGTTCTTCATTACAACAATCACTCCACCTTGTCACTCAATCAAGCCCACTAGAACATATATTGGAATTTAACCTCTTTCATACTAAAAGAAAAAGTAATCATTAATTATATTTAATTTACCATATAATTTGATCTAAGTAATGCATTTTATAAGATCTAATTGGTGTATTTACAAAAACTATTTTGTGTTTTGGGCATAGGTGGTCCTAGAAAATATGCATAAATAATAAGATAGACTATGGATTATCTTTTAAATATTGTTCACGGTTTTTCATGTCATATTTTTATAGGAGGTCCTCATAATTGGTATTCTTGTATGGTATTAGAGCCAAGCTAGGTGCATTTGACACCTATGTTGTGGCTCAAGGGAGTGTGTTGGAGAAATGATACACAGCTAAGCCATAAAAAGACTCATCACAATGTGAGCCATTAGCTCAATAGTAGAGCATCCAACACCAAATGGGAGGTCCTAAGTTTGAATACTAGTTAGTCCATAGAAATTTCTATAAAGTCACTAGTACATAAGAAGAAGAATAGCAATTTTATAATTTTTTATTAATACCAACGAATTATCATTCCTCACATACATAGGTGAATCAATGATTTCAAGCTCGCAACATGTATATGTACCTCAATCTCATGACCCTCATATAAACCATTTTATTAGATTTATTTAGTGTAAAATTAAATTTTCATTAGGAGGAACAATTGAAGGATTGACCCCCAATATTAACCCCCTCAACCTATTTTTTTTTTTTTATGAATCAAATCCTTAATCAATTATTCCTTAATCCCATAAAATGTTGAGTATAATTACAATTAACTCTACAATTTAATAACAAAATTCTTTCTCATTATATATATTTTTAATAACTTTAGATTTATCTAATGGCCTAATAGGAGGAAGTGTAATCATGCAAGCACTAAGTAAATTTTGAAGCACATTTTACAAAGGAAAAAGTTGGAGGCTTTAGAGTCATAATTATATTAGAAACATTTATAATGTATAGTTTTTACAATGGTCATTTCCATTATTTTTTACTATCCTTTTGGAAATAATTTTTCTTTTCAAATTTACAAGGGTGGGATGATGTAGATGAAGCATTAGAAGATCCATAATTAAAGCGTGTGGTAGCCTCTAACAACTTTAGTTCTTAACATTCATCTCACTTGCACATGCAAATGTTAAGAATGTATATACTTTGTCGATCCTTGTTTACAGTCAAAAAATCTAAAATAATAAACTTCAATCTAACATTCCCAATATTTGCATTGACCAATTTCAATATTAAAAAATAGACCCAAATGGAAGATATTACTATTAAATTTCATAGGAAGAACTTAGCCAATAACTTATCATCATACAAAAAATCCAAATATGTAGCACTAAAGAACCTTGAATGTGTCATGGGATCTCCTTTAACATTGTGCATCTCAAATCTAGGATCAAAAAATCCAACAAAAAATGGATATGTAAAATTTTCAATAGAAATTGAAGTGTGTTTGATTTTTATATGTATGTCTTTTTTTGTTTCCATTAGGTAAGGAATCAACATTACTTTTCATCTCAACAAGCCTTTAAATATTAATGTCAAGGGGTAGATAGAAATTGCAGCTAGGATTAAGGACATGAATGAGAAATTGTAGAGACTAGAAATGGAAGGTCAGTGTATAATTTATAATAACATAATAAAATGAGTGTGGGTGACAGACTTGAAGTAGGAATATCATGAGTGAGGGGGAACATGGGAAGTGTAAACAAAACATGAGAACTAATGTGGAGACAAAGAGAACTATGTGTGCATCATAATAGAGTAAGCATGAGATGAGATCTACAGGAAAAGGAGAGGGATAAATTTGGGGAGATTTGGTGGAAGGAGAAATAAAGTGCATAAGATAGATAGAGATGCAAACAACAAGGAGGAATACATGAAGAAGCTTGGGATGGAGGGAAAATGGCACATCACTCAAAGGGATTGTGAGCTTTATCCTTTACCTATTTAACTTTAAGTACTTTCTTTCCACATAGCTTATTAATTAACATAGTATATGAAGGAGATCAATCATTTTACTAGGATTAATATTACTAGCCAAATTTGCAAGATCCAAAGAAAGGTTGTGTGCATCAAAGCTATATCTTGATTACCATTTTCTCAACAAGGGCCTCATGGTCAAATGATTCTTCTCCATTATGATAAATTTAGTATCATGCATATTCCCAATCATACCAATTTTAGCTTGATTCACAACCATGGTGGGATTGAACTATGACTTCTTATAGTTAGGAAAAGAGGATGATTTTGGTATTAGAAGGAAATAAGGATCAAACAATGTTTAGATTTGATTAAGAAATTAGACAATGAAAAAGCACTTAAATCTAAAAACTAAATAAGATTGAAGTAAACCTTTAGACTACTTGGGTATCAAAGAATGATTTACATAATAAAAAGTTGAAAATCTACAAATAGAAATACTAAGTTACAAAAACAAGAATAATCGTTATGGTAATAGAAAGAGAAAATGCTTCCTCTTAAAAAACATAACATTAAGTACCAAAATATGATTCAAGTACCAACACATTCAAGTACCAAAACATTAAGTATGATGATTGGGATGAGAGGATCAACTTGGAGAGGATTATTATAACATCATTAGTTGGAACTTTTTAATTTCATCTCTTTGTGTTCCGTGTTGTTTTTAATGTTTTTAATTAGAGTGCAAATGATGTTAATATACATTTAATGATGCATTTTGAAATTTATTTAGTAAAGGTCTCATTTTGTACATCTTTAGTAATTGTATTCTTATTCTTTCTTTCATCATTTCATTTAAAATTTGAACCATTTAAGGATGTTATGTTATAGATTATAGTTGTCTTCCAATTCTTTTTAAATCAAGTCAATAGTATGAAAATATTATTGATGAGTAGATGAATTAAATTACAAGTTCTATTTTAGATTTGTATTCTTTTTATCTAGATATATTATTTACCAAAGTCTCATTGTTTTTTTAGGTGTACTGTATATATATAACATGCAAAATGTAGATCATGTTTCCCCTGTGCTAGAATCTTTGTTTGCAAATACTAGTAATGAGATAAAAAAAATTAAGAGATTCATTATTAGCCTTGGTGCAAGCCAGGATATATAGTGAACCATGCATGTTAATATTGCATAGTCTAGAAAAACTAAAAGATGAACTTGAGAGGACTAGTGCATATTCCCCAGACAGAGTGATTGCTATTCTTTCCTGCATGTGGGAAGAAGTACATGGTGATGTTCGCCTTAAACAAATACAAGATAGTGTCACCAAAGAAATGATAAAAGCCACTTGTTTTTCATTTTATCAAAATGTGTATGGAGTTAGGGATGCAGGGTCCGCTAGATGTGTTGATCATGCTATGGCCTCATTGATCTACCCACGATTTCTAGCAGCACATGGTATATACCCAAACAATGACCAGATTCCATTGTATTTTGTTCAGCAGTTGTATGCTGAGATCCATTTGGGCCTCAAAGTTAACTACCTAGACATTCCACCATATGTTGGTCAGGGGCGTGGTAGGATTGCTGATAGGCCCACCTATCGTCGAGCATATAGACCACCCCCAATGTTTAGGGTATTGGTTGGTGATAGGTCTCCTGCTCTCACCCCAGCTCTAGCCCGCATAGTAGATGAGGTTGTTGTTTCTTCCCAAAAGGAAGCAATTGACACTGTAGGTGACATTGCGGTTGCCACCACTAGGATATCTGATGATCGTGTAGGTCATTATTTGATATCTAGACATTCCCGATCCACACCATTTTCAGCACAGTGGACCACCATGGATCCTTTTACAATGACCGACATCCCTACTCCTACACAGCTTGATGCACTTATAGGACATATATCACGCATGACTCTACATTGTTTGGCTAAGGACCTGTTGGAGGCATATGCCCACATTGCATCAGACAATGGGATCGGTATAGAGCATGTTAGAGATCATTTGAGACATAGAGGTCGTTCAGTTCGAGGATCCCATCACTCTCAGCTGAGCACTAATGTGCATCAAGATCCACCTACAGTTCATTCGGCAGCTGCACAGACTGTGGGTTTTACTGATATGTTGATTGGTTCTAGTTCATCATCGTCAATGCCATATCACCTTCATAGTCCTCTACATTCATCATTTTTTGCACGACATGGGATAGATCAGATGGATGTAGCTATTGATTCATCGCTTGATCATTTGGTCCATATGGTGGAGGCGAATGTTTCAGAGGACTTAGGTCATCCGATATCAGATGATGTGCATGTATGTGTGCATGTACATGTTTCAATTCTTTTTTCATTATTTTTTAAATTTCTTTTTAACTAGATATTCATTTAAGTTGATATATATGTGTGTATATATATTGTTATAGGTGGACATACCTCATATCACTCCTAGCCTTGGTCCAGATTGTGTGCATGATAGATGTGACTCTGTGGATGAATCTACTATCAGTGGACATGTGAGTTTTCATAAAATATATATTTATGTATGCATAGATAAATACAAGTTGTAGATTGATATTTAAAAATACAAGTTCATTTAAAAATAACTTTCATAAAATTTATTGTAAAATTATATGTATTTAACACATCTTGTACACAATTTTATTTGCGGGGCTTCGGCGTACATCCATCGGAAGCCGGGGGTAGTTCTCATTCAGATGGCCATTCAACCAGGAGTAGACATTCATATTAGGCCCTAAACACTAGATTTATGATCTTTACTATATGTATTTGCTTATATGACGATCTTTAGTATTCGACATTTGATGATCTCTTACATTTGCTTATATGATATACATACATTTTGCTTGATTTTGATCTTTAGTACGACATTAGATGATCTTTAATTTACATTTTGCTTTTATGATATATGTACATATATTTCTTATATGATATATATACATACATTTGCCTCTTTGCTTATAATATGTGTTATGTTTATATGTATTGAATTCTTTTACATATATCTACATGTGTTTTCTTATGGTTTAAACATGTTTACACATAATATATGTATGCATTTGCTTAAAATATTCAATATACATACATGTTTTCTTTTTTATGACCTCTTACAACTTACATTTCCTTATATTCAATATACATTTTGATCTCTATGAGTATAATAATTTTAGGAAATCAATGCCATTTATAATTAAGTTCATTCTATGTTGATCACAATAAATATTTTTTAAAATGACTTAAGCAACATGAACCATTGAGTTGAAAACAAGATATAATCTTTTTGACAAGTAACTTGAAATTCAATTCAAATTGTATCGAGCTATTATACATTTTTTACAAGTAACTTGAAATTCAATTCAAATATTTGATTAAGAAAATTTAATTCAAATTATACCTCTATTATACATTTTCGACAACTAACTTGAAATTCAATTCAAATATAATTAAGAAAATTCAATTCAAATTATACCTATAATATTTATACATTTTTTGACACTTTACCAAAATTCTAAAATTACTAGATATGTTGTGCATACCTGTGAATTAAATAAGAACAAACTCCACAATGAAATAATTTGTTTATTTACTACTTGATTCATTTAAACTAGAGGATATAGTTATTCCATGTACACTTGAATAATTTGATTCACTTGGAGTGTAGATTTTGGAGAATTTTTTGCACATTTATCAAGGAGGCAAATATTGGAGGTGGACAACTTTTCATTTTTATCAATCAAGGAAAAATTTGGAGGATAATTTAACTAAGTTGGTAGAGGACTTGTTTAGAGTCATCTTTAAGTTGAAGAAAATGGGACAATAAAGAAAAAGAAAAAATGCATCTCAATGAAAATTGTCAAAAGAAGAAGAAGAGACAAAAAGAGGCATTGATCAAAAGTGGAAAATTATCGCATAGAAAGAAACAAGGTACATACTTGTTTCTTCTCTCTCTCCTCAAGTGTGTGTTTAGTACTCTTACCTTGAAGGTTTCTAACCATCATTACTTAAATGACTACTTAAATACTTTTTAAATATCCTCAAGTCATCTTGGTCATTCAAAGTTGCAATGTTTATATGATCATGACTCCAGTGCCAGCCAATTCTTTTTGTTTCAATATTCTGATGTTTTGTGTCTTTCATATTTTATTTTCATCCCTTCAATGTTTCTCAAATTATTTTTATGTTTGCCTCTAGGGATTCCTCCAAAGTCGAGAGCCAAAATCTAGATGTGCCGGATCATGTAGTCGTTGAAGAACACATGGACCTTGAAGTTGGGGAGGAGACCCAAGTTGAACTGATGCTTGTTGGAGAGGGGTGTTCAAGATCACTTCCTTCTACTGGTATGGATGAGCATATAAAGCTAGCACAAACTTCTCTCACTTATAGCTCATCATGTTTTATCAATTTTTTTGCTTGCATACATAAACTTCACTTATATATTTAACATTATCTCTCACTTTTGTTTGCAAAATATTTTGTTACACATGTGTAGGAAGGGCTTAACAAGTAGGAAGTTTTCATGCTCAAGTCGAGCCATATGTAGACATTGGATCAAATGAATCAGCTCAAGAATGCATGGTCCTTGAAGATAGGGAGGAGGCACAAGTTGAAACAATGCATGTTGGATAGGGTTCGGGATCACTTCCTCCTTCTCCAGGTATGGATGAGCATATAAAACTAGTTGAGAAGGTGGGTAAACAAATTTCTCATAGAAATTTAGATCATTTACTTGAAATGGATATGGAGAAACTCAAATATTATACCAACCAGCCTTATAATAAGAGAAAGAGGTCAATGACTAAATCTATAAATGGAATGATCAATCATCATTTCAATCATCTTGATACACTTGAAAAAAACCAATTGTTATCACGTTTACTTCTTAGTGATGAGCTCAAAGAGTCATTACAATTGTTGGGTGTCCATTCATCATCAAATAAGAAGAAACATATGGGATTACAAAGAGATATTGTTCAAAATGTTAAAAAGGGTTTAGATTCCATTGGGAAAGGATCTCGAACTGTGGATAAGGTCACTACAAGAAGGGTGATGTTAACATCTATTGTACATCAAGATATAGAAAGAAAAAGAAAAATGTCAGCACTTTCTGTAGGACCCTAAATCTGCATTGGATCAAAAACAAAAACCATTAGTATTGTTAGTAAACCAAAGCAAACAAAAGATCCCCTATAAGATTCATTTAATCACAAGAATGATGCCAAAGAAACAAGCAAAACATAGAAGAACATCATTCTAATGATCAAACTAGCATCTTATAGTGGATTGGTGTCACATGTGCTAGTGACCCTTTCCCAACCCTTGATCAAAGCTTAAGATGAAAATGCTATGAAGATGGTGGAGTGATGATGAGAAAAATCAGTTTTTAGTTTAAGAGAATGACTTTGCATAAAGATTGTGAAGAGATTGTGAAGGGTTTGATAAGAGATGAAGACTCTATTTTATAGATTTTCAAAATGCTAAGTGTTGAAGAGAGACCAATGTGGGACTAAGATTGGACCAATGAAAGGACACTTGTCAAGTGGTGATTGGTTGATGTATGTGCAAGATTTGGGAAGAGTGCCCATGAGAGGGAAAATTTGAATTCAAATTTGCAATGAGTGCTGAGTTTGACCTTTGGAAGGGGACATGTAAGAGACATGTAAGGCCTCATAAATGCTCTGTTGGGTGTACATGTCCACTTGGGGGGAGATTCAAACTTGGAGAATATTCTTCTTTTATGCCAAGTTGAAAATAAAGATTTTGATAAATCAATTAAATGCAATTTCATGTGCAAGTGGCCAAATCTAGAGAATGCAAGTGGGTGAGATTAGCATTAGATCATGATTAATTAGCTAGGATGATGATTAGGCCGATTTGGCCACTTTGACTTGATTTAGGGATTTAAATCAAATCAAAGGGAGATGAATGATGCTCTGAGATTTAATTAAATAAATGATTGATTTATTTAATCAAAGAGATGATGATAGGATCAAGTTTGATTTATTTGATTTAAACTGATGACTTTAAGAGATTGATAAATAAACTTGATTTATTTGCCGAATGGATGAATATGACCTAGTTGAATGCATTATGTCAATTTGACGTGTCTACATTTTTCCCCTCTTTGAAGCAATGTACTTGTTGTGTTGGTTCAAAGAATATATGCCGATCAAGAAATTTAAAAATTTTGATTTTTGGATGCAGTAGGAAAAGTACAACGGTACATTCTGCCCCCTCTCGAGAAGTCGAGCAAAAAGATTTGATTTGAGGGTCGATCTCACGATAAAGAGGTTCAAAATGGGTGGTTATGGACAACGATGCAAATGAGATGATTTCAAGATGCTTAGAATAACAAATCTGTATTATCCTAAACAACTTAAATGGTGATATGATGCGAGATGGATGGGATTGATGATGTGATATGCTGTGATTATGCAATGGATGAGTTATGAGATGCTTAGACTAACAGATCTATATTATGATGATGATGCAAATGCAATGCATGTGAAATGATCGATGTTTCCTATTATGTATGATATGAATGATATGTGATATGCTGATAGTTTTCTGGATGCGGGATGGATGCATGCTAATGGTTTGTGGATGCAAGATGGATGCATGATGGACTATTCATGATGCGATGTTAGTATGAAAGTGAGATGATGACAAGAGGATCCAACAAGCCAACATTATGAGAGATGATGATGAGAAATGATGATGAGAAATGATGATGATAGATGGATGATTTTTCTTATCAAGGATTGGGATTTTCAAAGGGTCACTTTATGTTTGATAACACACATAGGTACGATGCATCAAGGTATCAAGAACCAAGATGGCGTTGTACCTAGTGTGATGGACTTTGACTCAACAAGCAGATAGGAGTATTCCTGTTCACACTTGACATACTAAAACTTTGCTAGGATGCACTTTAGAAGTCTCAAAAATCTTGGACCAAAACACAAAAAGGTATAACCAATCAATGCAATAGTCAACAAGCTGTCTTAAACATCCTCCATACATATCTAACAAAGCAAGTATTCGCCAAGTTATTTTACAAGAACATCCAACAAGCACAGCAGACAAAGATAATGATCGTTGCCCCATTCCTATCTCTCTAAATCCTTAGTTGGGATATCATCGAGAGGTCCTTGGAATGAGTGTAATAAGATAAATTAAAAGAAAAGATCAAGTACACAAACAAGCCAATGTTCTTCATACCTTTAGCCAAAGGGATGTGTTTTGATAGGATAAGAATCCATGGTGATATCCAAAATGATGCCCATTGTTGGAACGATATATCCTAGGACATGCATTGTACAGGATGATGATGATTTGATAAGTTGATTGATAGGCTGTTGATATAAGGTTGACTGACCTGTTTGCAACTGATCAAGAGTTTGATTTTGTTTTAAAAGTTTGTTGTTTCAATTTTGATTTTATGATTGAAGCTTTGATTTTGCCAATTGCTGTGATTGTTTCTATTTGTTTCACCAAAGGATGAAGGTGATGATCAGTTTATTATGGATGATTGATTATTTCGAGTGAAAGCAAAACGGGATGGGTGGATTTTTCAAATATTTGGATGTTTTTGATGTTTTTGGAATGTTTTGAGGTTGTTTTTGGATTTTGATGTTTTTTGGATGTTTTGGGGTTTTAATGTCTCGGGGGCTGATCAAAGATTAGCCTTGCCTACATTTAAGCTCAGAGACGACGTAGTTCGGATTCCAATGTTTTTGATGTTTTCTACTTTTTGAGTGTTTTTTGGATTTTGATATGTTTTGGATTTTCGCATGATTTTGACGATTTGGATATGGATGTGTAATGATATCAGTGTTTTGTTTGGGATTTTGTTGAAACCAAGCTAAGGTGGGATCAGATTGATGGATTGATGATGATGATAACATTGTTGAGGATACAACAATGCAATGATAGTGTTATGCAACACAAGGATTTGATGGGATTGATGATGATAACATTGTTGAGGATGTACAACAATGCAAGCATAGTGTTAACTAACACAATGATTGGGAAGGATATCCCAAGATTATGGATTGATTGGATTCGATTGATCAGGATTGATGATGATAACATTGTTGAGGATGCACAACAATGCAAGGATAGTGTTAAGCAACACAAGGATATCTTGATGATTTTTTGATTGGATTTGATTGATCATAATTGATGAAGCTTGGTTTCAAACAAAAGATGTTTGGATGATTTGATGTGACGTTTGATGTGCGAATTAGATGCAACTGATATCGATTGTTTGGATTGATGTTCGATGAATGATGAAGATTGATAAGGAACATCTTCTTGTCAAAATATGCCATGGGCTACTGATACAAATGCTTTGACCAATTTTATTTCATGTTTGCCAATGTTTGAATCACCACATAAGCTGGAGGATATAGACCAAGATTTATTCCCGAAGCAAGATCTAAATATCTACCCCCAATGTCTAGCAATGTATGGAGTGTCATGGGTGGATGCTCAGATAAGTGTATGGATGGAGGGACATGGATTATCTTGTGATAAGATAAGGTGTTCGGATAATGAATGCTCATTGGATAATGCTTCATGGCTCAGATAACATAGGATAGGATAGGATCAATGAAAATGACCCATGTCAAGATGTTTACCATAAACAAGTGTAAAGTGTGCCCCAAAATTTCATCAAGATCAAGATAACTTGGACTATGGATCATGAAGATGGATGAAAATGGATTGGATCAATGGTTTATGGATGGATGGATTTATTATGACTGAGATGGATAGGATGATAGACTTATTACGGATGGGATGAGATGCTTTCAACTGAAGTGGCGCACGTAGATGCTCGATTCCACACATGATGCCTGTTTGCCAGTTTTTCATCACGGTCTTGCCCAAAGCGCCACCGTAGTGGTTTTCACTCAGAGGACAATTTTTATCTTTACTATTTTCAATCCTTTTTCTATTTTTTTTGGATTTTTTGCTTTTTTTGAATTTTTTTTTGAATTTTTTCTAAAAGATTCATGCTGAACCACCTGGTGGTGTTAATGTAGATGCCCTTGTCATGATGTGCCATCGATATCCTGCCTGAAGGAGCTGTTTTGCTAAGATACGTGCACTTGAATGCAACTTTTGGGATTCTTGATCTGCTTCGTTGATATCGGAGTTGACTTTGTCTTTGTGCGCACATCACGATATATTGCCTTCTAAATCCTTATGATGAAGGGTCGTTGCCAATACATGGTCAATATGAGAATTGGATATCATGCGTGGAGGAGTGGATGGAGTGCGTTTAGGGATAAGAGATGGATTGGTTGACAATTTGGAACCTTTGACTCTCCAAACTTGGGAAGATGAACAATGATGGGTGGATATGGAAGTGTGTGTGGAAGTAGGACCAACTGCTTGATACACTTTGTACATCGCTTGAAAAGCTTGCTTTTGCTTTTGCGGACATTCTTGATGGATACTTTTCCCTCTTTTATTTTGCCCCATAGTTTCTTTGACTGATGGAGTTTGATAGGGATGATCTTTCTTTGTATGCTTTGGTATCCATTTGTATTTGATTTGTCCATTATACTTCTTAGCTTCTTTTTCTTTGATAACGTTCTTCATACTTTGTTTCAGATATTTCCTTTGACATTGGTCCCAATTCATGGATGGGGTGATGGGTGGATGAATATTCATGATGTGGTTGGTTGTAGTATTGACAATGGTTTCATCATAAGGACTCTTCGTGCTCCCTATGTTGATGTTTGCTTGAGATGAAGTTGCCCCCAGTATTGTGGTAGTACCTTTGTTCTTTGACTCTTCTTGTTCTGAGATGTCTTGTTCAGTAAACATGCTCTGACAAATGACCACTGTAGTTGACGTTCTTTCAATTTGCTGCTCCGCTAACTCTGGATGTTCTATTTGACTTGTTTTGTTGAGCAGATAATGATGGATATCTTTATTCATGATGTCCTCAATCTGAGTTTGGGACATATTTGATCCTGATGTTGACAACTCTGTTTGATTGTAAGAGTTAAGAATTTTCTCTTTTTGTGTAACAAAATCTTGTTCTAGATGAAGATCATCTACGTGCCCATCTGTAGAAAGCATCTCATGGGTAGATGGAGGAGTATGTGCTACATGGATATGATCATCTTGCATGGATAAGAGAGTGTTCATTAGATTATTGTAGTATCTTGAAGATACAAATTCTTGATCTTGATTAATTTCGAGTTGCTTTCGACATGCTTTGGATCAAGTTCTTGACATGGGGCAGCTTCAAAGGATGGATTTCTTACAAAGGAATTTTGGATGTCAACTTAGGCATGGTCAAGTTCAAGGTTCCTTCAGCATCTGTAACCATGAGGTCAAAGGGGATCAACATGTTTTGAAAATGACCATTGCTAGACCTTAGTGAAAGATTTTGATCTTGCTTTGGAATAACTTCTTGAGATATGTCCTCTAACTCATAAGGAAATGTAGAGACATTTTCAACATGATCATAGGTGAACTGATTGTGCATTATGTCAATTGGATCAAATAATCCCAACACTCCTTGAAAGAGATCACTAAAAAGTGGCTCTTGATATATGGTGAGTTGATCATCGGATTGTGTAGATACATCCTTAATGTGCTCCTCGATGGAGAGGTTTGGATCATTGTTTTCAATAATTGCGGTGGAGAGATTATGAATGTCTTCGACCATAGAGTCAAGTGATGTTGATATTTCTTGAATTGGCTCATTGTTGAGTTTTGTTGGTGGATTTTGATCGTGATTCAAAAGTGACTCTTGACATATGTCGATTTGATCATTGGATGAAGTAAACATGTGCTCAGTGATGGATTGATCTTGATCCTTGTTTTCAATAGTTGTCATCTTTTGTGTTTGTGCTCGTGTTGGTTGGGTAGCTTGAGAGGCTTGGAGAGCTTGAGATTGTTGAAGCCCTTTGTGGTAGGCTTGATGTGCTTTTAGTGCAATGCTACGATATTGACTTATTGCACTTGGTTTTGGTGGTAGTGGTGGTGTATTTGGAATCGTGTTGGATGTAGTGCCAAGTTGTTGAGATACGCTTAGAGTGATCATGGTAGTGATGGGTTGAGATGTGATGGGTGTGATAGTGGTGTTTGGAATGATTGCAGGGATAGTGATGGTTGGAATGAACGAGGTGATAGGTCCTTGGGAGACTGTATTTCGATTTGGGATCAATGTTGTTGTTTGATTAGATACCATTTGTTGGTGCGATGTTGATGGTATATTCGAAGGATTTGACGTGATGGTTTGATTGAAGTTAGGTGGATTGATTTGGATGGAATGATTAGTGCTAGGTAAAGGGGGGAGCCCTAAACCAAGGAATGATGTAGGTAATGGTGGTGGAGATTTCCCTTGGCGCAATGCCTCAACTATTTTGGAAAGTTTCGCAATTTGATCTCGCCAAATTTGTTCTTGATTTTTCTCTTGACTCACTTGAGATAGTTGATTTGGCTTTTGTTTAAGCGGATTTGGGATGCCTACTTGCGGTTTTTGAATGGGATTATGGGAAAATTGACTTTGGATAATGTTCAGATTTGGCATGATAGGATGAACATTGTTGGTATTGGGAATCATTTTTCCAAAGTTTTCTGAGTTAGGATTCATGTTTTGAAAACTTGCACTTGGTACATCCACATTTGGTTTGTAGGGATTTGGTGGAATGATGTTGTTCGTTTCAAGGCTCATGCATTGATTATTTGATTGGTGGATTTGTAGGTTTGGACTTAGATCTATCATTGGGAAATGTGTTCCAAACCTTGACTTGGGCATACTCACACTTGTTGCACCATTGACATTTGTCAAAGGCAATGATCCTATGCATGGACTTTGATAATTGATAGGCATTGCAAGGCTTTGAAGATTCAATTGATTTGGATTACCCAAGATGTATGGATCGAGTTTATATTCCATGTTCTTCTTGTGTTTTGACCTTGTTATGAAAGTGACTTCTAAGGTTCTTAGGACCAATGGCGAGATGGAGGATGAAATGTGAATGATATGAGTGTTGAACATTTAGGGATTTTGTATCAATGCTAGACTTAGGGATTTTTATTTTGATTATTTGATGTGGATGATGAACTTGTAAACCCTAAGATGTTAAATGCTATCTTAGGATGAACTTATTCAAAGAGGTGATAATTTAACTAAGTGTGCATGGAAGGATTCATCCAAACACACCTAACTAAGCAAATGATTTTGATTTGGTTTAGGGATGTACCCAAGTCTAGGTAATGATGTTTTCAAAGCTCTAAAGTTTGTTTGTGGGATGATGTTGATAAATGTTTGAGGTGGATGAAGTGTTTGATTTTGATCCTAAGAGACTTAGAGAGACTTTGTTTACTAGGCCAAGGTATTGAAGAACACACTTTTCTCTAAGAGCAATCAAAAGACCAATATGACCAAGAGATATCAAGCACATGTGTGGGGTCCAATTCGTTATCTTTGCTTAATGAGTTCTTTTTACCAAAAAAAACCACTTGATTATGTTTCAAACTAAATGTCCAATGTCACAACTTCTTTTCATCCCACAAAGTGCTATGTGGAAGTTCCAAGAAATTAGGACAAAGGTTGCCTAATGTTGACCTTTGTAAGAGCAAATTAAGATGTAAACCCAATTACTTAGAAACCTCTAAGGACTTAATCCCTAGGGTAAGAAATAGTTCTTGGGATTTTTCAAAGGTATTTGCTCAAACTAAGGGGTTTGAAATTTGAATGATGATGTTGAATGTTGGTTTTTCAATGTTTTTGATAAACACACTGTGTTTTAAAACATGCAATGTACAAGCCCTATGGATGTGAAAGACAATATTTGTTGAATCCCCACTTGGACAAGTCCAGCTATGCTTATCTCTAGCGGATGGTTAGATGCTTGACCCCACTGGCTCCCCTCCATGGCTCATTATCGTCAATCGGGGCAGCCAAGCATCAACACCCATGAAACTCCCATGTCATGCTTTCCATCTCTACTAGAAGACCGTAAGAGTGTGGGGTGGCTTTAGAATGACCGTTCTTGCACCAACAAATAGATTAAGGATTTTGGAAAATTCTAGTACATGGGTTCTAGTAAGGACTTTCCATTCGTGGAGATTGACCCATATGGCAAGAGTCCCCTTTCGGATCCATCTTGTCAAAGCCAACTATGTGATAATGGCGTTTAACCAATACCCAAATTTATATCCCGGCTGGAAATACTCTTGGCTTTAGAGTGTTACCAGTTGAGTCGTTCCCTTGGGTGAGTACTTTTTCCCCAAGGTAGGCCCTCTAAGATAAACAAAAGCAAGCAAAGACACAATCCGTAACTCGATCAATCTTTGATGGAACAAAGAAAGAGAATGTACACGAAAATGCCCCTACTCACACTCGCACAAGATGTTCAATTTTTAAGCCCAAATCGAAGTGTTTCAAAGCAATAAAATGTATTTTGAGTGTTTCTCTTGCACCCTAGATCGCACGAAGCGCAAGGGGAGATGATACGCACTCAAAAGACAAAATCACACAATTCAAGCACTTGTTCATTTTATAGCTTTCAAAGCAATTGTGTGATTCGTTTTAAGCACCAAATGAAATATGAAGATTGCTTGTCCAATTTTAACCAAATCCAATGTCTAGTCAGTTTCTAAGTTGAGTTTTATTCCAACTTTGAAAGAAAATAATGATTTAGTTGGCCTAAAATAGAAAATTAAAGCAGTAAATGGAGGCTCCAAGCATTAAAAAATGCTTTTGTCAAGTTTTAATTAAGTCCCTGATTTTATTCAACTCCAAAAGTCTTCAAAGATTGCTTCCAATGTTTCATGTGCAAACGAAATTCCTCCTGCAAGATAAAAACATACGAGAATTAATTGTTAAGAAACAATTCCCAAATTTAATATTGAAAGAAAATAAATTTGAAAAAAGTGGTCAATTTAATAATGATATCTAGTTTATGATCTTCTGCCTTGGTTTTAAATTCAAGTTCAATGCTTGATTCCCCAACTCAAAACATTAATTCTTCGAAAATTGTTTTCTATGGTTCAATTTGCAAACTCCTGGTGTAAAAAAAATTCCCTACAAGATCACAATATCATAGTCAAATCTTAGAGCTAAAATATTTGGTCAAAGATCAACACCTTATTTATTAGCAATCCAAAATCAGATAATCTAATGTAATCAAGAAAATATTTGCAGTGATTGAATGCAGACAAGATTGATTTTCGATTTTCATTTACTTAGCCTGTAGAAAGTCATAATTCAACAACACCAATTAATGAATATGCCTGCAAAAATATGAATGAGTGACCCCACATACTAAAGATGTCTGCACAAACCCATAAATGAAGAATTGCTAAGCAATGAAGATATCCTTGCACACAAATGCTTTCAAAACACCCATTTCAAAGAAAGCCCGAAAAACCCAACAAGGTCAATAATTTCTGCAAAGAAAAAGACCATGATTTAAAATATACAACAATAACTGCACATTAATGAATAGAGGTGGAAACAAAGACTTTACTGTCCTTACATCCTGCATTTAATTGATATTAAAGAGACAGGGACTTGTCAATGTAGGGTAGCATTAAACATTTATAATGCATGGTCTCTGATGGATTTCAAATGTCACCCCTACTAGAACAAGCCCGCGCCTTTTGCTGAAAAAAATCTGCAATACAACAGTTATGATAAATTCCTTTTCTAGGACAAGATGATTAAGTCTATGACTACGGTATTGAATATATAACTGTGTTAGAACAATCAACAATCAGTAAAACCAATATGAATAGATCTTGTGAATGATTGATAGCTACCCAAGCATCATGATGACTGTCACAGGTTGTGGTCAACAAAGTAACAAGTAAACAAATGCAACTCACAGGCGTATAGCTGATTTTTATCACAATGACTAGCACATATAACGAAGTGAACAGTGGATAGCGTGTCTAATAATGAATGTAACAGTGAAAGGTAGCGACTAGAATGTCTTTCAAAATACTTTAACACGCAATGTGTAAAGCCGTACTCTGCAACCTTCACCAGCGGGCTTTCTGTCTACACAAAACAAAGAATAAAGAGATTTCAAAAGGAAACGTGTTTGGCAGGTGTAAAGCTACATTCAATCAACCTTTGACCGACATCCTTCTAGCTCAAGTTACCCACTATTTTACTCAAAAGATTGGATTCACTGAACAGGCGTAAGGATCCTCACATCCACATTAAATGACAACCAATAATTAGACAGGGACGTGATGACTGAAGTAGGGTGCGTGAACTATCTCAAATATGTATCAAATGGATTTGCTGAATAGGCTTTAGAAACTTTTAAGCAAATGCAACTATCAAGTGTAAAGCCAAATCTTATTGTTTTATGACAAAGTGTAATGAGTGTAGCATCTGCGTGAGAGAAATTGCATGAAGAAGAGATGTTCTTATTGGTTGGGATAAATGAATGCCAATGAGACATCAATAGGCATAAATGAAAGCATTCAGGGAAACGTAAGAGAATGTTGGGAGGATTCTCTCAACACCAAAGAAGTGGGTGAAGTCCCAAGCATAAAGAAAAGGCTGGCGCGCCATGGAAAAGAGAGATTTTTTTTTTTTCATATGTTACATCTGCAATATAATGGCATACCAGCGAACACAGCCTTTTCTCTGTGATAACTCACGGGAATGCAATGATTGCCAGACCTGCACAAAATAGATTCAAAACACTTGAGTTAAAGGCATATGAACATACATGAAAAGGCGTAAAATCTAGAGAAAAATTGTCAGATGTTTATAGTTGGAAATGCTCTTGCAGACAAGGCACGTGGACCATTAAATAGAATGCATAGGCATTAAAATGGATAAAGAAGGTGCGACAGCTTGAATCACCAGAAGAAAAAATGCATAGGCATAAAATGGATAAAGAAGGCGCGTTTACTGTTTAAAAGAATGCCTGAAAAAAAAGTTAGCTCATGAAGTACGCTGATTCTAGGATATGCACAAAATAGATTTAAAAAGAGGTGACAAAAGCTTTCAGGAAAAGCAAGCTGATCAAGCATAGACAAGACACGTGAACTGTGTGAAAGAATGCCTCAAATAAATGAACCAAGGTATGTGCACTATTTGACGGGATGCCTAAATGCCCTCTCCACAAATGTAATGTTTGACAAATTTTATGGAGGAAATGTAAAGCACAAATAAGGCATGTGAGTTATATGATAGAAGCGCCGACTGTGTGAGCAAAAAAAAAAAAAAAAAAATTGCGTAGAGGAGGCACATTGACTATTAGACAGAATGCCTAAAAGAGATGTCAGTTTTATAAAAAACAATGATTGCAAGATTTGCACATAAAAGACTTGTAAGAAACTTTTAAGCAGATGCTATGAGCAGATGTACAGTCAGAGTTTCCAACCTTTTCCAGCGTCCCTTTCCGTTCACATCAGTATCCTCTCTTCCTTAAATGACAACAACAATATGAATGTTACAAACTCTGTGAGCAGCGGGTTGCAGCACTAGGGGAGCCATATGCTGCCAGGAACACTCAATATATCCAGGAATAAAAGGATTCTTTTGAAACTAATGCATGCAAGCCACAATCTAATTTCAACGACTCATGTAGATGACAATTTCTCTTAAAGTCTAATTCACTCATAGGTTTGATTCTACGAAAAGAGAGGTATTCAAATGTCCATTTCCATGCCCCTACATTTGCGAACACCTGTATAAAACCACTCACACTACGTGTTGTGTTTATTCAAGGTTAGTTTCCACATGTTCATTAAGAATTTGTGTGTTTAAATATTTCGGGGATTGTATTGCATATAGAAATCAAAAAGTGACCATCTTAACCCAAATATCCAAACAATTACAAGATGTCCTAACATAGATGCAACCAAGTTTAGCAATGCAAGTAGATATTTCACAGTGCGAATAGATATTTTATGATGCAAATAAGATACTTTGCGTATGCATTTAGTTCTCTTGACATCAAATAGTTGCAGGAGCTATCACTCAAAATGGGTCAGTTGGAAATAAATTCAAAATGCAGAAGCATAAACAAAGCACGTTAGTTTTTTTTTTGAAAGAATTTTTCAAAGAAATGAAATTTGAAGATGCATAAAATAGATTTATTGTAGAGCCATTTAAAATCCTTCGCAAATGCCATGCTAATACATCATTATAAGTAAATCAATGCATAACAAATGTAACGAAAATCAACCCTCCTTCTAGCGCCATAATGAAGTACCCTAAATCTGCATGTAAGACCAACTTCAAATACTTATTAGAAAGGTTAGTCTAAACACACAAATCTGCAAATACCTCCATGAAATAAAATATCTATGCTAAAGAAATGCCACAAGTAACAAAAAAAACATCAAGAAGACATTTCAAAAGCAAGATAATCACCTATTCCATGTTGGATTGGTGTCACATGTGTTAGTGACCCTTTCCCAACCCTTGATCAATAGCTAAATGATGATGTATTGCAATGGAGATGAAGAACAAGATTATTTCTCAAACCAAGAGAGTAACCTTGCATAAAATTATGGATCCATGAATGAGAATGAAGGCCTTATTTTATAGATTTTGTTAATGAGAGATTGGCCAAGATGGTGAATGTGGGACTAAAGATCCTCTAATGAGAAGATGACACTTGTCAAATGATGATAGGTCAATGGTTGTGCAAGATTTGGGAAGAGTGCCCATGAGAGGGAGAATTTGAATTCAAATTTGAGAGTAAATGCTAAGTGGGGGACAAGAAAATGAGCAATAAATGCACTGTTGGAGGGACAAATCAACTTGCCTTTGAATTCAAAATTGAGGGAATATTCCCCATAAATGCCATGTTGATGGAAAATTTTGGATTTAATAAATCAATAAATTGATTTATATGTGCAAGTGGGATGGGATTATCATTTAATTAGGGTTAG
>VDFB02270651.1:420876945-420928722 GCA_007258455.2 Sequoia sempervirens
AAGAGTCATTACAATTGTTGGGTGTCCATTCATCATCAAATAAGAAGAAACATATGGGATTACAAAGAGATATTGTTCAAAATGTTAAAAAGGGTTTAGATTCCATTGGGAAAGGATCTCGAACTGTGGATAAGGTCACTACAAGAAGGGTGATGTTAACATCTATTGTACATCAAGATATAGAAAGAAAAAGAAAAATGTCAGCACTTTCTGTAGGACCCTAAATCTGCATTGGATCAAAAACAAAAACCATTAGTATTGTTAGTAAACCAAAGCAAACAAAAGATCCCCTATAAGATTCATTTAATCACAAGAATGATGCCAAAGAAACAAGCAAAACATAGAAGAACATCATTCTAATGATCAAACTAGCATCTTATAGTGGATTGGTGTCACATGTGCTAGTGACCCTTTCCCAACCCTTGATCAAAGCTTAAGATGAAAATGCTATGAAGATGGTGGAGTGATGATGAGAAAAATCAGTTTTTAGTTTAAGAGAATGACTTTGCATAAAGATTGTGAAGAGATTGTGAAGGGTTTGATAAGAGATGAAGACTCTATTTTATAGATTTTCAAAATGCTAAGTGTTGAAGAGAGACCAATGTGGGACTAAGATTGGACCAATGAAAGGACACTTGTCAAGTGGTGATTGGTTGATGTATGTGCAAGATTTGGGAAGAGTGCCCATGAGAGGGAAAATTTGAATTCAAATTTGCAATGAGTGCTGAGTTTGACCTTTGGAAGGGGACATGTAAGAGACATGTAAGGCCTCATAAATGCTCTGTTGGGTGTACATGTCCACTTGGGGGGAGATTCAAACTTGGAGAATATTCTTCTTTTATGCCAAGTTGAAAATAAAGATTTTGATAAATCAATTAAATGCAATTTCATGTGCAAGTGGCCAAATCTAGAGAATGCAAGTGGGTGAGATTAGCATTAGATCATGATTAATTAGCTAGGATGATGATTAGGCCGATTTGGCCACTTTGACTTGATTTAGGGATTTAAATCAAATCAAAGAGATGATTAACCACAAGTTTAATTAAAATAAATGATTGTTATTTAATCGAAGACAATGATAGGATCAAGTTTGATTTATTTGATTTAAAGCGATGACTTTAAAGTTAAATAAACTTGATTTATTTGCGAATGAATGAATATGACCTAGTTAGATACATTATGTCAATTGTGTGTCTACATTTCCCTCTTTAAACAATGTATTACTTGTGTTGGTTCAAAGAATAACTTCTTCTTGATCAAAATTTAAAATTTTTACGATTTTTGGATGCCCAGTGAAAGAAGTACCTTTGAGTACATTTGCCCCTCGAGATCGAGCAAAAGATTTGATTTGAGGGTCGATCTCACGATAAAGAGGTTCAAAATGGGTGGTTATGGACAACGATGCAAATGAGATGATTTCAAGATGCTTAGAATAACAAATCTGTATTATCCTAAACAACTTAAATGGTGATATGATGCGAGATGGATGGGATTGATGATGTGATATGCTGTGATTATGCAATGGATGAGTTATGAGATGCTTAGACTAACAGATCTATATTATGATGATGATGCAAATGCAATGCATGTGAAATGATCGATGTTTCCTATTATGTATGATATGAATGATATGTGATATGCTGATAGTTTTCTGGATGCGGGATGGATGCATGCTAATGGTTTGTGGATGCAAGATGGATGCATGATGGACTATTCATGATGCGATGTTAGTATGAAAGTGAGATGATGACAAGAGGATCCAACAAGCCAACATTATGAGAGATGATGATGAGAAATGATGATGAGAAATGATGATGATAGATGGATGATTTTTCTTATCAAGGATTGGGATTTTCAAAGGGTCACTTTATGTTTGATAACACACATAGGTACGATGCATCAAGGTATCAAGAACCAAGATGGCGTTGTACCTAGTGTGATGGACTTTGACTCAACAAGCAGATAGGAGTATTCCTGTTCACACTTGACATACTAAAACTTTGCTAGGATGCACTTTAGAAGTCTCAAAAATCTTGGACCAAAACACAAAAAGGTATAACCAATCAATGCAATAGTCAACAAGCTGTCTTAAACATCCTCCATACATATCTAACAAAGCAAGTATTCGCCAAGTTATTTTACAAGAACATCCAACAAGCACGGTAGGACAAAAGATAATCGTTGCCCCATTCCTATCTCTCTCTAAATCAACCCGTTGGATATCATGAGAGGTCTTGGAATGAGTGTAATAAGATAAATTAAAAAGAAAGATCAAGTACACAAAACAAGCCAATGTTCTTCTTCATACCTTTTAGCCAAAGGATGTGTTTTGATAAGGATAAGTCGCTGAAGTGATATCCAAAATGATGCCCATTGTTGGAGCGATATATCCTAGGACATGCATTATGGGGATGATGATGAGATTTGATAAGTTGATTGATAAATTTTGTTGATATAAGGTTAGTAGCTGTTTGCAAGCTGATCAAGAGTTGATTTTGTTTTAAAGTTTGTTGTTTCATTTTGATTTATGATTGGAGAAGCTTTTGATTTTGCCAATTATGATTGTTTCTATTTGTTTCACCAAGGATGAAGGTGATGATCGGTTTATTATGGATGATTGATTATTTGGTAAGCAAAGCGGGATGGGTGGATTTTCAAATATTTGGATGTTTGATGTTTTGGAATGTTTAAAGGGTTGTTTTGGATTTTGGTGTTTTTGGATGTTTGGGGTTTAATGTATATAAAGTGATCAAAGATTAGCGTACTTGCCTACAGCTGGGCTTTCGAGGCAGCGTAGTTGATTCAATGTTTTGATGTTTTTCTACTTTTGGTGTTTTTGGATTTTGATATGTTTGGATTTTTCATGATTTTGTGATTTGGATATGGATGTAATGATATGTTGATGCTTTGTTTGGGATTTTGTTGAAACCAAACTAAGGTAAGATTGATCGAGATTGATGGATTGATGATGATGATAACATTGAGATGCACAACAATGCAATGATAGTGTTATACATTTTAAAGTTTGATGGGATTGATGATGATAACATTGTTGAGGATGTACAACAATGCAAGCATAGTGTTAACTAACACAATGATTGGGAAGGATATCCCAAGATTATGGATTGATTGGATTCGATTGATCAGGATTGATGATGATAACATTGTTGAGGATGCACAACAATGCAAGGATAGTGTTAAGCAACACAAGGATATCTTGATGATTTTTTGATTGGATTTGATTGATCATAATTGATGAAGCTTGGTTTCAAACAAAAGATGTTTGGATGATTTGATGTGACGTTTGATGTGCGAATTAGATGCAACTGATATCGATTGTTTGGATTGATGTTCGATGAATGATGAAGATTGATAAGGAACATCTTCTTGTCAAAATATGCCATGGGCTACTGATACAAATGCTTTGACCAATTTTATTTCATGTTTGCCAATGTTTGAATCACCACATAAGCTGGAGGATATAGACCAAGATTTATTCCCGAAGCAAGATCTAAATATCTACCCCCAATGTCTAGCAATGTATGGAGTGTCATGGGTGGATGCTCAGATAAGTGTATGGATGGAGGGACATGGATTATCTTGTGATAAGATAAGGTGTTCGGATAATGAATGCTCATTGGATAATGCTTCATGGCTCAGATAACATAGGATAGGATAGGATCAATGAAAATGACCCATGTCAAGATGTTTACCATAAACAAGTGTAAAGTGTGCCCCAAAATTTCATCAAGATCAAGATAACTTGGACTATGGATCATGAAGATGGATGAAAATGGATTGGATCAATGGTTTATGGATGGATGGATTTATTATGACTGAGATGGATAGGATGATAGACTTATTACGGATGGGATGAGATGCTTTCAACTGAAGTGGCGCACGTAGATGCTCGATTCCACACATGATGCCTGTTTGCCAGTTTTTCATCACGGTCTTGCCCAAAGCGCCACCGTAGTGGTTTTCTAGAGGACAATTTTTAACTCTTTACTATTTTCAATCCTTTTTCTATTTTTTTTGGATTTTTTGCTTTTTTTGAATTTTTTTTTGAATTTTTTCTAAAAGATTCATGCTGAACCACCTGGTGGTGTTAATGTAGATGCCCTTGTCATGATGTGCCATCGATATCCTGCCTGAAGGAGCTGTTTTGCTAAGATACGTGCACTTGAATGCAACTTTTGGGATTCTTGATCTGCTTCGTTGATATCGGAGTTGACTTTGTCTTTGTGCGCACATCACGATATATTGCCTTCTAAATCCTTATGATGAAGGGTCGTTGCCAATACATGGTCAATATGAGAATTGGATATCATGCGTGGAGGAGTGGATGGAGTGCGTTTAGGGATAAGAGATGGATTGGTTGACAATTTGGAACCTTTGACTCTCCAAACTTGGGAAGATGAACAATGATGGGTGGATATGGAAGTGTGTGTGGAAGTAGGACCAACTGCTTGATACACTTTGTACATCGCTTGAAAAGCTTGCTTTTGCTTTTGCGGACATTCTTGATGGATACTTTTCCCTCTTTTATTTTGCCCCATAGTTTCTTTGACTGATGGAGTTTGATAGGGATGATCTTTCTTTGTATGCTTTGGTATCCATTTGTATTTGATTTGTCCATTATACTTCTTAGCTTCTTTTTCTTTGATAACGTTCTTCATACTTTGTTTCAGATATTTCCTTTGACATTGGTCCCAATTCATGGATGGGGTGATGGGTGGATGAATATTCATGATGTGGTTGGTTGTAGTATTGACAATGGTTTCATCATAAGGACTCTTCGTGCTCCCTATGTTGATGTTTGCTTGAGATGAAGTTGCCCCCAGTATTGTGGTAGTACCTTTGTTCTTTGACTCTTCTTGTTCTGAGATGTCTTGTTCAGTAAACATGCTCTGACAAATGACCACTGTAGTTGACGTTCTTTCAATTTGCTGCTCCGCTAACTCTGGATGTTCTATTTGACTTGTTTTGTTGAGCAGATAATGATGGATATCTTTATTCATGATGTCCTCAATCTGAGTTTGGGACATATTTGATCCTGATGTTGACAACTCTGTTTGATTGTAAGAGTTAAGAATTTTCTCTTTTTGTGTAACAAAATCTTGTTCTAGATGAAGATCATCTACGTGCCCATCTGTAGAAAGCATCTCATGGGTAGATGGAGGAGTATGTGCTACATGGATATGATCATCTTGCATGGATAAGAGGTGTTCATTAAATTATTGTAGTATCGTGAAGATACAAATTTTTTATCTTGATTAATTTCAGAGTTGATTTCGACATGCTTTGGATCAAGTTCTTGACATGGGTCAACTTCAAAGGATGGATTTCTTACAAAGGACTTTTGGATGTCGAGCCTTGAAGCATGGTCAAGTTCAAGGTTCCTTCAGCATCTGTAACCATGAGGTCAAAGGGGATCAGCATGTTTTGAAAATGACCATTGCTAGACCTTAGTGAAAGATTTTGATCTTGCTTTGGAATAACTTCTTGAGATATGTCCTCTAACTCATAAGGCGATGTAGAGACATTTTCAATATGATCATTGGTCAACGGATCATGCATTATGTCAATTGGATCAAATATTCCTAACACTCCTTGAAAGAGATCACTAAAAAGTGGCTCTTGATGTATGGTGATTGATCTTCGGATTATTGTAATTTATCCTTAATGTGTCCTGATGGAGAGGTTTTGATCATTGTTTTCGACAATTGCGATGGAGATATTGTGAATGTCTTCGACCATAGAGTCAAGTGATATTGATATTTCTTGAATTGGCTCATTGTCGAGTTTTGTTGGTGGATTTTGATCGTGATTCAAAAGTGACTCTTGACATATATCGATTTGATCATTGGATGAAGTAAAAGTGTGCTCAGTGATGGATTGATCTTGATCCTTGTTTTTCAATAGTTATACATCTTTGCATGGTGTGGTGGTTGGGTAGCTTGAGAGGCAGGCTTAAGTTGTTGAAGCCACTTTGTGGTGACGATGCTTTTAATTACGAATACTTTCTGATACGACTTATTGCACTTGGTTTTGGTGGTAAATAGTGGTGTATTTGGAATAAATGATCATTGCAAGTTGTTGAGATAAGCAGTGATCATGGTATTGATAGGTTGAGGATATGATGGAATTGTGATAGTGGTGTTTTGGAATGATTGCGAGGATAGTGATGGTTGGGTAAAATGATAGGTCCTTGGGAGGCTGTGTATTTGATTTGGGATCAATGTTGTTGTTGATTAGATACCATTTGTTGGTGGGTATTGATGGACCAGAAAGTTGGTATTGATGGTTTGATTGATTGGTGGATTGATTTGGATGGAATGATTAGTACTAGAGTGAGGGGCTAAAACCAGGAATGATGTGAGTAATGGTGGTGGAGATTTCCTTGAAGCAATCCTCCTATTTTGGAAAGTTTCGCAATTTGATCTCACCAAATTTGTTCTTGATTTTGATCTTGACTCACTTGAGATAGTTGATTTGGCTTTTGTTTAAGCGGATTTGGGATGCCTACTTGCGGTTTTTGAATGGGATTATGGGAAAATTGACTTTGGATAATGTTCAGATTTGGCATGATAGGATGAACATTGTTGGTATTGGGAATCATTTTTCCAAAGTTTTCTGAGTTAGGATTCATGTTTTGAAAACTTGCACTTGGTACATCCACATTTGGTTTGTAGGGATTTGGTGGAATGATGTTGTTCGTTTCAAGGCTCATGCATTGATTATTTGATTGGTGGATTTGTAGGTTTGGACTTAGATCTATCATTGGGAAATGTGTTCCAAACCTTGACTTGGGCATACTCACACTTGTTGCACCATTGACATTTGTCAAAGGCAATGATCCTATGCATGGACTTTGATAATTGATAGGCATTGCAAGGCTTTGAAGATTCAATTGATTTGGATTACCCAAGATGTATGGATCGAGTTTATATTCCATGTTCTTCTTGTGTTTTGACCTTGTTATGAAAGTGACTTCTAAGGTTCTTAGGACCAATGGCGAGATGGAGGATGAAATGTGAATGATATGAGTGTTGAACATTTAGGGATTTTGTATCAATGCTAGACTTAGGGATTTTTATTTTGATTATTTGATGTGGATGATGAACTTGTAAACCCTAAGATGTTAAATGCTATCTTAGGATGAACTTATTCAAAGAGGTGATAATTTAACTAAGTGTGCATGGAAGGATTCATCCAAACACACCTAACTAAGCAAATGATTTTGATTTGGTTTAGGGATGTACCCAAGTCTAGGTAATGATGTTTTCAAAGCTCTAAAGTTTGTTTGTGGGATGATGTTGATAAATGTTTGAGGTGGATGAAGTGTTTGATTTTGATCCTAAGAGACTTAGAGAGACTTTGTTTACTAGGCCAAGGTATTGAAGAACACACTTTTCTCTAAGAGCAATCAAAAGACCAATATGACCAAGAGATATCAAGCACACGTGTGGGGTCCAATTTGTTATCTTTTGCTTAATGAGTTCTTTTTACCAAAAAAAACCACTTGATTATGTTTCAAACTAAATGTCCAATGTCACAACTTCTTTTCATCCCACAAAGTGCTATGTGGAAGTTCCAAGAAATTAGGACAAAGGTTGCCTAATGTTGACCTTTGTAAGAGCAAATTAAGATGTAAACCCAATTACTTAGAAACCTCTAAGGACTTAATCCCTAGGGTAAGCAATAGTTCTTGGGATTTTTCAAAGGTATTTGCTCAAACTAAGGGGTTTGAAATTTGAATGATGATGTTGAATATTTGGTTTTTATTGTTTTTATTAAACACAACTTTATGTTTTGAGCGAAGAACAAGTACAAGCCCTATGGATGTGTAAAAGACAATATTTGTTGGATTCCGCGGACAAGTCCAACTAATAACTTATCTCTAGCGGATAGTTGGTCTTATTACTTGGCTCCCTCCATGTCATTATATCGTCAATCGGGGCGGCAAGCATCAACACCATAGAGCTCCATGTCATGCTTTCCATCTCTAGAGGCCGTAAGGTGTGGGGAGTGGCTTTAGGGCCAGCCGTTCTTTTTCGCCAAATAGATTAAGGATTTTGGAAAATTCATTGGGGATCTAGTAAGGACTTTCATTCGTGGAGATTATTGCAAAGTCCTTTAGGATCCATCATCAAAAGCCTTATGTGACAATGGCGTTTAACAATACCCAAATTTATATATCCGTTGGAAATACTCTTGGCTTTAGAGTGTTGCCAGTTGAGTCGTTCCCTTGGGTGAGTACTTTTTCCCCAGGTAGGCCCTCTAAGATAAACAAAAGCAAGCAAAGACACAATCATGCTCTGATCGATCTTTGATGGCACAAAGAAAGAGAATGTACGGCCCCTACTCACACCGCACAAGATGTTCAATTTTTAAGCCCAAATCTAAGTGTTTCAAAGCAATAAAATGTATTTTGAGTGTTTCTCTGCACCCTAGATCGCAAAGGCAAAGAGATAATCACTCAAAAGACCAAAATACAATTCAAGCACTTGTTCATTTTATAGCTTTCAAAGCAATTGTGTGATTCGTTTTAAGCACCAAATGAAATATGAAGATTGCTTGTCCAATTTTAACCAAATCCAATGTCTAGTCAGTTTCTAAGTTGAGTTTTATTCCAACTTTGAAAAAAATAATGATTTAGTTGGCCTAAAACAGAAAATTAAAGCATGAAATGGAAGCTCCAAGCATTTAAAAATGCTTTTGTCAAGTTTAAATTAAGTGCTTAATTTTATTCAACTCCAAAAGTCTTCAAAGATTGCTTCCAATGTTTCATGTGCAAACGAAATTCCTCCTGCAAGATAAAAACATACGAGAATTAATTGTTAAAAAACAATTCCCAAATTTAATATTGAAAGAAAATCAATTTGAAAAAAGTGGTCAATTTAATAATGATATCTAGTTTATGATCTTTTGCCTTGGTTTTAAATTCAAGTTCAATGCTTGATTCCCCAACTCAAAACATTAATTCTTCAAAAATTATTTTCTATGATTCAATTTGCAAACTTCTGGTGTAAACAAAATTTCCTACAAGATCACAATATCACAGTCAAATCTTAGAGCTAAAATATTTGGTCAAAGATCAACACCTTCTTTATTAGCAATCCAAAATCATATAATCTAATGTAATCAAGAAAAGATTTGCAGTGATTGAATGTAGACAAGATTGATTTTCAATTTTTATTTACTTAGCCTATAGAAAGTCATAATTCAGCAACACCAATTAATGAATATGCCTAGAAAAATATGTATGAGTGACTCCAAATACTAAAGATGTCTGCACAAACCCATAAATGAAGAATTGCTAAGCAATGAAGATATCCTTGCACACAAATGCTTTCAAAACACCCATTTCAAAGAAAGCCTGACAAACCCAACAAGGTCAATAATTTCTGCAAAAAAAAGACCATGATTTAAAATATATAGCAATAATTGCACATTAATGAATAGAGGTAGAAACGAAGAATTTACTGTTCCTATATCCTGCATTTAATTGATATTAAAGAGATAGGGACTTGGCAATGTAGGGTAGCATTAAACATTTATAATGCATGGTCTCTGATGGAATTCAAATGTCACCCCTACTGGAACAAGCCCACGCCTTCTACTGAAAAAAAATCTGCAATACAACAGTTATGATAAATTCCTTTTCTGGGATAGGATGATTAAGTCTATGACTACAGTATTGAATATATAACTATGTTAGAACAATCAACAATCAGTAAAACTGATATGAATAGATCTTGTGAATGATTGACAGCTACCCAAGCATCATGATGACTATCACAGGTTGTGGTCAACAAAGTAACAAGTAAACAAATGCAACTCGTAGGCGTATAGCTGATTTTTATCACAGTGACTAGCATATGTAATGAAGTGAACAGTGAATAGCGTGTCTAATAATGAATGTAATAGTGAAAGGTAGCAGCTAGAATGTCTTTCAAAATAATTTAACATGCAATGTGTAAAGCCGTACTCTGCAACCTTCACCGATGGGCTTTCTGTCTGCACAAAACAAAGAATAGAGAGCTTTCAAAAGGAAACGTGTTTGGTAGGTGTAAAGCTACATTCAATCAAGCTTTGATCGGCATCCTTCTAGCTCAAATCACCCACTGTTTTACTCAAAAGATTAGATTCGCTGAACAGGCGTAAGGATCCTCACATCCACATTAAATGACAACCAATAATTAGATAGGGACGTGATGACTGAAGTAGGGTGCGTGAACTATCTTAGATATGTATCAAATGGATTCACTGAATAGGCTTTAGAAACTTTTAAGCAAATGCAACTTTCAAGTGTAAAGCCAAATCTTATTGTTTTATGACAAAGTGTAATGAGTCCAGCATCTGCGTGAGATAAATTGCATGAAGAAGAGATGTTCTTATTGGTTGGGGTCAATGAATGCCAATGAGACATCAATAGGCATAAATGAAAGCATTCAAGGAAACATAACAGAACGTTGGGAGGATTCTCTCAACACCAAAGAAGTGGGTGAAGTCCCAAGCATAAAGAAAGGGCTGGTGCGCCATGGAAAAGATAGATTTTTTTTTTCATATGTTGCATCTACAATATAATGGAATACCAGCAAACATAGCCTTTTCTCTATGATAACTCATGGGAATGCAATGATTTCCAGACCTGCACAAAATAGATTCAAAACACTTGAGTTAAAGGCGTATGAACATACATGAAAAGGCATAAAATTTGGATAAAATTTGTCAGATATTTATAGTTGGAAATTCTCTTGCAGACAAGGCGCGTGGACCATTAAATAGAATGCATAGGCATTAAAATGGATAAAAAGGCGTGACAGCTTGAATCACCAGAAGATAGAATGCATAGGCATAAAATGGATAAAGAAGGCGTGTTTACTGTTTAAAAGAATGCCTGGAAAAAAAAAGTTAGCTCATGAAGTACGCTGATTCCAGGATAAGCATAAAATAGATTTAAAAGAGGCAATAGAAGCTTTCAGGAAAAAGCAAGCTAGTAAAGCATAGACAAGACATGTGAAATGTGTGATAGAATGCCTCAAATAAATGAACCAAGGTATGTGCATTGTTTGATAGGATGCCTAAATGCCCTCTCCACAAATGTAATGTTTGACAAATTTTATGGAGGAAATGTAAAGTGCAGACAAGGCATGTGAGTTATATGATAGAACCGCCGACTATGTGAGCAGAAAAAAAAATTGCGTAGAGAAGGAACATTGACTATTAGACATAATGCCTAAAAGAGATGTCAGTTTTATAAGAAACAATGATTGCAAGATTTGCGCATAAAAGAATTGTAAGAAACTTTTAAGCAGATGGTATGAGCATATGTACAGTCAAAGTTTCCAACCTTTTCCAGTGTCCCTTTCCATTCACATCAGTATCCTCTCTTCCTTAAATGACAACAGCAATATGAATGTTATAAACTCTATGAGCAGCGGGTTGCAACACTAGGGGAGCTATATGCTGCCAGGAACACTTAATATATCCAGGAATAAAAGGATTCTTTTGAAACTAATGCACATAATCCACAGTCTAATTTCAACGGCTCATGCAGATGGCAATTTCCCTTAAAGTCTAATTCTCTCACAGGTATGATTCTACGAAAAGAGAGGTATTCAAATGTCCATTTCCATGCCCCTACATTTGCGAACACCTGTATAAAACCACTGACACTACATGTTGTGTTTATTCAAGGTTAGTTTCCACATGTTCATTACGAAATTGTGTTTAAATATTTGGGGGATTGTATTGCATATAGAAATCAAAAAGTGACCATCTCAACCCAAATATCCAAATAATTACAAGATGTCCTAATGTAGATGCAGCCAAGTTTAGCAATGTAAGTAGATATTTCATATTGCGAATAGATATTTTATGATGCAAATAAGATACTTTGTGTATGCATTCAGTTCTCTTAACATCAAATAGTTGCAGGAGCTATCACTCAAAATGGGTCGGTTGGAAATAAATTCAAAATGCAGAAGCATAGACAAAGCACGTTAGTTTTTTTAAAAAAAATTTGAAATAATTTTTCAATGAAATGAAATCTAAAGATGCATAAAATAGATTTATTGCATACCCATTTAAAATCCTTCACAAATGCCATGCTAATACATCATTATAAGTAAATCAATGCATAACAAATGTAAAGAAAATCAGCCCTCCTTCTAGCACCATTATGTAGACCCTAAATCTGCATTTTGGTAAAAAACAAACAAGCATGAGTATTGTTAAATCAAGCAAATCAGATATAGAATCCATATGAAATATTTAATCATGCTTCATAATGCAATCCAAACAACAAAATATCAACTAAACTAAGTGAAAGCACAAAGAAGCAAGAATCCAACTCTATCTCATATTGGATTGGCGTAACATATGCTAATGACCCTTTCCCAATCCTTGATTGATAAGCTTAGATGATGATGATGCAATGGAAATGATGAGAAAAAATATTTCTCAAGGAGAATAACTTTGAATATGCTTTTTGGATGAAATTGTGGAGGATTTGTTCAAAGATGAAGCTTCTATTTAAGGATTTTCAAAATGCTAAGTGTTGAAGAGAGACCAATGTGGGACTAAGATTAGACAAATGAAAGGACACTTGTCAAGTGGTGATTGGTTGATGTATGTGCAAGATTTGGGAAGAGTGCCCATGAGAGGGAGAATTTGAATTCAAATTTGAGAGTAAATGCTAAGTGGGGGACAAGAAAATGAGCAATAAATGCACTGTTGGAGGGACAAATCAACTTGCCTTTGAATTCAAAATTGAGGGAATATTCTCCATAAATGCCATGTTGATGGAAAATCTTGGATTTAATAAATCAATAAATTGATTTATATGTGCAAGTGGCTAGATCTAGATAATGCAAGTGGGATGGGATTATCATTTAATCAAGGTTAGATTAAATAGATGATGATTATGTTGATTTAATGTTGATTAGGTGAGTTGACTTTTAAGACTTTGATAATTGATTTATTTGAATTAGAAAATGATGGAATATGATTTAGGATTTGATTTAAATGAAGTCTTGATTTATTAATTAAATGGATGATGCAAGATGAAGGTTGAATGATAATGTTTATTTGATAAATGACCTTAGTAAATGAGATTATTTAATGAATGGATGAAAGTGATGAATGGGCCTAATGTGAGACCTAATTTGACTGAATCTGATCTAATGCATAATGTTAAAATGACTAAATTAAATAAATTGATGTATTTATTTAATTTAGAGAGGAAAAAGGTGAAAGGTAAAACATTTAATTGTTAAATTAAATACTTTACAGATATGAGACAAAAGGTGTAATATTAATTTAATAAATTAATATTTAATATGATAGACGAAAAGGGAGTAAATTTAATCATATGGGAGTGAAAAATTTAGATGTCTACACAAGGTACACACTATGTGTATTTTATTTAGAAATGGGGACATAAGGCTTAATTAAGCAAATAAGTCCTAGAAAAGTGTGAAAGTGTGTTACAACACTTCACAACACCCTTGCAAGGGACCAATTAAGTCGTGTTTTCTAAATAAAGGTCTTAAAATAGTGTGACTGTTGACAAGAAATTATAACACTAGTCGAAGTCACCATTTGTTCAATTTCAATGTCAATTATCAATTCAAGCAAGGAAAAGGCTACTTTTTTGGTTACTGTATAGGAGTAAAAGCACTTAATGCAATTTTTCCCTGAAAATTCAAATATTTAGGTTCAAAATAGAAGATGAAATCAAAATTTCAATCATATAAGTAATTTGAGGTCTCTCATTAGGAAACTAGTAGAAGTCAAGGCTCCAATAGGTGATGATGATGCTAGAGCTATATTGTTAAATAGTTTTCCTTCAAAATATAAGTGTTATTTTTACAATCAATCAATAACTTCTCAAAACTTAGAAGATATGATTTCAGCCTATTTAGAAGAATAAAAGAGAACAAATGTAGAAGAACTAGAAGGCGATTTTCAACAGGAAGCTACATTATATTCACAGAGGAATAATAAAAGGTCAAGTACTAACAATGTATTTTTGTTTTAAAGCATGCATTTTTGTTTTAAGATTAATACAAAATACTTATGCCTTTGGCCTTTTATCAAAATAACAATAATAATAAAAGGTCAAGTAATAACAAAGGGGAAATTGCATGTTTCTACTATAAGAAAAAGGGTCACATAATTTGGTCTTGTAAAATTTGAGCTAATGACCTTCTTAAATGAAAACTCAAAGATCAATAAAATGAAAGTAACTTAGCTTGTATTGAAGATAGAGAAGAGGATTCACTAGATGATGATTTTTTTAATATTACTAAGAATGGATTAGTACTTTGAGCCATCACATTGGAGGTTGGTGGCACTAGAGGATGGAGGAATTTCTACAATCTCAAGTTAGCTTCTTTCTATGATATGGTGATTTTGCATGAGAAGCATTTTTTCTTTCTTTTTTTTTTCCTTGTTGATGCTTATGGATTTCAAAAATACATATATTAATATGAAGTTTTATTTTTGGAGATAGGTAAGGGATTAAGTGTTGAACTCAATATGGATTTTTGTCCACTGAGTTTATAAGATTGAATTCAAGAATTATACCCTTATGACTCCCAATGTCTTTAACATTGGACACAAACTCCAAAAAGTGTTAAGTTCAAGGTAATGTTTGAAATCAAGCCCCAAGACCTAGGTGGGACCTGTATGCCCAAGGTGGTATATGAGTCCTAGATCACCAAATCTCAAACAAACAACCTTAAATATTGAATCATGATTTGTCCATTATAATGTTTCGGTATTATCTTGAGAAAGATGCATTAAATAAGGCTTGTGGATGCAAAATAGGACCAAATAAGGCATAAAGAAGCCCAATTTGAGCAAGGAGGGCACAAACAAGTGTGAAAATGTAAAGGGATACATTTTTCTACTCTAAAACTTAAAAAATAAAAGCAATAGAAGAAGCAACCAAAGATTTAAAACCCTCTCCACCCAAAAAATAAAGTAATATGTCTACAAGATTAGGAATTGAGAAAAGACATAGATAATACATCTTAATTCAAAATATGGATACTAAAATTATTTAACATAAACTCTAAGAAGTTAGTGTGGTAGCTTTGAAAAAATATTATAATAAGGATATAGAAACTAAAAAATACAAATGAAGGAATGAAAATCTACTACACCACCATGATGTTCATCAAGTCTAAGAATTAATGGATTTATAGGAATTACCTCAAAAACCTAAATAGAAAAAGATAACTACCATAAAGGGGTAAAATATAAAAAATAAAAGTCACTCTAAGAGAAAAAACCAACAAAGGACTTATCCAAGAAAGAAAAAAGAATATGAAGTCTTCAAATGGAAACTATGGGAGAACATGAAAGAGAAAGAAAAATAGAATGGATAGAAAAAGGAAAAGAGACATGAATAAAATAAAAGAATATTTGGCTAGAAAAAAAGAAATAAATTTTAATAATAATAGTAAGCCCAAGTATAGTAATGCACATTCTTAAAGGACGTCAAATTGATTTCACTCAAATATCACAAATTTGAAAAATAGAATTAGGGGATGCATTCAAAATCATGTAAATAATGATCTAATGCACTATAATACTACAATGGAGGATGATGTATCAAAATTTTTCCAAATAATACAACAAAATGAAACATAGATACAAATAAACTCATCAAAAAATCAATTTGAAGGGTCCCTATGAGGCTTGTTCAATCAAATAAGTGGTTTTGAGAAAGAATTAAATCTTAAGGGAAAATAATTAGAGTATGAAAGGGAAAAAAATTCATTCACAACAAAAGTGGATAAATAGTTTAAAAGGTCCTTGAATAAATAGGTAAAGAAGCATGAAGATACTTGTGACAATGTATACATACTATATTATTATATCACTTGGCCATACCTTACACATCAAAATAATAATAGTAAAAGTTTAGAAACTTAACCCAAAATTCTATAGATACCAAGGAAGTAAAATTTTGTGATTAATCTAGATGGATCATAGTGGGAACACATGTATAACCTCATATTACAACACAACCAAGTAAGTGAATATGATATCTAATTGATAGATAAAATGAAGAAACTAGAGGCAGAATAAAACATTTATTTGATGTACTTATATCCAAGCTTCTCCATGATATCAAACATGTGGTAGCCACTCTCATCAATTTGAGTACCATCACTACTACAAAAGGATCCTATAATGAGATCTCAATCTAGGTACAACAAATCCAAAACATGGTGTTAACTTAGGAGAATGAATGTGAACATATCAAACCAACTTACAAATATCTCTTAACATGATTCAAGATATAAGATTTTTTCTTAAGGACAAGACAAAGGATTTGACCCTAGGAGGATGTTGGCAAGGAAAGAACCAAAAATAGAGTAGAATAACTATTATTAGAAGGCCATTGTGGTAGTAATCAATTTCATATTGTACCCTTTGAAGAACAAAAATGAATAAGGACATTGATAAGGACACTTCCCGACACTAATAGAAGGCTATATAAACATCCAATCTCACCACAATGAAGAGAGAGGAGGGAAAAGGAGAAGAAGATATGATATATATGAGTAGATCTATTTTACAGTGCTTATGGATGTATTAAATTAATTAATTTTCATGTTATGCACATGTTAACTACCACACCATTTTTATTTCCTTCTTATTATATCACCCCAGGATTAATTATTTTGACATAAATAATCTTAACCACACGTTTATATCTAATTAGATCAATAATTTAATCTCTATTGAACATTAATGTTTCTATTTTGGCTCACTTGAATTCATAAGACCTATATTATCTAATTGAGAGAGTTGAGGAAGACCTTTGGGGAGTTTATTAGGTAGGGGTTTCTCTCTTGGTCAAACACTTGAATGAATTGACTTAAAAATTATGAATAAGGATCAAAGATAACAAGCATCATAAATGATGCAAACAAGTAATACCATAATCAATGCATCTTGAATGCATTTTATTAAATGATTTTTAGATGTTAGATACCAAATGATCAAATCTGTCAAATGAACTAGGGTTAACCCTTTAATAGAACTCCAAAGATGGCAAGTGAAATATTTGAGACTTCAAGTTGTCACATAACACTTGTACTTGAAAGGGTTATATTAACCCTAAATTTCAACTTAAAATTTTAAAAGATTAGATTCCTTTCTACAAATTATACAAATAATCTAAATCATTTATGCAAATCACATATTTAAACTTGGATGAAAAATGAAAGGATGAAAAAACTAGACTATTCACTATGTTTTTAAATAAAAGTAAGTAAAATTTAAATTACAAATCAAGTTTAAAAAATATTACTTAGACAATTAAAATTAATTAAAAATTAATTTAAAACTATATTATCAACATTACAATAATTGGAGTGGTTCTATTTGGTTGTTGTCTTGCTTTCTCTGATGTTTTTTGCTATTTTGCTTAGTTGAACGGTCTATCTTTCATTCTGTAAAAGGTTTCAAGGCCCTTTCAAAACTCTGCTTATCTAATAAAAAACATTACAATAATTAATTAGTCGATAGACTAAATATAGTGTGAGATTTAAGCCTAAAACAAATTCACACCTGCAAACCACTATTGAATTGTTGAAAAACAAGTTTCAGCTACCATTTGATGGTAAACCATCTACCGTTTAGTTTATTATAATTGTCTAAGTAATGTTTTTTTTTCTTTAAACTTTTTTTGTAATTTAAATTTTACTTACTTTTATTTTTTTTAAATAGTGAATAGTCTATTTAGCTAATAGACTACATATAGTGTGAGATTTGAGCTTGAAACAAGTCTCACACTTGCAAACCACTATTGAGTTGTGAGAAAACAAGTTTTAGCTACCATTTAATGGTAAAAACCTCCAAAATATCAGATAAAAGCCTCTAAAATCTCACTTATAACATAAAACCCAAACAAATATTGATTTGACAACTAGGTGGGAACATTCTATTTCTATTTGTAGTAGTTTTTGTCAATCTGACCGTAAATTCCTTTTTTCATTTGTATTATTTTATGTTTCAAATCTGTATGCGAGTATTTCATACACAATTTATAATCAATAATACTTAATTTCTTTAAGGAAACAATATAGATTTATCTAATTTTATCTCATCTCATTATTTAACACTTATTATTAATTGTTTAATCTAACCACATACAACTAAAATTTGTAACACATAATTTTCTATGGACACAATCCTTAAACCTCCTTTAGATGCAGTGCACGTTAAAATAATTATATAAACAATCTTATAGGAAGTCAAATTGCTCTCCTACAATCATTGACCATCCAGGGAAGCTTGGTAAATGAATTTATTTAAAAACTATTAAAAAAACGCGTGACTCGAAGATATAGGGATAAGATCCACATCAAGATAAAATAACAACAACATTTTAGGATGACCACTGTCACTGCATTAGAGAGGAAGAAACATAGTATTCATTATTTATAAGCATGGAATTTGTTTTTGCCAACCACAGTCATTGAAATTTCACAGCGTTATTACAAGGCAGGCTTGGCGATAGCCTCCACATTCACATACCCCGTCTCCAAAATCATTCATCTCTTCCTCATTTTCTATTTCAACCAATCCATTGTTTGAATAAAACTCTGATTGGCAGCTATTAGATAAGAATCTGATGACACCAGACTCATCCTGAATTTCCATTCCCTGTGATGAACGCTGATGATCCATCACAAACATGGAAATATCAGTTGCACTTTCCTGATAAAGCTGTACCCACCTCTTCTCTGTTTCTTCCCATATCTCTGCTACTTCACAGAATTGCAAATCGCCTTCACAAACGAAACCACAAACCAGCAATTTGTTGTCCACCACACGCCCACTAACGAAATGCTTGGCATGGATCATCTCCCCCACAGCCGCCCACTTCTTCGTCAATGGATCATAAGTTTCCGCCGATTTTAGACAATTGCAGTCCATATAATCTTCAGTCCCATCAGAATTCTCGGCACCCACATCGACAGACTTGTCTCCGCCTGCAACAAATAGTTTACCGTTAACTACTCCGCAGGCAAAATTTGCCCGGGCATCTTTCATGCCCTGCTCACAACTCCAGCGATTTGTTCGGGTGTTGAAGACGCTCACTTTGTTGGTTGCCGGAAAACTCGTACAATTGATGTGCCATTCACAGCCGCCAATTACAAACAGTAGCTCGCCAATTACTGCGCAGCTAAATCCACAGATTGGTATGTGCTCTTCCCTCATTAACGGCATTGGCCGCCACTCTGAATCGTGTGCAGTTGCATTCCTAGCAAACCAGAGGATAGAGGTTCGATTCTCTTGCTCGCACACCACAGCAGTGTAAAGCCAGGATTCCGTTACCTGCAGCCATTTTCTGTGGGCGAAAAGAGCAGGACTTGTTAGGGCATCCCTCCAGGAGAGAGAAACCCTAGACATTGGTTCACAGTAATATTGCCTTGGCACTCTAGCCAGAATTTGCAAGCTCACGTCGTAAGGCAGTCCAGGAATGAGACTTTCCCCCATCTTCTATTCAAACATTGAACTGGCTCATTCCAAGATTCAAACTGCTGTACTTATATACACGCGTATGATGCTACCATAGAATTTTAAAATAATAAAATTAGTTCTAGAAATTAATTTATCAAATGACGCATACACGAAACAAGGTTATTTCTGCATTATTCTATTTTGGAGGTCACTACTCGTTACATCGCATCTAAAACCACACGCGGATTTATCTTAAGGCTGGTCAATCTTGGTAGGAAGGTATAGTACGCTTTCATAATTTTTTTTAATTTTTGTTTATTTATAAGGGTAGGTATTTATATATAATTACAACAATATTTGCAGTAGTTGGTGTATTGTGGTTAGAGTTTACTACTAAGTCAATTAATTTTATTGACTGAATGTATTTAATATTTTAGAGGTATTATAAAATATTTTTATTTAGAACATTAAATATTGCTGGTAAAATATTTGAGAAGCTTCTACTAAATTTATCTAGATCATTGTTGTTTTCTAATATATAATATAGAGTTTGTGTTGAAGGGGGATGTTGGGTTTCATGAAAGTGTATTGTAATCTCTTAAGTTATAGAATAATACATTAATTTAGATATTTGAAAGCTAAGTTTTTTCTAAAAGAGTTCTTCTAGTCATATTGACGTCTTATATTCATGTATGTCTTTTACTGTGATATTTTTATTCTTGGTAAAAATTGTGTAGATTGAATACCTATTATTCATAAGCAATAGTTATAATGTGAAACTTAATATGAACTTTGAAATATATATAAAATTAATGTTATTTAATTAAAAAATTAAAATAAATATAAAAATATCTAAATTTCAAAATATATATTAACTCTTGTAAATGAAATTATTCTTAAACAAGTATTAAATATCTATTATGCATTTGCAAATGAAATTATTCTTAAACAAGTATTAAATATCTATTATGTGTTTTAAAAGTTAAAAAAAAAGGAAAATTCACCGCAAGCAATTCACCGACGGAAAATCAGCAATTCACTGTCAAAAATTCACCGCCAACAATTGCGGCGGTGAATTTTACTTGACAGTGAATTTTCCGTGATGAATTTTCCATGGCCATGAATTTAAAAAAAACATAAAAAATGACAATGATGTTTTAAAAAAATTTAAAAATTATAGATAAAATAAAAATTATTTATACGTTAAAACTTAATATTTATGTATTAGTAAAAAAATATAAGTAAAATTGATACTTTTCTATTTTTTGTATTTGATTTTTTTAAGTATTAAATTTTAAAACGATTAACTAAACAAAATATCTTTTTATTATTAATTTAGAGCTTTAAAAACTTAGTTTTTCCTAAACCTGTAGTGGCTGGCAACATCGGCTCTGTCGTTGTTGTAAGCATGGAAGGTGACGGCGGAGCAACTTTTTATTTTGCATGTAAAGTCGTCATCCGTCGATTTTCCTTGAAATCGGATTGTAAACATCTTGCAAATGTTGTCAAAATTTAAATGTACATTGACGTAGATGCAACCGAGATTTCAAGCTCTTGTTTTTCCACAAGGAGATTTTTTTTCATTTGTCGACTATTTAATTGTTTGAACGTCTTTTTGAAAAAGGAAATTAAAACCCTCCTGATATTTTTCTAAGGATACCAAGAATCTTGTACGTTGGAATGAAGCCAAGGATTGTGAAATTTTAAGGTAGTAATGATAACCATCCTAATTAATATGGTTTACAAATTGGTCTCAAATTTTGGAAATCTTGGTGGAAGGATTGGAAGTTACATCGTAATATTATTGCAAGCCTCATAAAGGTATTCATGATTTTCTCTTCATTTACCCATGGTTCCTAACTTGAATCAATGATGGCATTTGTAGTCTCTATTATTAGTTTATCAATGCAAGTTTCACACCAGTTGGTTTGTTGTGCTTGAGCCAAAGTTGGCCTACTTCACCTAGTGTATTCCTTTTCAAGGTCTCTCCATTGGTTCTAGGTTAATCCATTCAAGTATTTTAGATTGTTAATGTTTTTTCTTGAAGTACATCAAAAGTCTCAAAAACATCTCTTTTAGTTTTGTCTTAGAGCTCAGGATGTTTGGAACTAGATTCATAATTTTTTCAAGCCTTTTAGGCTAGATCCTTTTTCATGTTATATTGTGTTATTAAATGATTGACATCATATTCCATTGAGTACAATTGTATTAGGCATGCTTTCAAGGTATATATTTATTTTACCATCTAAAAGACTAAATAAATCTCTAGCTATACTATGGATTGAAATTTTTTTATTTACAATAAAGCTATTATTTGTTTCAATGTATTATTATAAATTAAATTGCAATAAAATAAATTTTCACTTGAGATTGCTCACCTATAGGTATTCTCATCACTTTAACAATGCCTCTTGTGCTATTGCCAAGGTTCCTTCGACTTGCAACTCCTCTCAGAGTTGGTATCCATATCAAGGAAGTAAAAAAGGATATATTCATTCATCTTGTGGCACTCAAAAGGTTCATTCTTAGTCTTCCTCTCTTTTTGCAATAAGAGATTGTGATTAGTAGGGTTAGTTACAACCTACTATACATTAATCCTTGATTCTCCACCATCTCTTGGTGGTTGAAATATGGGTTGGCCTAGCTTCAACAAGTTTTCTCATTTAGTTCTTGATATTCATGTTCATAGGGATACTAAAGAAAATTCAAGATGGAAATATTAATAAAGATAATGATGGTTTAGACAATCTTATTGTAACTTTAGACCCCATTAATCTATGAGGAAAACTAGATGATTTAAATTCTCCTCCTTCTCATTTTTCCTTTTCTCTCACCACTTGGTGGCTAATGTTTATTTTCTTTATATATGAATGTTCTAGGCTACTACCACATGTATTTTATGGGTGTAACTTTTTCCAACCACCTTTATATTTGTTAATATGTGTAAACACTATTTTATAAATGGTAGTATAGTCACTATTCAAAAATAATATTAATATCTATTTAAAATATTACAAATAAAAAAAAATAGAAAGATTAAAAAAAGATATAACTTTATTTTATTTAGTTAAGAGTTATTCTATTTGTTACATACAAGCTTGGACACATAAATTTTAATTTTAATTTAAGGATTATTTTATTTTATTTATATTTTTTACTTTATTTTTATTTTATTTAAATATACTTTTTTGGTAATACATATGTTTTACTTTTGTATCTTCTAATTTTACTTTTTAAATAGCCACCATTCATTATTTTGGAAACTCTTTTATTTTATTTTGACTTGAAAAGGTATATAAAATATCATATACTTATGTGCTAGTTATGTTACTTTATAATCATTTTGTAAACTATAATATTAATATTTTAATGTCATTACATTTAAAAATTAAATACTATTTGTAAATAGTTTTATTTACATTTTTTATTTCATGTTGTCAACATACAATGCTCCTCCTCCTCCTACCACTATATCTTATGCCTCTTGGAAAAATTAACAAGGATGATAATATATTCTTTAACTAAGTTATCCATAAATTTGTAAAATCCTTAGATAACTCAACTTTAACTAACTATTTTGTTACTCATTTAACCTTAAAAACAACTTAAAAGAAAGAAAACATTCTAATTCAAATATGTATTTACTCAACATGTTGTAATCAACTTAGTGTAAAGATAGAGGTCCTATATTTACATAAATGAGTTATTTCTAAGAAAAAAAAAACTTGCCATTACATATATTATTCCTTTCTATGAACAATATAATATATATTGAATTGAATGTATAAGAACTATTAGGAAAATAATACAAGTTGTTCAAACCATTTCAAACATAATTCCACGGGACAAAAGCATGAATACAAGCTTAAAAAATAACCATATGCAAAGATCAAATACATACCACAAGATACCACAATATATACCCTAGAAAAATCCTTGAGGGGGAAAACTTGGCCTCCATAAATATCCATACTAAATGTATTATTGAGAAAAGATAAACTATAGTACACTTATAGAGTCTCAATGAATGCTTCACCAAGCTCCTCAAATGCATCCTCCATGTGTCTAAGAATGTATCTACATATCTAATGTAATTATTTATAATGCACTATTAAGAAGAGAGCTCAATTCGATGAAAACCAAGGTCCTTACCACTAAACATGTTCTTTCTTTTACTTAATCAGTCACACAAATACAACCAAGTGGTAAGGTAAAACCATATGCCTCAAAACCATGAGTACACAAAACAATTCCTACATTTACCTTTTGGTATTAAGTTTCTCAATATTAAATTATTTTCTCATGTGCAACCCACATATAAAATATCTAACCAATGTTACATACAACTTTATAAGTGGACCCAAAGAAATGTTTAATATGGCTAAACACATCATGTAATGATGCACAGCATAAATAAATATTTATTTTACATAGTTAAAATAATTCATTCTTGTAAGGTGTACAAAAGTATATTTCTAACAAGAACTAATATGAACATATAATTCAAATTTGCAAGTGGAAATAGACATTCAAAAAAATTAGTAGTATCTTGGACATGTATGCTAGGAAAAAGAGAATTTTTTCTTCTCAACAAACTATAGCTTGTGATTTTTTATAATATACAACAAAAGATAAAGGGGCATGTAGTTCCAACCCAAATCTATAATCAATCTTATTGAGTGAACCCATTTAATATTTCTTGAAGTGTTTTAAAATACATTCCACACTATACTTTAGCATTAAATGCTTGTGCTCACATGACGTATTTAATATTTTTCTTAAAAACCTAAATGTTGGTGGCAAAGTTGTTGGAAAGATTCTATAAAACTTATCTCTTGTTATTTATTTCTTATCTATAATATAGGGTTTGGGTAGGATGTTATTAGGATTTTATTTCTATTATTTTTTCTTGATTCATGATTGATTGTGGGGTTCTCATAAAATAATTTGGAGTTTGGAAGTATTGTTTAATCTTTCCATTAATTTAGTAATATATTACTTCAAATTTTTGAAGATTGAGTTTTTATTTTATTTTAAATTTAGGTTATTTTTATTTTAAATTTAGGTTATATTTGTGTCTCATACTCCTCTATATGTGTTCTATTGTCTATTTTCATTATTAATATTAGCAAGGGAGAGTAGTTGATCATACTGTTGCAAGAGTTTTGCCCTTGGTCTCCTTGTGCTATGCAAAATGATACTTGGATTTGAGACATGGCTTAACCACATCCTATGGATCTTGGATCTTGTATAAATCTGGTGATTGTATTGGGCATTGATAGGTTGATCTTTTGGTACAATGACAACCTCCTATGAAATAATTGGTATCATATCCAAGGTCACAAGTTCGAACCCCTCGCTTGCGCTGGGGAGGGATTGTTGCCAGAGTTTTTCCATTCTAGTCTCCTTTTGTTGTGCAACACAATGTTTGGGTTCATGGCATGGCTTAACCACCTCCTGTGGATCTTGGATCTTGTATAAATCTAGCAGTTATATCAGCCATTGATAGGTCAATATTTTGGTGCAACAATAGGAACCTAAACATACAAGGTTTTTTGAGTTGAAGAAATATGATAGAGATCAACCTCTAGAGGAAATCTTAGAGGGAACACTCAAGTTCTCATAGGGATTCTCTTGAGCCATGAAAACCTTTTCATAATTGATGATGAAGGCCTAGAAAATATCTAGTAGCTCTTTAAGAATGTGTTGGCCTTCCTTGATCTGCTTGATACCATAAAAAGTATACATAGCATGGAGAGATTCAAAAAGGTATTTTGAAGCCATATCTCCAACTTTAAGCTAATGAAGTTTGTCTTTGATTTGGGAACCTCTAGTAGAGTGGTTTTCTACTATCTATTTTTTATGCCTTAGCTCTACCAGCTAAACCTAAAAATTAGGGGAGAAAGGGTTGGCTACAGGTTATTCCATGGAATGGTAGAGATATGAGGTGGTAGCCTCATATGAATCCCTCCTAAATATAGCTATCTAGTAACCATAGATGCAGAGGAAATAAGAAGTACACTAAATATTTCTATTCCACCATGAATTTTACCTATTTGGGTCAGTAGGATGGCATTCAAGATTCAACATCTTCTTAATATAGGCTAGCATGGGTTGATGAATCATCAAGGAATTATTTAAAAAGATAGAATTGAAAGGTTGGATCAAACCCACTTTCCACTTAATATGAAACTTAATGGGAAAGTTGTCAGATAAGGTCACATCTAGCAGTGGCATCACTAGGAGAGAGAAGTAAATAGAAAAGGGAAAAGATATTATGTAGAGATCATCACAAGTGGTATTTGAGCCTGATCACCTTTTCTTTTAGTTGTGGGTTGTTGGGTTTTTTAAATTAATCTAGATTTGGTTGGGAGCTTGTGAAGAAGATACATTGTGATCTTTTTGTAGGAATTTTCAAATAGAAAGTTCAATAAGGAGAATAGAGGTGGATAAATTTTTTGGAAATAATTTTGAGATATGGAAGCTAAATATGGAGGATCTTTTGATAGATAAAGATCTATGAGATGTTATTTATGAGAATGTTTCAAGGCCCACAAATCCTACTTTTTCTACTCAATATGATGTTATGGACCATAAAGCCAAGGTTCTAATCAAATTGTGCTTGATAGACTCTATTTTAACCAATGTCCATGAAGATTCCTCGAAATAGAATATTTGGAAGAAATTTCATGAGATATATCAAGCAAAATTTTTAGAGAACAATATTTTCTTGAGGAAGAAATTATATTCCTCTAATGGAAGAGGGTGGAAAAATTACATACCACATAGAAGCATTCAATATGTTGGTGGATCAATTGGCATCAACTGGTATCAAAATGGATGAGGAGGAGAAATGTTAGATCTTTCTTTGTGGTTTCCCTGATTCATGGGATTATTTTTCTATGGCTATCAAGAGTACTTATGTTAGCTTGAAGACTGAAGATGTGGTGGGTTCTTTGGTTTTTGAAGAGATGAGGAGAAAAGTATCCAAATTAGTGCCAAGGAGGACCTAAATTTTCATGGAAGACCTAAGTAAAAAGGTATGAAGAATTAGAAGCATGATAAATTCAAGTCCAAGGGGAGATCCAAATCTCTTGGAAATCCCAAAGTTATTTTTTATAACTATGGTAAGCCTAGACATATTTGTAAGGACTACAAAGAAGAAAAGAAGAACAAAAAGAAGAGATTTGATTATGATTATGAATCTAAGAAATAAGATGATGATGAATTCATTGTATCTTTGGATACTTATGAAAGTAATGATGCATGGTCAATTGACTCAAGTGCATCTTTCCATATGACCTCTAATAGCTTAGTTTTCTAAATATGAAGAATTTGATAGAAGTAAGGTGTACTTGGATGATGATTTGCATTTAAATATTGTTGGTTATGGTAAAGTTAGAACCAAGTTTCCTAATGGTACAATAATTTTTTTAATGGTACATTGCATATTCTTGGATTAACATAAAATATATTATATGTGAGTAAACTAATAGATGCAGATGTGTAGGTAGTATTTTTTGATGCATGATGCAAGATGGTTAGAGGTACTAGAGTGATTGCTATAAATGTTAGATTTGGAACATTTTATAAGATTTATGCATACATTGTTGCATATAATAACAATTATGTGAAAAAAAAATTATCGACTTTGTTGGAAGAGGTGAGGGTTTCATCTTCAGTGGATGGTTGAGGCTTTTGGGTACCCATGGGTGCTATTTCTTCTAAATCAAAGCTACTTATAGAAAATAATATGTTATGGCACTAGAGACTAGGCCACATTGAAGAAAATGGTCTAAGGACATTGAAGAATAAAAAACTTTTTGAAGGGTTGACTTATTGTAATATTAATTTTTATTATTATGAGTATTGCATTTATAGAAAACAAAACTACATTAAGTTTTACTCAATTTTTCATAAATCTTGTGGTGTATTAGATCTTATTCATTCTGATGTATTTGGTCCTATAGATGTTCCTTTGATTGAAAAATCAACATATTATATTGTATTTACTAATGATTATAGTATAAATACATGGGTATACTTTCTAAAGAGCAAATTTGGAGTTTTTAATCATTTTTAAAGAATTTAAAAGCAATTATTGAGTTGTAGACTATAAAGAAAATAATTTTTTTAAGGATTGATAATAGTGGTGAATCTATTAAACTATATACTTTAATTGTACCACCAAAACCATATGAAGCATCCATTTAGGTTGCTACTAAGAATAATTTAACTTCTAGTCTTTTATCTTAAGGATCTCAACATATGGAGGTTCAAGACATGTTGAGCACATAATGATAAGAAGGAAAGGAAAGATGATAGATTGGAAAGAGAAAATAAAAATGACAAAGTGACAAAATAAATTGAGTAAAAAATTATATATCCTTCAATCTAGATAAGAATGGTAGAGTGAAATAAACCGCATAAAAAACTAAAGGATATTAGAGAGGACAAGTTTTTATAGTATAACCAACTCTCCATAGAAATAAATAATGATATATAAGAAGAATTGCATAAAGGAAAAATAGCTATACTAAAGAAACCACTAAAAGAAACAAAGAGTAGAAAGAGGAAGCAAGTAGATGTAGAAATAATTCACATAGAGGAGAGACCATCACAAGCCAAAATGCTAGTAGAAGAAACTTTAGAGGCCCTATTATAAATGAGCTTTGAGAATAAGAAATAAACATGTAGAGAAAAAAAGAGTAGTAGAAAAATAAGGCACAAAGAAAATTGGTCTAATATTACAATATCTAAGAAATAGAAGAGGAAGAAACTCAAAAAGAAGAATGACTATAAAAGAGAACAAGATATAAAGTAGGACAAGAGAAGAACCAAGAACCTACTTTTGACAAGAAGATATTGCTATTAGAACTTTGTAAACAACTAGTGAGCCAATGGAGGTAGCTCATGATTACTCTACTATTACCACAACTAATAAATAGTTTATATTCTAAGAAACACTTGATCTCATCACTCTAAACCCATACTTCATAGAAGATATTACTAAGGGATTTCTAAGGGAATTAAAAATAATTCTACAAAATTAATGTCATTGTATATAAAGGATTTTTTTCAAGAGAGAGGTATCACTAAAACTGAAAGCAGTGGCCAAAGATTTATAACCCTCTCAAAAAAAATATAGTATCTATAAGATTGGGAATTGAGAATAAAACTTAAGGAATGTACATCTTAATTCAAAATATGGATACTAAAAATATTCAACATAATCTCTATGATGTTAGTGTGGTAGCTTTGAAATGATCTTATAATAAGGTTGTAGAAATTGAAAAAATATAAAAGAAGAAATCAAACTCTACTACAAAACCATGATGTTAATCACACAAGGCCAAAAGTTAATGGATTAATAGGATTTACCTTAAAACCCAATAAACAAAGATAACTAACATAAAGGGGTCAAATATATAAAAAAATAAACTCTAAGAGAACAAACCAAAAAGGGACTTCTCCAAAAAATAAGAAAGAATATGCAGAGTCTTTAGAAGGAAACTATGAGAGAATATGAAGAGTCTTCAAAAGGAAACTATGAGAGAATACGAAAGAGAAAGAAAAATAGAATGGATAGAATAAGGAAAAGAGACAAAAATTATAGTTAGTCACTTTGTCAAAAAATTGGTGGGTGACTGACATGAATAAAGTAAATGAATATTTGGCTAGAAAAAAGTAATAAATTTTAATAGTAATAGAAAGCCCTAATATAGTAATGAACAGTCTTAAAGGGCCTAAAACTGATTTCACTCAAAATATCACTAATTTAAAAAATGAAATCAGGGGATGCATACAAAATGATGCAAAAAATGATCTAATACTCTAGAATACTACAATGGTGGATGATGTATTGAAAATTCTCCAAATAATACAACAAAATTAAAAATAGATACAAATAGACTCATCAACAACAACTCTTGATTTGAAGGGGTCAAATGAGGCTTGATCAATAAAATAAGTGCTTTGGAGAAAGAATTAAATCTTAAGGGAAAAGTAATTAGAGAGTATGAAAAGGAAAAAATAATTCATTCAGAACAAAAGTAGATAAATACTTTAAAAGGTCCTTGGATCAATAGGGAAAGAATCTTGAAGTTACTTATGACAATGTCTACACACTATATTAGTATTATATCACTTGGTCATAGGTTATACATCAAAACAATAATAAAAAGATTAGAAAATCCCTAAATTTGATAGATATCAAGGAAGTAAAATTTTGTGATTAATCTAGATGGATCATAGTGGAAATAAGTGTATAAATTCAGATTACAACACAACCAAGTAAGTGAATATGAGATCCAATTGATAGATAAAATGAAGAAATTAGAGATGGGATAGAGTATTTATTTGAAACTTATATCTAAGCTTCTCCATGATATCAAACATGTGGTTGCCTCTCTAATCGATTTGACTACCATCACTACTGCAAAAAGATCCTATAATGAGATCTCAATCTAGGTACAATGAATCAAGAAAATGGTGTTAACTTAGGAAAATGAATGTGAACATATCAAACCAACTTACAAATATCTCTTACCATGATTCAATGTATAAGATTTTTTTTTTAGGACAAGACAAAGGATTTGACCTTAGGAAGATATTGGCAAGGAAAGAACCAAAAATAGAGTTGAATAACTATCATTAGATTCTTCGGGGCATTTCATGCCCTCAAAGGTCCCTATTTATTAAGGCTTATGGAGTTTCAAATCATCTTCCTTCATCTCACACTTGCTTTAGCTTTAAATTTACTTTAATATTTTAGGTTTCTGCTATGATTTTTTGCATTTCTCTGTAATCTTTCTTCTATGTTTTTAATAAAGTGTTTTTAGTGGCCTTGCCACTTTTATCAAAAATAAAAATCATTAGAAGGTCATTGTGACAACAATCAATGACATATTGTACCCTTTAAAGAACAAATTTATACATAAGGACATGGGTAACGACACTCCCAACACTAATAGAAGGCTTTTAAGCATCCAACCTCACCAAAACAAAGAGAGAGGAGGGTAAATGAGGAGAAGATGATATATAGATATAATAGAGAAATAAATTAGTATTGTAATAGAAGCTATCCAAGCATATGTGATATATATATTAGTAAAGAATGTACATTATGTAATGGATATGATATAAATATGAGTAGACCTATTTTACAATGCCTATGAATGTATAAAATTACCTAATCTTCTTTTTATGCACATGTTAACTACCACACCATTTTTATTTCCTTCTTATTGCATCACCCTAGGATTAATTCTTTGGACATAAGTAATATAAACCACATGTTCATATTTGGTTAGATTGATTAATTTAATCTCTATTAAACATTGATGTTTTCATTTTGGTTCACTTGAATTCCTAAGACATATGTTATCTAATTGAGAGAGTTGAGGAAGACCTTTGGGGGGTTTGTGAGGTAGGTGCTTTCTCCCTTGGTCAAACACTTGGATGAATTGACTTAATAATTATGAACAAGGACCAAAGATAACAAGCATATTAATGATGCAAAGGAGTAATAACTTTATGAATGCATCTTTAATGCACTTTATGAAATGATTTTTAGGTGTTAGGTACTAAATGATCAAGTCTCACAAATAAACTAGGGTTAGCCCTTTAACAAAACTCCAAAGATGGTAAGTGAAATATTTGTGACTTTAAGTTGTCGCATAACAACTACTTGTAAAGATTAGATTAAACCTAAATTTCAACCTAAAATTTAAAAGAATTGAATTCTTTTCCACAAATTATACAAATAATCTAAATCATTTATACAAATCACATATTTAAACTTGAATAAAAATGAAATCTGATGAAAAAACTAAACTGTTCACTAGAAAAATTATAAATAAAAGTAAATAAAATTTAAATTACACATCAATTTTTTTTAAAAATACATTACTTATACAATTATAATAAATTAAAAAGTTATTAAAAAAACTATATTATCAACATTACAATAATTAATTAAAATAATAATGCGCTTGACAAGGTAACGAGGTCATCGTTTAGACTACACCAAGGCTCATATAAACAATCTTATAGGATGTCAAATTGCTCTCCTACAATCATTGACCATCCACGGAAGCTTGTTAAATGAATTTATTTTAAAACTATTAAAAAAGGCGTGACTGAAAGATATAGGAATAAGATCTACAACACAGAATGATCAAGATAAAATAACGACATCATTTTAGGGTGACCACTTTCACTGCATTAGAGAGGAAGAAACATAGTATTCATTATTTATAAGCATTGAATTTGTTTTCGCCAACCACAGAGTCATTGAAATCTCACAGCGCTATTACAAGGCAGGCTTGGCGATAGCCTCCACATTCACATAACCCGTCTCCAAAATCATTTACCTCTTCCTCATTTTTTATTTCAACCAATCCATTGTTTGCATAAAACTCTGGTTGGCAGCTATTAGACAATGATCTGATGACACCAGACTCATCCTGAATTTCCATTCCCTGTGAAGAAGGCTGATGATCCATCTCAAACATGGAAATATCAGTTGCACTTTCCTGATAAACGTGTACCCACCTCTTCTCTGTTTCTTCCCATATCTCTGCTACTTCACAGAACTGCAAATCCCCTTCACAAACGAATCCACAAACCAACAATTTGTTGTCCACCACACGCCCACTAACGAAATGCTTGGCATGGATCATCTCCCCCACACTCGCCCACTTCTTCGTCAATGGATCGTAAGTTTCCGCCGATTTTAGACAATTGCAGTCCGTATTATCCTCCATCCCATCAGAATTCTGGGCACCCACATCAATAGACTTGTCTCCGCCTGCAATAAATAGTTTACCGTTAACTACTCCGCAGGCAAAATTTGCCCGGGCATCTTTCATGCCCTGCTCGCAACTCCAGCGATTTGTTCGGGCGTTGAAGACGCTCACTTTGTTGGCCGCCAATTACAAACAGTAGCTCGCCAATTACTGCGCAGCTAAATCCGCAGATTGGCCTGTGCTCTTCCCTCATTAACGGCATCGGCCGCCACTCTGAATCCTGTGCAGTTGCATTCCTGGCAAACCAGAGAATAGAGATTCGATTCTCTTGCTCGCACACCACAGCAGTGTAAAGCCAGGATTCCGTTACCTGCAGCCATTTTCTGTGGGCGAAAAGAGCAGGACTTGTTAGGGCATCCCTCCAGGAGAGAGAAACCCTAGACATTGGTTTACAGTAATATTGCCTTGGCACTCTAGCCAGAATTTGCAAGCTCACGTCGTAAGGCAATCCAGGAAAGAGACTTTCCTCCATCTTCTATTCAATCACTGAACGGGCTCATTCCAACATTCCAACTGCTGTACTTAGATACACGCGTATGAATGTACGATAGAATTTTAAAATAAGAAAATTAATTCTAGAAACTATTTTATCAAATGACCGGTTACTTCTATGAAGACGTTTTGCGATATCATCGAAGGTATCTTGAGATAGAGTGATAGTGCCGAATCCGCGTGTGGTTTTAGATTCGATGTAGTGGCTGGCAACATCGAGTCTGCCGTTGTAGGCATGGAAGGTGACGGTTATCTTATGTTGTACGAGGCAGAATAACTTTTTATTTTGCATGTAAAGTCGTCGTTCGTCGATTTTCCTTAGAATCGGATTGTAAGCATCTTGCAAATGTCGTCGTACACTGACGTACATGCTCCTGAAATTTCAAGCTCTCCTTTGTCCACAAGGAGATTCTTTTTTCATTTGTCGACTATTTAATTGTTTGAACGTCTTTTTCCACCATTAAGTTGGAATTTTACGTTACTATCTGTTGCTGGATATGTAATACAAATTGTTCATAGAGAGGAATGATTATGTAGCGACAGGTTTATTTCTTTTTTGGGAAAGAATTCGGTTATATAAAAGAGATTAGCACCACGGCTTTCTGGAAATGAGTTGATTGGATTGTTCAATATTACGCAGAAATCTTTCTTGGTAAACACATAATTTTAACTCCTAAAAACTTGGGTTTTGACAATCGTTTTGGAACGAGATTCAGTTATATCTTAAAACACAGTAAACAGTGTGAACTCTTGGAACATTTAACTCAATTTCATAGATTGATACAAAAGAATGCATTTTATTATATTTTCTATTTCTACTTTTAATTTTTGTATGTTATTATTTTAAAAATGTAGCTATTTTATTTGATTTTGTTATATAAATACTAAATATTAAAAATTTAGGAGATTAATTTGGAATGGGATTGGTTTTCACATCCTCCTTCTTATTAAAGGGTCAATTCAAGTTCAAGGAATCTTTGTAATGAAAAGTATTTCCAATTCAAGAAGCTATAAAAGCTTAGCTTCTCTAGAATGACACTAATTTTCATTAGTATTTCCATCAACTAGAAAAATATTTGGTGCTACCTTATTCTACAATTTTAAAATTGTCCTCTCGCAAAAACCTTTTGGCTCCATGCTTTGAGAATTTTTCAAAAAGACAATTAAGACCTTTGCTGATATTTTTCTAAGGTTACCAAGAATTTTATATGTTGGAATGAAGCCATGCATAAATTTCACCTTTTCAGTTATCATTGTGAAGCTCTTAAGGTAGTAATGATAGTCATCCTAGCTAATATGGTTCACAAATTGGTCCCAAATTTTGTAAACCTTGGTGGAAGGATTAGAAGTTGCATCTTGACACTATTACAAGCCTCACAAAAGATATTCATGATTTTCTCTCCATTTACCTATGGTTCCTAATTTGAATCAATGATTGCATTTGTAGTCTCTATTATTAGTTTATCAATGAAGGTTTCACACCATTTGGTTTGTTGTTCTTGAGCCAAAGTTGGCCCACTTTACCTAGTGTATTCCTTTTCAAGGTCTCTCCAGTGGTCCTTGGTTAATCCATTCAAGTACTTTAGATCGTCAATGTTTATTCTCAGTGTACAAAAAAACTATGTCAAAAATATTTTTTTGTTTTGTCTTAGAGCTCAAGATGTTTGGAACTAGATCCATTATTTTTTCAAGCCTTTTAGGCTAGATCCCCCTTCATGATATATGGTGTTATTAGATGATTGAAATCATATTCCCTTGAGTACAATCGTATTTGACATGCTTTCAAGGTAGATATTATTTTTAGCATCTAAAAACATTAAAAGAATCTTTGTATACTATGGATTACATTTTTTTATTTACAATAAAGCTATCATTTGTTCCAATGTATTGTTATAAATTAAATTGCAATAAAATAAATTTGCACTTGAGGTTGCTCTCCTATCGGTATTCTCTTCACTTTAACAATGCCTCTTGTGCTATTGTCAAGGTTCCTTCAACTTGCAACTCCTCTCAGGGTTGGTCTCCATATCAAGGGAGTCAACAAGGACATATTCATTCATCTCATGACACTCAAAAGGCTCACTCTTAGTCTTCCCCTCTTTTTGCAAAAAGAGATTTTGATTAGTGGGGTTAGTTACAACCTACTACACATTAATCCACTTCTCCACCATCTCTTGGTGACTAAAATTTAGGTTGGCCTAGCTTCAACAAGTTTTCTCATTTAGTTCATGATATTCGTGTTCATAGCGATACTAAAAAAATTCAAGATGAAAATATTAACAAAGATAATGATGGTTTAGGCACTCCTATTATGACTTTAGACATCATTAATGTATGAGAAAAAGTAGATGATCGAAATTCTCCTCCTCATTTGGCATTTTGTCTCACCACTTAGTGTCTAATGTTTATTTTCTTTATATTTGAATGTTCTAAGATACTACCTCATATGTATTTTATGGGTGTAACTTTTTCCAACCACCTTTAAATATTTTTTAATATGTGGAAAACTATTTTCTAAGTGGTAGTATAGTCACTATTCAAAAATAATATTAATATTTTTTAAAAATATTACAAATAAACAAATAAATAAATAGATAGATGAAAAAAAGATATTATTTTATTTTATTTAGTTAAGAGTTATTTTATTTGTTACATACATAGTGTGACACATAAATTTTAATTTTAACTTAAGAATTATTTTATTTTATTTATAATTTTTACTTTATCTAAAGTTTTCTTTTGGTAATACACAAGTTTTACTTCTATATCTTTTAATTTTACTTTTGAAAATGTCATCGCTCATTATTTTGGAAACTCTTTTATTTTATTTTGACTTGAAAAAATCTAGAAATATCATATACTTACATGTTACATATGTTTCTTTATAATCATTTTATAAATTATAAATATTAATGTTGATGCCTAAAAATGCTAAGCAACAGCCTTATGGGAAACTCAATTAATGGGGGGACCAATTGCGCTAAACTAAGTAACCTCTGGGTATTTTAAAGAAGTTGACTCCTTCTATATTTGGGGGGTTGACTGTGTGAGCACCTACAAATCTGCACAAAGTTTAAACTCCAACACTAATTAGCAATTGGTTAGTTCATGCAAATACAAATTTACAAATACTCCTATGAAATAATGCATCATACTTCATGAGCAAAATGAAATAGCAACAAAAACCAAAAAAGCTTAGAGAAGCACAAAGCACACCTATTCCATAGTGGATTGGTGTCATTTTGTTCTAAAAAGTGACCCTTTCCCAACCCTTGACAAGTCAAATGATGAAGATTGTTGAAAATTCTATGAAGTGGACAAAATTAGCTCTCAATGTGAAGAGAGTAACTTTGCATGAAAATTGTCGATGATGAGAATGAAGGATAGCCTCTCCATTTATAGAAGATTTTGATGAGAGAAGAGGCCAAAGGGGTGAATGTGGGACAAAAACCCAACCAATAGGAAGGCGCCACTTGTCACCATGTGAATGGGCCAAGGATGTGCAAGTTTTGATGAATGTGAAAATAAATGACATTAGGTGCCCTTTTCAAATTTGAAATTTGGCTTGTTGGAGGGAGAAGAAGGGGTCTTAAATGCCAAGTGGGTGACATGTAAGAGGGGAGTTAATGCTATGTTGGAAGGGACAAGTCATTTGAGAGGGAAATTTGAAATGAGGGAATATTCCTCATTTATGCCATGTTGATGAAAAATGAAGATTTAATAAATGAATTAATTGATTTATTTTTGCAAGTGGGAAAATCTAGAGGATGGGACTTGCATGAGATTAAATTAATCAGGATTAGATTAATTTAATGAGGGATTAGATGATTTGACTTTTTGACTTAGATTTATGGAGTGAAATAAATCAAAAGGAGAAGAAATTGATAAAGATTTGATTACACAAGGATTTGATTTATTTAATCAAAGAGGATGATGTTAGTGGTTTTAATTAAATAAGTTTGATTTTAGAACTTTAGAAATTAATTAAATAAGATTGGTTTATTTAATTAAAGAGGGACCTTAAGATTGATTTATGATTTAATTAAGTAAAATTGATTGATTTGATTAATAGAGTAATTGAGATGGATTAATTAAATGGTTAATAGAGGGGTGATTATAGAATAATTGAAGTTAGTTGATCAGGATATTTTTCATGTCTACGGTTGGAAAGGGAAAAGGAAGCAGATATATAAAATAAAGATCTAACCTAAGGCGATGTGCCAAGATGTAAGTTAGTAGGCACGAAAAATCTTCCCTTTTGATGAGATTTAAGGGCCCATTCGACAATTTGCATGTCCAAAAATAACAAAAAGCATAGATGAAAAACCCAAGAAGTCTATTAAATAACATAAAATAATTTCCATACACATTCACTAAAAAGAAGAGTCCAAGACATGGTATGAATCAACAAACTTATATAGAAATTATAGAAGTTATGCACATAAACTACTCAATACAATAACAACACAGTATAATGTTTTTTCAACAAACTAAGAAACAAAAAGGCTGAACAAAAATGGCCTTGCAACAAGTAGTGGTACTTTTTGGTACAAATGCAAAGGATGTGGTAGCTCTAATATAGGTAATGAATATAGTTAATGTAGACATTACCTTTCATCAACATGAGCTACCTCCTTTGGAAATGAGAAAGAGAAATGATTCATTCATGATAATAGCCACCTATGATGGGTGGGAAAAAAAAGAATCCTTGTTGATAATGGTTCTTCTCTTAATGTGTGTAGTGTGACCCTTTTGGATAAACTAGGCATGGATAAATTAATAATTCAACTTGACTTATTGTCAATTTGAGGATTTGACAATATAGGAAAGTAACCACTTGGTGTAATTACTTTTCCTCTTACAGTTAGAAATGATACCTTGCAAACTCCTATTTAGGTCATGCCTGATAATATTTCATACAATATTCTTTTAGAGTGACCTTGGATTCAAGAGATGCATGTGGTACCTTCAACCCTTCATTGCATAATGAAGTATGTCTATAACGACAAAGTATACCAAATTGAAATAGACCTTGAGCATGAAAGTTGCTTACAAGTTGAAAAAGGAATGACAAGTCCTCTAAACACATAAATTCCAACATCAAACATAGTACCTATGGAAGAAGATAAACAAGATAGGGAAACAATGTCAAAGTTATTAGAAGATGATTGGGGTTCCTTGGAGTTCACACCTTCGTTTATGGGAGAATAAATAATCACTACAAAAGAAACTGAAAAACAAAAGCAACCAATGGTGATGTGAATGTAGAACTCATAAGAAAATTCACAAGCATCTACCTCATCCACTATTGAAGATAACACAAGCTATACAACAAACTTTGATGAGATAGACTATCAACAACCACCAAATGTGAAAGAAATGGAGAGACTTTATGGAAAAGGGTTATGAGTTCATGAAACAACTTCGTTATAATGGAAAAGGATGTGGAAAGAAAGAACAAGGTATCCAAGTTCCTATAGAGCCTAACAAACAAGAAACAATAAATGGTTTGGGATATTGTCCTTCTAAAATAACGCAAGTAATGAAAATACCTTCACTAAACATCAACACCATCATGTGTAATCCTAAAACAACCCTCATCTTGAAGCATCCAAAATTGATTGAAACAACTTGCGAAGCATCATTAGAATTCTTTGAAGATTATGAGACCTTGAAAGAAATTCTAGGAGTTTATGACAAACCATTTACTCCTAAAAAGAAACAGGTTACATGTGCTATGATTAGTACTAAGTAAAAATATGAAGAAGATGAAAGTAATGAGGTTGATAGGAACAACAAAGCATACAACCCTAAATTTCCAAAACAAAATGCACTTCCTATAGGAGATACAATTGATGTATACTAATGAACATTAACAATGAAGAAAAAGTGATAAAGATAGGAAAATTCCTTGATGATGATGAAGAAGAAGACCATGCAACCTTGCTTCATGACTTTCCTAAACTTTCCACTTGGAATTATTTGGATATGTCAGGAATTGGTCCTAATATTGTAACACACAACATAGTCCTCACTGAAAATGCTAAACCCGTTGGACAAAAGATATGAAAGATGAATCCTAAAATAGCCTTTCTAGTTTTAAGGTCAAGATTGAGAAACTTCTTGAAGCTGGTTTTATACGTCCTATAGATTATTCTCCTTGGATCTTGAACATTTTTGCAATCACAAAATTAAATAATTGTATTAGGATGTGCATGGAATTTCATGATTTGAATAAAGCATCTTGAAAAGATGACTTCCCCCTTCCTAATATTGAAATAATAGTGGAATCGATTGTGGGACATGCTTTATTTTCATTCATGGATGGATTTTCTGGATACAATCAAATATTTATCAAACCTCAATATCAATACAAAACAACATTTTACCACAGCTCTGGGAACATTATATTGGGTAATGATGGCTTTTGGATTAAAGAGTGTAGGCGCAACATATCAAAGAGCTATGACATTGATATTTCATGATTACATACATAATATTTTGGAAGATTATGTCGATGAAATTCTATTCAAATCTTTAACCCGACAAGAAAATGTGAATATCCTTCCAAAAATATTTGAGAGAATGTGAAAATACAACATGAGATTGAATCTAAGAAAATGTGTGCCTTTGGTGTAGATAGTGGAAATTTTTTAGGTTTTAATGTATCTCATAGAGGCATTGAGGTGGACATGAAGAAAATTGATGCTATAGTTAACATGCCACCTAATAGAAATGTTTCTCAATTACACACTCTACAAGGAAGAATCCAAGCTATCCATCGTTTTGTAGCATCGGGCTAGCATATTAAACATTATGTTTCACACATCTCCTTAAGAAAGAGGTTCAATTTAATTGGAATGATAATTATAAATAGGCTTTTGAGAGTTTGAAATATTATCTTATCACTCCACCTATTTTACAATTGCTATGCAAGACAAACCATTTATCTTTTATATGATAGTATTGACCCATGCTCTCATAGAATTGCTAGCTCAATAAGGAAAAAATGGTAAAAAACATTTTGTTCATTACATTAGCCAAACTCTAATTGATGATGAGAAACAATACTCAATGATAGAGAAACAATTTTTGTATCTTGTATTCGCTACTAGTAAATTGAGACATCACCTATTAAATGCTAAAATACATGTGATGATGAAATTTGATCCTTTAAAACATATTTTCACTAAAACAGATTTATCAAGATGCTTAGCTAAGTGGGTTATGTTGTTAACTAAGTTTGACCTTAATTTTGTTTCACAAAAGAAATTAAAAGACAATCCTTGACTGACCAACTAGTAGATGCTCCTTATCCTTTAGCATTACCTAATAATGATTCATTCCTTAAGGATAATGTGTTGACAATTGAAACTAATACATGGGAGTTATATTTTGATGGATCTAAGTGCAGAACTAGCTTCGGTGTGGGGGTTATACTAATCCTGCCTGCGGGAAAGCCTATTCCCTTTTCTTATTTCTTAAACTTCCTATGTACAAACAACACCACTGAGTATGAAGCATTTCTTACCAAACTACACACAACTTTAATTATGGTCCTCTTGAGATATTAAGATATTTGATGATTCACAATTAGTCATTAAACAAATAAATGGAGCGTATCAAGTGAAACATGACAAGTTATCAAAATACAAGGATATCACAATGACTTTTCTAGACAAGTTTGATTTGTACACCATTGACAATATCCCACGAAAAAGATAATCAACATGTGGATGCAATGGCGAGTGAAACCTCCCTTATATCACCACAAAACCCTTCAAAATACTTCACATTTATTGTATATACAGTTATGAAACCATCGATAGAAGATAAGATGGAAGAAGTAAATTATCAGCCACCATGGAAAACTCTAGTGAATGGTACACATCGATATTCAATCATTTAAAATATGGTACCTTTCCTGAGTCGACAATTAAGAACACTCATGCCCGCCTTTGAAAGATTGCATCTAGATATATAATTCTTGTTGATGTGTTGTATCAAAGATCCTCTGATGGTCTCTTACTTAGATGTCTAAAATAATCTAAAATACCCATCGCAGTTGAACAAGCTCATGTAGGTGCTTGTGGAGGTCATTTTGGAGGATGAACATTGTGCAAAAACTAATCCACATAGTATACTATTAGAGACATATGGAACAAGATTTCTTTACATATGCTAAAAGATTCCACAAATTTCAAGAACATAACAATATGATTTATGCTCTTACCTCTAAACTTTGTTTTGAAGTTCCTATTTTTCCCTTTTTAGTATGGGGTTTGGACCTTATTGGAAAATTTTCACCACCTTCCTCTATTGGGAATACATTCATAATCACTACAACAATCTATTTCACAAAATTGGTAGAAGCTATTCCCGTTCGTTCAACAACTATCGAGGCGATATGTCATTTCATATCAGAACACATTATTGCTTTCTTTGGACTTCCTTCCATGTTAATTTCAGACAATGGGACCTTATTCAAGAATAATTACATGAAGAAATTCTTAGAGACATTCAATATCCAACATCAATTTTCAACACCCTACTACTCATAATCTAATGGTCAATCTAAATGAACTAATAAAATCCTTGAACAAATTCTAAAGAAAACAATAAGAAAACATAAGGAAATTGGCAAACAACTAACATATGAATTATGGGCCTGTCGTTTAACTAGTTTGACATTTGACAATAGTGGCAGATGGTGCAGAACTAGTTCTAGGTCTAGTCCCGGAATGTTGACGTAGGACCATGTGAAGTTGACTTTATGTTCTACAAAGAATTTGTGAAATTCTTGTCTCTCTTCTTCAATCAAGGATGCAGCAAAGAGGACTATTTTGGGATCTTCTATTGTTGATATGTTGTCTTCTATGGTGTCCTCTATGAGCATAGCTGATTTCTCTTGAGTTACCGAGAGAAAGTCCAATCCTCCATCTTTGGGCGCCTCAAAGAGGTTTTCACCCACATATTCGTCCTTTATTTTTACTTTTTCATTGTCAGAAGGTGCCTTTCGGTTTTCACCTAAAGACGTTTCATTTTACTTTATTCTTATTTTAATTTTACCAGTAGGCAGGGCAGATCCTCTCTCACCCAAATGTTTTCATCAGATAAATAGTGAATCTTGCCTTGTAGCACCCTTTGGGTATGCCTCCGTAACCCCATAAATTCTACAATAGCCTCATCATTCTAAAGGTTCGATTTGTGAGCTTTGTTGGGTCCCATCAGTTAATTTGGATAAAAGACTAGAAATTCCATATTAGGTGTTGTTGTTAGTGAATTGAGGGAGGGATCACAGTATGGGGCAGTTAGAGGAATATTTGTAGATAGAAATTATGTCATGTTCCCACATCAGACTCTATCCAATATTCCCCTTCACTTGTTTCATATTCATTGTCAAAGTAGGGGGTAAATGACTTAGAGTCGTGGTTGTCAGTGTCATCTAGAAATTCATATGGATTTGACTGATGGTTATGGGGTTTAGATGGTGGGGCTTGTACATCATGGGGAAGGTAAATGGGACTATGACTATTTGGTGCTTGATCGATTTTAAATGATTGCCAAAAATTTTGTTCAAAGGTAAGCTCCCCCGGTTCAACGAACAAATCATCGAGGCAACAGTCACTTAAGGATTGTTGGGAGCCAAATTCCCACTCTTGGGAGTCAGTTTTGGTAAGGGATTCCTTGATGGTCTCGACACTTTCTGAAGAATGCATGCGCTCACTCAAAAGTTCACTAGTACGTCGGTCGTCATTTTTGGCAATCCATACCCTAACCCAAGATACTTTGGTATTTTGAAAGGTTCTATGGGCTCTCTTCATCAAGTTTTATTTCTGCCTAGGCCACTAGTTCCATCGTAGCCTTTAGCCTTCATCATGTCATATCCCTTGCCATATTTCTTAACTCATAATGGGGGTAGGTCTGCCATTTCTTTATAGAGCCATCTTGTAATATCGGCTAGGTCGTCATTACTCATGTCTCCCCATTTGATGAAAACTGTTTTTGGTGGAACTTTGAAAACTTGTTTCGGTTCCATTCTAAAACATGGCCTACCATAGACCTTCAAAGACTTGGTTATTGTTGTGATACTATATGTCGTATGCAGTTTGAATTCTCCATAGCCTAGGTCCTGGATCTTGACATTGGATTCATCCTTAAGAAGTGTGGAAGATGGTGGCATGGTTGAAGATGTGGATGGAATGGTCATGGAAGATGATACAAGTGTGGATGGGTCAATGTATTTAGAAGAAGAAGAGCTAGGAGCTTCTTGGTTGACGGGCACTCAATTTTCAGAAATACTCCTTAGGTTGGTGCAATATTGAAAAGGGTCGGGGTCTCCATATATGGTGATTTTCGTGCCATCAAATGGGAATTGTAAGCATTGGTGATATGTGGAGGGAACGGATTTTAGGGTATGAATCCATGGGCAGCCAAGCAAGATGTTGTAAGGTAATTCTAGATCCAGGATTTGGCAAGTTGTATCCATAATGACTGGTCCCACTCTGATAGGAAGAGAAATAACACCTCATGAAGAACGTTCTTCATCATCATATGCTTTTATGCCTATACTCTTTGTTGGGTCTACACATGTATCAGAAAATCCTAGAGCCTTAACCAGTTTTAAGGAGCATATGTTCAATCCTACTCCGCCATCTACTAAAACTCTTTTGACCTTGTTCTTATGGATGAAAGTTTCGATATGTAGTGCATTGTTATGGTTGGTCTTGGGTGACGAATAATCCACGATCGAGGAAAAGGGTAAATGATAGAGGTGTAGTGAGATATCCCACCATGGTCTTAAATTGGTTAACATTAATATCCTTAGGGACAAAGGACTCTTGTAGGGTTTTATCTAGTATAGCCTTATGCGTGGGAGAAATGTGAAGCAACTCAAGTATGGAGATCTGCGCGGGAGTTTTTCCAAGCCGGTCAATAAGGTTGAACTGACTCTTAGGTTGCCACTACTTTGTGGTCGAGGCGGGTTGTGACTGCCTAGGAGATGGACCAGGTATGGTGATCTTAGGTTGCCTAGAAGGAGGCAGACCAGCTATGGTGATCTTGCCACTTCATGTAGTGGCATTGCATTGGGGTTCTCATTTGACTGTGATGGTGTTGACGTATTCATCATCAATTCAGACATTGTTAATAGTAGGTCCACCTAAATAGTCATACTTGGCGCGAGTGTAATTGGCTTGATTTTTTTTTCTTAGAACCTGACTTTGAAGCATTATTAGAGCCATGATCTTGCAGTGGGTTCTTATGAATGGTATGATCTGAATTAGAGGCAAATTGTGGTCCACCTACCTCAATGATATGATTCTCAATAAGGTCTTGTACAATATTTTCCAGTTGTCGATAGGAAGAAGTTTTATGTCCTTTTACCTGATGATAATCGCAAAATACATTATCGTCCCACCATGTTGGTTTGAATTGTCCTAGGTCATATGGTTTTGGTTCTTGAAGTGTGATGACACCATTTTGAAGGCATTTCTTGAGGACTTCTTTGATGGGCTCACCCAAGGGAGTGTATGTGTGACCCCTGGGGAATTGTCTTATCTAACGGTATTGTCCTTGATTGTGACTATTTTGACCATTTTGGTTGTTTGGGGTGGCATTGGTGGGGGGTGTTAGTATCGTTGTTGGCTTTTTTTGTGATTGAACCTCTTTTAGAGCCAATACAGGACCCATAGTGTTTACAGCCTTGGCATCAACAACACCATCATTGGTAACATGTTTATTTTTGATCCAGTACTTATTTTTGTCAATGGGAGGATTTGCGTTTGTGTTTTTAGGACCGTATTTTAGCTCCCCCTCTGCAATAAGAGCTTTCTCAATTTGAACACCTTTTTTGACTAGGTCCGTGAAAGTTGTGCAACAATGCACATGTATTGCATATTTTAAAGGGCTTAGAAGTGTTTGAACGAACATGTCCACCTTTTCCTTTTTGAGTATGTCGATGTGACAATGACTAGCTAGAATTCTCCTTTTTTGGAAGAATGGGATGAATGTTTCACTAGCATCCTCTTGCGTGAGATTACATAAGCTAGTAATAGAGGTGTCCATGTCAATGTTGTACGCGTAATTTTTTATGACTTTGCATTTAAGTTCATCCCATGTTTGGATGTCCTTTTGAGTGGAGAACCATTAAAGGGCGGGACCTGCAAGACTTTTAGGAAAAACTCTCATCAAGTATGTTGGTTCATATGTGACATCCATACAGTTGGTTACGAATTCTCAGACATGTTCGATAGGGTTTGTCTTTCCTTGGTATTTGGTAAAATTTGGTGACATATCCTGGAGGAAATGGTGGCATGTATAAGTTCATGTCAAAGGGACATGTAGATAAATTGTATGACACTTCTAATTTCTTGTCTGATATTTGTATGTTTTCTATGGTCTTCTCTAGACCCATCAGCTTTGCTTGCAAGGCATCGATTATAGGGTCATTTGTGGCCCCATACATCAGATTGATTGGTACACCATAGGTCCCCATTTGTTGTGAGAGGATATTGGTGTGTTGTTGAGGTACATGTTGTTGTGACATGTATGATGTGTTTTGATTTTTGTGTTGTTGGTATTGAAAGTTTGGATTGGGGACATGTTGGTGGGTATGAATATGGGATGAGTATGTTGGGATGTGTCCCCCAGCCATTTGGGTCAATATTTGGGGAGTATGGCGACCATGAATATTTTGATGTGCGGATGATGCCATAGGTTGTGTGTTTTGACTGCCTTGTCCAAATTGTTGGGTTTGTACAAGGGGAACGGTCATATTTTGTCCTTGGGAGGTTATGGCATTAGACTGTGTTAACACGTTAACATTTTTTTGTGGTCCTTGAATAAAGATACGTAGTTTACCTCCACCCAAAGGATTATGTGAGGTACCAATGAGAGGATATGATGAAGATGTACTCATGGTACCAACTGTAGTTGTCAATGGAGGATTTGTATGGCTTGATGATTCCCCCATGGCATTTACCATAGTGGTAAAGAGAGGATTGGAATAACTTGCTCACATTATTGAGGACCCAAAGGTGGCTCCAGCCGATTGTGATGATATTGTGGATATGGTGGGCAATGTGATAGATTGTGTTCCTCCAATGGATGTAGCATTTATTGAATTAGAGTTTTTTGGAATGTTGGAGGTAGCATTCATGGTCATTATGACATTTTGTGAGGTAGTATCAAAAAAGGTATTGCTTGTGTTGTTTGGAGGTTGACAACTATTGAACATGCTATTCGTGTTGTTGACATTATGGTCAGGAGATGTTGGTCTCAAAGTATTAATGTCGAACCCACAAGGTAATTTAGATCCTTGACTTAAAAGTATGGCTAAATATTTGTCTTTGTCATATAAGACCATTTGTTCTACGAAATGGGCCGCTTCTGGTCTTTCACTGCTACCTCTATGTTTTCCTCAAGTATTCGTCCATATTCATCCTTACATAAAAATGATTCAAAGGGACTATTTGATGAGGATGGTATGGTCGTGAGAGGTTGAGTATTCGTGTTGCTAAATGGGTCATCAAAAGTCCAATTTGGGTCATAAGTGTCTTTGGGATTAGAGTTTTTTCTAAAGTTTTTCCATTTGTTGTTTCTTTCTTTGGAGTCTAGTTTCCACCATAAAAGGGAATTGCTCAAATGAGGGTAATGAAAATGATGACTAGATGCAAGGATGATACTAGCCTATGTTTTTATTTATTTATTTATTTATAAGTGATAAAGGCAGACAATGCAAGGTGATGACTAAAGAAATAATTGATGCAAAATGACAAGGTTGGCAAGGCCAAAGTGTCAAATTAGGACTGAGATGACAATGCAAAGTCTAAGTTTAAAATGAGGACTAAGTTTGGACAATATTTGGAGAAAGGTTTTGCTTAACCACTCTAAGCTTGACTTATGTCTCAATTTAGGTTATCAAAGGACTTGCTAAGGGGATTAAATGACAAGGTCAAAATGACGAGTGAGCCTACCTAACTAGACTGTGGAGTTGGAGGTTCTCACAAAAATGACAATGACCGAAAGGAGGAATAATGAATATGTCCCAAGATAACCTAATTTTGAAAATAATGGATTTTACAAAGTGTGGAGATTTGGCTTAATCCAAAGTTTGCCCATATGAAACCTAAGGACAAATTTATGTTAAAATTGATGATTATGACACCTAGGGAATGCCACTAAAAGCTTGGAAATTTTAAACTTATGGTTAAGACATGAGCTAATAAATGCAAATGAAGGATGTTTTGAGCAATTTTGATTCTAGTTTCAAAAAGAGACCTTTGAAAAAGATGTTTTGATAGTATGCTAAGATTTGTGGACTTGAATTCTGATATGCAATAGGGTGTATTATGTTTCTAGGAAAATGTGTCATTTTAGGTTACAAATGTGTTGTTGTTATTGAATGTGGCTTTGGAAATGTCATTTGCAGTTCAGTTTTTCAATTGCGGCTTTAGAGATGGTAAATATGGTTCAATATTTCAGATGCAGCTTTACAAAAAGCAAATGCATTTTAATACAAGAAAATGCAATTTTTTGAGTATCAAATGCGGTTTAACAAAGCAGATGCATTTTGAAGGCTTTCAAATGTGGTTCGACAGAGTGATTGTGGTTTTCAAATGTGGTGTAGGATACAAAAAAGTCAAATTTCTGATGTTTGTGGTCAAAAACCTGAATTGTTGAAAGTTTAAAAAAAAATTCTAGGTGTTTGGGTTTTGTTTCTTTTGCTTAAGTAACCAACAAACACTTGGAAAACACAATGTTTTGAAAATTAAACAAGCACACAAGAGAACAAGCACAATCCTAGGTTAGGTGAGGATAGTATTCGCTAGACTCCACATGGGTTTCCCCAACTACATATCAATAGTGTGTGAATCTAGAAGCTTGGTTACATAGGCTCCCCCTTACAGTGCACTCTCTTCTTAGGCCAACCAAGCTTCCAACCCCCATGAAACTCCCATGGCAGATTGGTCACCTCTACTAAATACTGCGACGACATAGAAAGCTTCACACCGACCGGTGTTGGACTAGCAAATAGAAGGCTTTGGGCTTACTGCACAAGAGTTTTTAATTCAAGACCCCCGTTTGAGTGACCATACATGGGGCAAGAGATTAATCATTGATTAGGTGGCACTCCAACTTGAAGAGGTTAAGGGTATGTGTAGGATCATGATGGGCCAAAAAGTGGCAATATGATGTGTATGTGGCTGACGACTACTTTTTTACGCAAAATTGATGAAATTAAAAGGGTTTTTAAAGGAGATTCTCAGATTTCCAACTATATAAATTATGTTGTACTTTGAATTTAATAAGTGATTATTATTTATTTTCTATTCAAATTATGACTAAAGTCCTGATTGATAGGTTGATTAAAAAATATCAATAGCTTTCAAACGGTATCACATTTTTTGAATCCAAAACATGTGTCATATTCTATGCTTCACATACTATAGAATTAAAAAAAGAAAAATTGAATTTCAGTTTTGACTGAGTTAAGGTGGAACATCGAGTTTTATATTTTTAAAAAATTGTAATAAAAAATTCATAATTAAAATGTTACTTGGAAAAAAATTATAAAGAAATATGCATCACATCGGGCCATGAGTCCTCTACTTATATCTAAAATATTATAAAAAAAATATTATCATTTTATTATGGTTAGGGTGGTCAGACAGACACCTACTTCTTATTTTTCCACTGAAATTTAAGTACTACTACATTGAAATTTCAAATTTTCACCAAATAGATTTTAGTTATTTTTAAATAAACCTAGTATTTTAGAAACTACATTCAATTTTCTATAGATTCTATTCTTACATATTTTTGGAATCATATAGATAACTTATTCAAATTTTTACGTCAAGTTGCCTAACTCTAATTTTTCTAAAAAAAATTGCCACTTAAGGGCTTGTCTTTTCCATGATGATCCTACAAATACTCTTAAGCTCAACAGGGTTTATGGGAGTACTACTCTGTCTGTATGACACATCCACACTTGTAATCTTAGGTTTTCCCTTAAGATTCACATTTATATATGGGTCGGGGGTAGCTTGGCTTTAGCTCCATTGTCGGTTTGAGTCACATTGGGGTGATGAAATCCCCAGACAAGCCCAATTTCTAGAGGAAATAATCATTTCTCTTACACCCAAGGTCACATTACTGTGCAAAGGGAGAGGATACTTCGGTTATTGCATCAGGGTTGGTCGTGCCCATAAAAGGATATGAAAATCATAGTAAAACCTTTCCTAGGAATTGGACATTCCAACAGGTGACTAATATCTCTCTATGGACATTCATTTACTTGTCAAACCAGGGGACATATACTTTAAATGGTGTGGAAAAATATATGAACTAAGAACTAGTTTCAGTCAAAAATTAGCGGAAATAAATACTGAAAAAGAATTCTATCTATGCTACAGGAAGGTAATGCAAAGTTCTTTAACTCAACTATAATTTGATTAAAACAGAAACCATAACAACTATGACTGAAATACAAACTATGAACTGGCCTTATGCTGTAGGAACAGGCACAGGGATGGATTCCCTATGCTGCAAGAGCAATACAAGACTGAGTTTGTATGAAAACTTCAAAGATGAAAGCTAACTAAATATCAACAGAAAAGAACAACTAACTAACTAGCTACAAATGCTACTAGTGAGGCCCCTTAGCAAGCATCTAGTAGATTACCACCGGGTGCTAAAACTCGAGGCTTCATCAAACTTGTTGTAAGCGAGAATGGTATACATTGCTTTGTTGATATAAAAACTAACAACAAATTCTATCTCTTGTCAAACAGATTATGCTTTTCATTATCATACTGACTCTTACATGATATCTACTAACTTTCTACTACTATGCTTCTATCTTACTCTAACCATCATCTCCCTTCTCACTCGCACAAGAGTACTTTATTTAAAATCAGGAGAACAACTAACTAACTAACCCTATCAAAGAAAGACATGGAAATAAAGTGTATCCCAAAATCAAGGAACAAACTTCATAAATAAATTTATCCATTCAACCCGATTCGGAGAGAATCTAGCGCTCCACTCTTTCCAGATTGACTTTCATTAAAAATCTTTCCCAACGGTTTCGGTCAAAGAGTCTTCGCTGGAGCTTCCTCGAAGTCGTGCAAGAAATGGACTTTACTGCAAGGTCGAGATCAGCTGCACTTGACTCGATCATTCTTCAACAACCTGTGACACAAAAGGTAACAGATGCGAAAGAAAAGGTGCATGGCATATACATAATATCCATTCATTAATCACACATTTAAATTTATTTCATCATTCAAAAATTGTATGTGATATACCAGTCATTTAGGGAGTCAACGGGGTAATAAATGTAGTCAAGTCAACATAATAAGCTGCAGGAATATGCAAATGTTTTGCTACAAGATATCCCTATAAAAGGTTTCAAAAGAGTTTCATACAACCATGAATAACAAAAGTAAAGGCATTAAAAGTTCATCATAATATCCAAACTATGAGCATACTTTGGGCTCATCACTGCCCCCCTACTTAGCCTAGTGCTGGTCCTCCAGCATTAACTTTTCTGGTGGTTTCTCTGAAATCAGTGGTTGTTGCATGACTCTGAAATGGATTTCCAAACCTGTAATAAAATCCTCTGAAATCCCAGCACCTTTCATACCTATGGTCCTCTAAATCATTATTAAGATTTGTAGTCTGGTGAGGATAAAGGGGCCATATTGGTACAGGAGGTCTGAATGTTAATGGCAACCATAGTTCAAATTTCTTTTGAAGTCCTAACTGTATGTATCTGCTTGATCGTTTAAGAGCTACTGTGAAATTTAGGGGACTATGAGGTTCGGATCTTCTTAGTCCAACAGTTAATCTTTCCCACCTTTTCTCACTTCTGGTGTATGCCAATCTCCAAAGTGAATATGACTGTTCCTGAAATTCATCATATACCTATTTCCTGATATCAAATATCTTTTCTCTGGCTGTAATATTATTAATGCCATATGTCAGAGCAAACCAGTCTTTCAACATTGCATGGGGGTTTGAACTTTGAGAGCGTAATGGAACAGGCTCATTCCTTTTGGCTTCCTCATATATTTCCCATTACCTGCCATAATTTGCTTCATTTGATGCCTATGACATAAATGATTTCAAATGGATATCACCAATATACAGAAGAGGGTTCCATTCTGTTTCTGATGGAATTAAAAAGCCATGTAAATAAAATTCACATAGAGAATTTCTTAACCAATTAGGGGCTATCTGATATGCCTCGTAAAATTCTTTAGCAGTGTGAAGTATAGGATCTTGATTTTTGGAAATTCTCATTAGTTGGAACCATAAGAACTATTCCTTAAGGCACATAGCATAAACTTTGGGTGGTGGTCTGCATTCCATAATCTGACCAGTTACTTTTAATATTTCATCTATTTTTATTTTCAACTCAACAATTTCCTGTTTCTGACTTTCAATTTCCTTTTTTAGTTTTTTCCTTTCTACCTCCCATAGACTTTGTTGCATGTCAGTCTGGGCTATGTGCCGAAAAGTCAGGGTTTGCAACGTAACTGTTTCCCAGTTAGCTTTGACATATTCCAGAAACTCAATCAAAAATGTCTTCTTATAAACAACAATGGCTTTACAAGTTGCAGGGTGAAATATAGCTTCACTAGGCACATTCAATTGTTCAATCTGTTCCTGATCTTGCTGCAAGATGAATTCTTGTTGCTGTAGTGGAGAAGATTGTGCTTCCTCCAAAAACTGCATAGCAGCGGTAGCCAAGTCATCAAGATTTGGTAACCCTTGTTCATTATGCCCTATTTCTTTTGTCTCAACTTGTTCCTCTTCAGGAATGAATAAACTCTGTACAGCATTTTCAGACACATTCTGAGAAACATCAAATTAAGACTCTACAGACCCTTTTGAAATAACAATAACCTCTTGTTGAGGTGAAGCAGGGGAGGTCTTACATTTTTTCCTTGTGGAAACTCTTCTTGGC
>VDFB02270651.1:420928822-420967880 GCA_007258455.2 Sequoia sempervirens
GAGGAAGGCCTAAAAACACAAATTTCCAAAGCAACAAAAGTTGATTTCGAAGCAAAGTGTAAACTATTGCTTTCAGACATAATGAAGATATCTACTCCTGCTCTAGAAAAAGGGCTCCACTAGCGAGCCTACTCTTTGACTGCTCTTTTGCACTTCAAATAATTTCTCGTAGCTTTGACTTTTAAATGCTGACTACGACATGCTAAGACTTCTATTTAAGAAATATGGACATAATTTATACCTATGTTTGCATCTACATATTTGCATGTTTATTGACCTACCATCATTGATTATAGCATGGTGCATCAATTTTGTTGTCACTCTTGCTTTTGAATATTTCAAATAAGTTGGATGGTTATATGATATGTTTACACAAATTACAATTTGAAAGACAAATGAACAATTTATTTGCACATATATTTCAAATATTTTCTATACACACAATACTTGACAATATATTTTAATATATATTAAATATTTTGTATATGGCTAATTGTTGAGATTAAACTTCTTTATGTCACATTTAAAATCTGCATGAATCGTATAAGTTTTTTCATTATGCTAAAATCAGGAGTGATAAATTATTTATTGCATCAGTTTAATGACATTGTATTTGATTTAAAGTTTCTTTGAATGTTAATCACTGTTGGTTCTTGGTTGCCATTCACATACAAATTTAATGAAAAAAAAAAAATGTGCTTCCAAGTCTAATGAATATCAAAAGTAGGTCAGAGATAAACTTATCTTATGCCCAGACCAATCTATATAACAATTCACTTCCCAATTGAATATTCAAGCTATTATAAAGACATTTACTATTTGAGAAAGGAAAGTGTGAAAAACCTATTAAAAAGACATTTACTATATAACAACTACCTTCACAATTGTAAATTTATGATTTCTTTGCAAAGCTTATTCAACAACATGAGGAACATTTAGGGAGATCATTTGTTTAAGAGGTAAGGTCCAGGCTGTGAGTAAAAGCCATCAAGAAGTGTTCTCTATTTGTCTATAATATTTAGTGCTAGGTACATGAAGAATGGAAGAGGTGAAAAGATTAGTAACCCTAACCATATTTTTTTGGAGACACAAAGAACATTTACATAGAAGTGGTCATATCTAGTAATAACTATAATGCCAATGCTACATAGAGATAACTAGAAGTGATAAACAAAGGGAAAAAAGTATGTTTATAGGTATATGCATATGTATATGTATTTGTATATTTATATGTATACATGTATATGTATATTTATATGTATATGTACATGTATGTATATGTATATATATGTGTATGTGTATGTATATGTATATGTATATGTATATGTATATGTATATGTATGTATATATATGTATATGTATATGTATGTGTATGTGTATATCTATATGTATAATGTTGATGTATAGAATTCTCTATTTGTATTCCTTTCAGACATAGATGGTCTTCTGTATATTCCATTTTTTCCTTTGGTTGCATTGCTCGATGGGTGTAGAATGGTCAAAACCTCCCATGCACTTCCATTGGTTTGCTGATTGGATGTTCAACAAGTGTTGTGTTATGCAATCTTCACTACGTCGTAGATGTATTGTTGCTGCAAGTTGTTTTTCCTCTGCCTTTTTGGTTGTTTCATACACACCTAACCACATATATATTGTGATAGTTTTGTTTTCTAAATTTATAATTTACTAGCTTATGGGTTTAACCCTTCTCTTATTGCAAGGCTAGAGATCCTTCAGTGCAAAGAAAAGTTGTACGCTTGCCCCTTTTCTTTCTACATGGTTAGATACATTCCAAAACATACCAAAATTAGGTATGTCTATACAGTTATTCCTATACATTGTATGCTTTGAAACAAAATCTTTGCTGCTTCTTTGTTCTCTTCCTTTAAACAATTTTTTTTGTATTTCATCTGTGGAATTCCATTTTCTATAGTTCTTTATGAGCCATTCTCTTTTCCTAAAAAGTTATTGGAGCCAAAAGAGCTCTAAGAAAATGAATATATGTATTGGAAGATAGAATTTTTTTAGCAAGTTCACTATTCTTAGGAACCATGCAATTTCCACTTCTTACACACACACATATATAAATATTCAATAGTAATAGAGGAATTGTATGAAAAATATCACAATAACACTTATTCGTTACTAAATATTATACACAAGAATTCAGTTCCCCTATATTGAGTCAACCAGCTGCACCATTTCCAACCCACGTAATTACCAAGGTCCATGTCGCCTAAAAAAAAAAAACCGCACAAGTTCCCATCAGCTGTGGCATTCCCGGCGTTGGAAAATCCAATTCACCCACACCACAATGGCTCTTTTGACAGTGGGACTTAATGAAAGTGTGCTTTCCCACATGGAAACATTCAATATAGCATTTACTTCCCCCTCCAACCTCGTATGCTGACCGAAAGATACATTCACACTCGTGCCAACAAACACTTGCCATTCACCTTCCCAATTATAACAACACCATTCTCCACCGCCGCCAACCCACGTACCTACGAGCGCCCACATCATTGCAAAGGAAAGAAACGATGCCCTTCCCGCTGGAAAATTTGCAGTTGCATTCTTGGCCACGAAACCCATATTGCCTTAATAAAAAATTTAAGCTACATTGCCTAGGAGTAGATTTAGTACTTAAATAGAGAATTTGCAAAAGAGCTATTCCATAATGTTTGCAGTAGGTACAATGAAAAAGCATGGCCCATAGACTGCTCTGCACATTACATTTTTCCAAGTTCCCACATTTGCCTTCTTGTCTTCCTGGGGACATATATATTTTTAGGTGAAAGAAACAAGATTTAATTTCTATTTCTTCATCCATGTAGAAGCAAAGCGTGAGCTACCTATGCAAAAATGATTTTATAAAATACCCATGTGAAATCACTTACACATTCTGCACCACCACACTTTTGAAGCCCTCCAATCTGCTAAAAAATGGATCCATATGCGATGATTTTAACAATAGGACCTGCTACCAAACTAGCACCCCAATGGCCCTTCCAATAGGATAACTTCAACAAAGTATACTTTCCCATATTGCAACATTGAATATAAAGTATACTCTTCCACATGCCAACATTCAATATTGCATTTACTTCATCCACCGCCATCATGCAATGACAGGAAACATTGGGCCTTGTGCGAACAAACACATGCCATTCACATTCCCCGTATCTAGCACACCATTCTCGACTACCACTAGCCCACGTAATCACCAACACCCACATCACCACACAAAAAAATGGTGACCTCGTTGACACCTGGCAGATCCCCATTGCCAAAAAATCTAGTTTTTGGTTGCACTAACAAAAATTCTGGCAAAAACTTCAAACAAAACCCCCAGCCCATGTAATTCCTAAGCTCCACCCTCGTGCCAAAAAACACTTGCCACTTAGCTTCCACCTATCCAGTCATCCCATCTTTACATATAGAGAACTAGGGAAATTTTAACATAACTCTATAAACATCAACAAATGTATGTATCCTTCCAACTTCCCAAATCAATTATTCAAACCCAGTTCCCCAAGGCAATGCCTATTTTCGCTATGTTATGCAACAATTATATGATGCAATGATCTGTGCAAAATGCATATAGCACCATAGGCTTAATTGGAAATTTGAGCTGCATTGTTTGGTATTCAATATGATGAACACAAGATTTATAAAAAATTCCCATGTAAAATGACTTACGCAGTTCACAACACAACAGTTTCAAAACTCTCAGATCTGTTATAGAATGGAGTCAAGGATGACTATTCCTACAATAGCCTCATACACAAGCAACACCACAATGGCTCTTTCGAAAATGCAACTTAATTAACCAATACATTTTCTTTCCTTACAAATAAAAAGAAAAATAACAAATAATAGTTTGTTATAGGAAGCTTTGAACAGATGATAGAGAAAGAGTATCATGCAACATATTGGTAGAAGCCAAGCAGTCTATGTAACAATCGTAAGACGTATTAAGATGATACTTAAGATTTTGATGTATGTCACTCTCCAGTGTTTCTCTGATAGTTCTTTTACAATTCGCCTATTTCTCTATATTATCTAATGGTAAATAGTGGAGCTCAACTTTATAATATATGCATGTATATATATATATATATGTATATACATGCATATATATGTATCTATATATGTACATGTATATATATGTATGTGTATAGATGTATATGTATATATATGTTTCCATATATGTATATCTATATATATATATGTATATATATGTATTATGGTGTAATCGCACAACAAAAAGTAAATCCAATATTCAATGTTACAGTGTGGAGAAGTGTATTGCAAAATATGCATGAAAATATATTGATTCAATTGCATTTCTAGAAGAGCCATTCTAACATTATCAATATGTAACACATACTGCACAATTAAATGCTCTGTTCTTATCAACATGTCAATACTATATCACTCAATGCTATAACTGTATAGTCATCATTTTTACAAAGCATAGACAACACTTATACATGCTACTTTAAACTCTACTTATAATCACAGTCTACATAATTACACATAAACATAATATACAAACTTGTTTAGATATATATATGCATGTATACCTTTGTCTACATATATGCATATATATATCTGCCTATATGAGTATTTTTATATATCAATCATGGAATTGAGTGCATTTAGATATGTGCATATGTATCTCTCTACTTGCCAGGGCACTCAATACAATTTTCCTCTTTGTGTGTGATATTTACTATCAAACAAGTGTTGTTCTAATACCTATTATATAATTCCTCTATTTGTTTTCAATATGTACTATGAAATAATGTAGCTTGAATCTTATATCAATATGTTTCATGATATCCTTTTCCCCTCATCTATTTCAAGCTTTACAGATACAGCGTGATTAAATGCTCCCTTCTTAGGAAATAGCAACTTCAAACAAATAGCCTATCAAGTAAAGATATAAAGTTCAATAGATAAGAGACAATGCAACTATTGCTATCTTTTGCAGTTAAAGTTGCAAGCGCATTTAGTCAACTGTTACATATATTACTTGTGTTGTGTGAATATTTTTTATTATATTCTTTGCTTTATTGTCCATTCTTCTATATATTCCACCTACCAATCTTGTTCTAACCGTCTTCAAATCATACTATGCTTTTTCTTTACTAGGATATCTCTTCTCCGTGTACTTCTTAACCCACAAAAAATGGTACAATGTTATAGAGTTTGGTTCAAAACACCCATCTTTCTACATGTTCCAATCACCATACATATATATCAAGACGACCATGGGTTTAGTGCTTTTCGATTCTATCATTGTATATTTGTTGCTGTTTATGGGTGATCCCACAATAGTGGTTTACAATTTTTGGCCAAACTGGACACTGAAATATTTTTTTTTAACTAAATCTTCACTTTTGGGAACCTATAGCAGCTAAACCATGAGGAATTTGAAGATGATGCAAACTAGAGTTTCATGACATTTTTTCTATAGATTCTAATTTTTTTCAAAAATTTTGGAATAAAGCACTTCTTTTTCCATCTCCCTCGAAAACCAGTTTTTTTCTTCAGAAAACAACATTTTAAAAAGTGACGCCACTGTATAATGCATATCTTTTTTTCCATGAAGGATAAAACTCTAATTCTTTCAAATTTAGATTCATAACTTTGATATCTAGTGCTTCTACTTGGTTAGATAGTTTTTTATTGAATATTTTTTCTTTAATTAAGTTTTGAATTCAAACCAATTATAATTCAGACATAGCGCGACCGTATAACGTGTAACTTTTTTGTATGTGTATCAAATTCAATTTTTTTTCTTTGTTGGATCAAGGAATTCAATATCTAGTGCACTAATATTTTTAATTTTTTTTTAATAATCTACTATTTTTCCACATGTGTAGAACATAGAGCTTGATTTTCGTAGAAAAACCTACATTCAGAGAAATAAAAATAAATATAATAATAAAATTAAATTTATTTAAAATTATACTTTTTGGGAATCTTATAATAAGGAATACATACTTACAAAAAATAAAAATTAAATGAATTCATTTGATCCCCCAAAAGGTAAATCAAAAGTGGATTTTATCAGCATTTTGATAGGTGTAAAGGAGACTCCGTTATAGGTATGGTTTAAAACTAGCAGGGTTCTATCCAAGGGGGTTTGATTTAAGGTAGTGTGATCAAACCCTCTTCAATTGGAATTATTTAAATGGAACCTTTTAAGGATTAAATCATTATATTTTCTAAAATATGTGATTTCAGCAAAAATCAGTTCCTCCTAGAAATTGTAAACTAGCTTTGTGGGATCACCCATATACATAGACACACTAATTCTCACACACTCTTGCCCATAAAAAAAAATACTCTATTCTATTCATTGTATTTTTCATTGTTTTTGTAGAGCCAGAAAAATGCATGATTCTATGGAGTAAGAACCACCATTTCAGCCCACATCAATAGAGCCATTCTAATTAAAATAAAAACTAGAAATGCAAATCTAAACTACAGAAACAAAACAATGCTTTTAAAAGAAATCAATCTCCATTGTCTCCCTATCACCAAGATCTTTGTTTATGCATTTGCTCTCAGATTTTATGAGCACAAAATGCAATAAAAAGGCTATGGTGAATGAGAAATGCAATCAAGATGCAAAGATGATATGAGTACATGTAAATTTGTGAGAGCTAAAATGAGAGGGAAATCCCATTTTAAATAGGATTTCCTTGAGGATGGAGAGGGGTTGAAGATGAAATGTGGGATAAAAGATGTGAGAGAAGGAAATGCCATTATCCCACATTGTTGGGTTAAATGTTATGGATGAGAATGAAAGTGATAAAGGGTTATTAGATTAAAATGTACCTAAATGATTAAATATGAATAAAGTGATTAAAGATGTTTTACTAAAATACAATATTTCATGAACGATTTATGAAAATGATATGATTAATATGCAAGTTATGATAATTAGTTTATTATGAAATAATAATCAATGACTATGATAATTGATTTATTAATGGAGATGAATATGAAACAATTATGGATGATAATGATAATTGATTTAATATGGAAATGATGTTTATGACTTATTATGCAAATGGATTATGAATGATTATGATTTATTATGCAAACGGGTATGAATGATAGTGCAAATGGACATGAATGTTAATGCAACGAATATTGAACGAGCATGAGATGGTTCAATGATTTGATGAAATGCATGAATAGAAGAAAATATTGAATGAATTGATTAAGTAAATAATAATATCTATTTAATCAATAGACAAATATCGTTACGATTGTGAGGACAAATTTGAGTGTCTACAGTTTCGACAACTCTCTTTTCAACATTTTTAGTGCATTACTTATACACAATTGTTTGCCAGCATCCCATGTATTCAAAATCTCCCATTTTATCTCTTTCTATTTTCAATAAACAATGCTAACCTGTTTTATTCTATGTGTATATTTTTCCCTTTCTAATGTTGCACAAAAGCAATATGCATCGATCTATGTGGCTATGAATAGCAACCAGACACTGCTATCATGTGCTTCTAAGAGGACAAAAAAACTATTCATAGCATCGCACTGTTTATCCCTGGAAGCACATGAGAGTGGTGTCTCTTTTTCCATTCCACTAAAGCGAGTGGTTTTTACAATCCTCTGCTATTGACCTAGTACCACACCACCGACAACCCGCATTCTTTCCATGTTCCACATTTCCATTAAAGAATGCAGGTCAAGTCACTACTCATATAAGTCGACAAGGACAAGATTTAAATGTGATAAAACCATGCATAGAGAATTATTATGTCTTTCAAGTTCAAAATAGGTATAACAACAAAAATACAAACAAATAACAATGAATATTTCTTACACACAACTGTTCGACAACATACCATTTATTCAAAATGTTCCATTTTATCTCTTTCTTTTTTTAACAAGTATTACTAACCTCTTTTAATCTATATCTATATTATTTACTTTATAATGTTGGACAGATACAATAAACATTCAAGAAAATTACTATGCTATAAATTCTTTATTCCACATCATTTCATGCTACAACAACTTGGCCCAACCATCTTTTACTTGTGATTCTTAAGTTTTTTTCCAATAGTTGTTTCTAAATGTCTCTACTATTCTTATTGTGTGATATATGGTAAGAGTCCTTGAGATTTTCCATGGAACTTACCTGCTTTTCTTGCTTGGGGGTTTGGCTAGAGCCCATGAGGCTTCATGATGCCAATATGGTAGGGAGAACAATGAGCGTGGGTTTATTGGTTTTGAATTTTATTGTAAATATATTTTTTGCTCCTTATATACATGTAAAAATAACCCTAACCTATTTTATTCTATATTTATATTTTCCCCTTTCTAATGTTGTACAAATACAATAGACATTGAAGCAAATTAGTCTATTGTAAATTGTGTATGTCAAGTTACTTGTGATTCTTAAGTGCTTTTCCAATAGTTTTTGTAGAATTTCTTTGTTTTTGTTTTTGTGTCATATATGCTAAGAGTCCTTGAAATTTTCCATGGACCTTACTTCAATTTTTTCTCAGGGTTTTTGCTAGAGTCCATGAGGCTTCATGATGCCAATATGGTAGGGAGGAAAATGAGCATGGGTTTAGTGCTTTTGGATTCTACCATCGTATATTTGCTACTACTTATATACATAGACACACAAATTCTCACACACACTTGCCCATCAAAAACAATATTCTATTCTATTCATTGTATTTGTCATTGTTTCAACAACTCTCTTTTCAACATTTTTTAGCAGATTACTTATACACAATTACTTTCCAGTATCCCATGTATTCAAAATCTCCTATTTTATCTCTTTTTTATTTACAAAAAATAATGCTAACCTCTTTTATTCTATTTCTATATATTTTTCTTTATAATGTTGCACAAAAGCAATAGGCATACAAGGGAATGATTGTATTGTAAATTGTCTATTGCATATTATTTCTTGCTCCAAAAAGTTGATCCAATGCTACTCACTCTTGTTGAACACCACCAACATGACATGTAAGTACAAAAATTTCCTATTATCAATAAATAGATTTTGTTAACTAATTGTAAATATTGTTAATTGTTCCTCTTACCCTTTTTTGCAATGAAATGTGATTCTGCCAAGAATATAACTTTCCACGTAGGAAATTAAGTGTACTTAATGACATGCTATGTGATTCAAAAACATGAAACTATTCTTTGCTAATGACCATCTTCCTTTTGTAGGTGTAAATCTGCATAATTATAATCATCAGATATGCTCTTTATTGGATAGATATTTGCGTAGCATATATTTCATTTAAAATGGTGGATATGAAGAACCAAAAGCAATGATATTTCCCTGCAAGGTGTGCAATGAAATGTTATAAAATCCATGAAATTTTCCATGTCTTTAAAATTCATGACGTTCGTCATGAAATTATAAGTTATGGAATTTACCATGGGTATTATAACATTTCAGACTGCATACCCTATAGGCCCCAAAAGTGCTTTGGTTTGTACATGTTGGATTTTCCATGTGGTGATTCTTTCAATTCAATGCTATGTATACATTTGCTTCAACATGAGTGCTAAAAAAAAAAAGTTTTCCTCTCCCAACTATATAATGCTAGCATGTCAATAAATAGATTCAATCGACCAGCCATAAATACCATTAATAATTTTTACTTTGCCATTGCCTTTGATCGTTCTGCACATATACTTAGTTACTTTTAATGCTTCCTTTTTGATTCCAATGGGTTGAGTACAACATCTTTCTGGAAATGAAATAAAACATTATTTGATTAAATTATTGTTCATGTCTTTGGTTCTTTGTTTATTGTTGTTTTTGATACCAGGTTGAAGGGGTTTAACACTGATACATTGCGAAATGTGTGAGAAAGTATATTTATTAAGTTGCATTTTCAAGAGATCCATTGTGGTGTTCGTTTGATAGCACATTATTTATTTTTCATGCCTTTTGTTCGGTGCTTATTGTTCCTATTGGTTGCAGGGTTTTATATTGATTAAGATGCATTGTGCAAATAGCGAGTGCGGTGTTGCTTAACCAGTAGACCATTGTTAAAATCATTACATTCTTCTCTGGTTTCCCATTTTACATCATCCATTTTTTCCTTACATACATATATGTATATGCACAAATTCTTATATAAATTTACTATTGTGTGATGCAGGAGCATCCAGTGGTGTAAGGGCAATCTTGCATCACCCAAAAATATGCTTTCCATTTATTTTCCCGTTGTTTTCTTTTTGTAGATGTTTTTGCATTTTTGGATACCCTTTTCGTCGAATAAGAGTTTCAACTTTTAGAACTGCTTTTCTGCTTTTTCTGCTCAACTGCTATTTTTAGCAGGTGTGAATTTGAAGGCGTGGGAAGATAGAAATTTATGGGAAGGTTCAGGATAGAAAAATAAACACTTTGGCTAAAGAATCAAGTCAAGATAATTCATGGTTTGAAAGTTATTCAAGTTTCAGTTTCTACTTTTTTCCCTAAAAAAACCTTTCGAGTCCATTTTGAGGTACTAAACAGTTCCGGATGGGCCCAAAAATTTGCAAAAATGCCAAAGTAGTTTGCCATAGGCCTACTTTGAGGAAAATTGTCTTTTCAAGAGCTTTCCGAAAAGGTATTATCATTGAAGATCTGACGGTCGGATTAAAAGTTATGGCTTCCGGAAGTTGGTGCATATTTTAGAAATGTGCTATTTATTTATTTATTTTTTGAAAGGGGGTAAAAAATTTATTGAATATCAGAAAGCAACATTACACAGGAAGAAAGGGACCAAGGTCCCAAGGAAAACAAGAGCAATGAACCAAACAGAGAAAAAACCAACACCATTAACTGTCACTATTCCCAACCCTATCCTCAGTAAGGATATTTGTTAAATCAAGATGGAGCTCCTGAGGAACCAACTACCACTCCTCAATTCTCCTTCCCTCAACATGCTCAGAAGCCCATTTCGCCAGACAATCAGCTGCCCTATTCCACTCCCTTGGAATATGGACAAAAGACACCTTTTCCATCAAATAACTAACCCACAGAATTTGTTGCACAACCCCAGCCAACTGCCAGCTGACATCAGCCACTTTCTGCTCAATAAGAAAAGTGATCAAAATCTGGGAATCAGATTCACAAACAATCCTTCTCCACCCCAAAGCATGAGCCCTCTCAAGAGCGACAAGAATAGCCAGCCCTTCCACCAGGTTGATGGTCTGTATCCCTTCATAGATCAAAAATAGGAAAATCACTGAGCCCAAAGAATCCCTACCAATCCCCCCAATACCAGCCGGACCTGGATTGCCCCTTGAAGACCCATTAGTATTAATCTTCAAAACACCACCAGGGGGAAGTTGCCATTTGTCGTCCCTATCAATTTTTTTCTTTACGCGACGTCCTCTCTTAGCCCTATTCAAGGCTAGGGATGACCCTTGAATCCCCAATCTCTCCACCAGCTCTGTATCCCTTTTCACCAACGAAAAATCCACTTCACACCTAGCTTCCACTGTTTCTTGCACCATGCCCAGTAATCTCTGCCAAATTTTTTGCACCAGTCTCTGTTCCCCACGAAATATCCTTCGATTGCGTTCCAGCCAGATCTACCACAATAAAAAGATAGGCCCAACAAACCACACCTCCTGCAAAAAAGAGGCCACAGAAGGGGGCCGCCCCATCCCCTGCCAAAACTCAATCAAGGAGGAAGCATGAACACAAGGAGTTGTCCAAACACCCCACCAGAAGTGCCAAAGCTGGAGGGCAAAAGAGCAACAAAAAAAAAAATGGGTAGAGTCCTCCTCATTGGCCCCACACATAACGCAAACTGAAGGACCGTGGAAACCTCTCTTCCAAATGTTATCCCAAGTCAAACACTTATTCCAGGCCAACAACCAAACAAAACAATTACATTTTGGCCAAGAAAGCTTATTCTAGACCTTCTTCCACCACTGAATTTCAGGACCAACCAACCTATGAGACAATAACCTACTATAATCGGAGGCTACAGTGTAGGTCCCCATAGGATTGGGGGACCAGGCAAGCACGTCATCATCACGGAGAGAGCTACATCTTCGACTGGAGAGGATACTTTGCAGCACAACACAATCCTCCTGCAAACCAACATCTGGCCACTCCTCTGGGGTCTTCCACTTGGCCATCTCTAACTGACCACAAGGGAAAAAGGTCTTAAAATCACTCACTCGTGACCAACTGGCCTCAAGAAATCTCAGACAAAGATTCAACAGGTTGGGAAACTGAGAAATGATGGGAGGAAAACCATCCCAAGAATCATACCAAAATTGGACCTCTGTCCCCTTCTTGCAGATCCAAAATAATCCTTCCTTAATCAGTATAGCCCCTTTCTTGAGGGTGCCCCATATCACAGAGCCCTTCCCCACAAGGGGGTACCTCGAAACATCAGGCCAAGGGATCCCTGGGAGATACTTCTAAGAAAGAACCTTGGCCCAACTCTTATCCTGATCATTACACCACCGCCAATACAATTTAGCAGCCAAAGCCTCCCCAGTCAAAGCCGACTGCCTCAAGCCAAGTCCACCATATTGTTTCAGACTACAAACCACCTCCCATCTAACCAAACTCCATTTGGAGGACTCCAAGCAACCAGCCCATAAAAATTGTCGCACCACAGAATCAAGGTCCTTAAGAAAGCCCATAGGGGCAACCTAGAGCATGCATCTATAAATGGGAAAAGCCTGCACCATCGACTTAATCAACTGGACATGACCAGCAAAGGATAACCATCGATGAGTCCAGTGGTTAACTTTCCCCCAAAATTTATCCAAAAGAATTTGCCAAGACTCCCTAGGAAGTCTACTCACCGAGATGGGAATGCCAAGGTAAGTCAAAGGGAAAGTCCCGATCTGAAATCTCATAGTGTGGGCAATCCTTTGTTGAATGGGGCCTGGGGTGTTGAAAAAGAAAATGGAAGATTTTCCCTCATTAATCTCCTGGTCAGAGGCAACCAGGTAAGCATCCAAGACTCTTCGTAAATGAGAGGCCTCTCTCATTGTAGCCACCCCCATCATAGCAGTATCATCCACAAATTGTAAGTGAGTCTGCGGAGGTAAGGTGCCACCCCACCTCCACCCTTGAATGAGACCAGACTCCACACTCCGTTTAATCCATCTCCCCAAACCTTCAGCCAAAAGAATAAACAGGTAGGGGGAAAGAGGATCGCCCTGACGAAGCCCCCTAGAAGCACCAAATAGCTCAGAGTGGCTCCCATTGATAAGCACTGAGAAAGAGACTGAAGTAACACAGCTCAAAACCCATTGAATCCATTCTTTAGCAAAACCAAAAGCACCAAGAACCCACCGAAGGAAGGACCACCTAACTCTGTCATAAGCCTTCGCCATGTCCAGTTTGATAAACATCGCTTTTTCTTTAGAGTTGGCCATAGAATGGATGACCTCAGTTGCAATAACAATCCCATCCAAGATCTTCCTGCCAACAACAAAACCACTTTGTTCTTCAGAGATCAACTCCTCAAGCCCCTTCTTCAACCTGTCAGCAATAAGTTTAGAAATAATTTTATAGATTACATTGCATAAAGAAATGGGCCGAAAATGGCTTAACCTATTAGCCCCCTCACTCTTGGGGATAAGAGCCAGAAAAGTAGCATTTAGAGCCCTTAACATCTGCTTATTGTGATGAGATTCATGAACCATAGCTAGGAGGTCAGATTTGATGATATCCCAGAATTCTTTAAAAAACTCAATAGGGAAGCCATCAGGACCAGGCGTCTTCCCTTTCTTCATATTAAAAACAATCCCTTCAAGCTCTTCAAGTGAGATATCACTCAAGAGTTGTCTATTCAACTCTCCAGACACGAGGCAGGGGATACAAGAAATAATTTGCTCTTCCTCAGGAGACCCCCCATGCGAGTCCTCCCTAAAAAGAGATTCAAAGTACTGCATTGCCTCCCTTGAGATTTCCGGGAAGGAGGAGAGAAGATCTCCCTTGTCATTCACCAGACCAGAGATAGAGTTTCCATGGCGCCTGGCTTTCATAGAATTGAAGAAGAAAGCTGTATTTTTATCCCCTTCCTGAAGCCACTCAATATGAGCCTTCTACTTCCAATATATTTCCTCTCGTAGTTCCCATTCTTCCAATGGTTTCACAGCCCGAGCCTCGTCCTGAAGTAACTCAACCGTGACCCCATCCTCCCTTATCCTCCTTGTGATACCATCCAACTCAGCCTGAGCTGATGCCTTTGCATGGAAGACATTCCCAAAATACTGACGATTCCATCATTTGAGTTCAAATTTAACATATTGAAGTCGTTTAGCAAAAACATACATTGCAGTACCATAGGCTGGTCTACCTTTTTTCCACCAAACAGACACCAAGTCATTCAAAGAGGAGTCCCACAGCCACATGAGTTGGAACTTAAAAGAGGGCATACGAGGCACACGAGTTGACTCAGCAGCCAACTTAATAGGCCAATGGTCCGATCCTCTCCAATCCAAGATCTCAGAACAAGATGACCACATCCCTCCAACCCAGTAACAAGAGACCAAAAACCGATCTAATCTTTCAGAAATACAAAACTCACCAGCCCGACAATTGTTCCAAGTGAACTGACCATTGTTGGGTTTGATATCAACAAGATTTAAGGCATTGATATTGTCACGAAGCAACAGTGCAGAGGGCTCCAACCTTCCAGTGCCACCACGCTTCTCGGCCAACTCACAAATAGCATTGAAGTCTCTAGCCAAAATCCATGGATGGAAAGGCAACATGCTACGAACCAGCCTAATATGGGACCACAAACCTTGTTTACCTTGAAAATCTATAGGAGCATAAATATTAGAAAATAAAATGACTTCCCCTGATTCAAAACTAGAAGCAATCAAAGACATAGAGGATTTAGAAGAAATCCACCAAAGAGGCTGGATTCTTTGAGGATTCCAAAAACATGCCAAACCCCCCGAAGCTCCATGAGCTCCAATGCACTGACACTCCCCGCTCCTCCACAACTTAGGTGCCAAACTCTGCATATTCTCAACAGATAACTTAGTTTCTTGCAAAAAGACAACATCAGGACCTTGCCTTCTAACTAACTCATGAACCGCTTTTTGTCTAGGGCCACTGTTCAAGCCCCGTACATTCCATGACAGAACAATCATTTCAAGGGACTAGAAAAAATAGAGTCCAGAGTCTTTACTGCCCCTGACTCCACCAAATTCTCACCTGCTAGTTTAATCTTTTCCACATCCTTTTTTCTACCAGGTTTAACAAATTTCTCTGCCCCGCCCTTCTTAATATCTTTCTGCAAAATACCCAATTTGAGGGGAGGCTTGGACTTCGTAGCCGAGTCTAAACCAGTGTTCCACCTGGGAACATGAGAATCCTCACCTACTGTTGAAACAATGGCCAAGGGTTCCTGCACCTCAGAAACCCCCCTCTGCTGATCAGCTTCCAAGTGCCGACAATCATCCCCTTGTGGATCCAAAGAAGAATCAAGAATAAGATCCTCCTAAGCTAAACCCTCAGTCCCTTGATCTAGGTTGATCAATCCTGGATTCACCTCCTGTTGGCTGAGCTCATCCAAAACCTCAAATCTGTTGAAAGTATCTTCAACTTGCCCTTCCTTAAAAGGCCTCTTTTGACCCCTGTTCCGATTTCAAGCTTTGATCGAAGAAAAACCATCAGAAGCACCTACCTCATCAGGAGAAATGCTCTTCCCTTTATCTGTTTCAGGAAGATTTCTCGCAGGTTGTGAAGGTTGGGCCTCCCTAGGCTTATACCTTAGGCATCTCCGCTGCAAATGGCCATATTCTCAACAAAGTCGACAATGGAAAGGAAGAGTTTTGTAGTCCAAATGTTGTACCCAAGAGTAGGAGCCCGGACACATATCTATTGCATCAGGCAAAGGCTTACTTAGATCAATTTCAACACAAATACGTGCAAAAGTCATTACCTTTTTACCCAAGGTCTGCGATGAATTCCCAACAGGATTTCCAAGCACCGAGGCCAAAAGGTGTAGCACATCCTCTCGACAACATTCCACTGGAAACCTCGGTAAACGAACCCACACTGGGACACGGTTTGGAAGCTCCTCAGCGGGGTTAAAACATGCATGCCATGGCTTGATAAACAACCCTACCTTATTATGAAAATAAGGGCCTCCCTCAAATACCCTATTGCGATCAGCAATGCAATTGAATGTAACCATGAAATAATTGTTCGCCAGCAACATTATCTCCATTTACCCCTCTGGCTCCCATGTCCTCCATGCCCAAACCTCTAAAAATTGCAAGGAAACCCTCATCCCCAAAAACTTACAATATAAGGAGTGATTTGAATAATATTCAACATCTTCAGCAATCATCTCAGCCGAAACAATCAGTTTTGGCCTCTCCTTGCACTTCTCGAGACAACCGTTAATCTTCGTAATCCGTGATCCATTAGATAACCCCAGATCTACAATTCCTGTATTCGGAGCAAACAAATTTTTGTCGAAGGTCTTCATCCCTTGGCTTGAAAATTTTGGGCCTATTGCTGCCCGAAAATCCAAGTGAGAGCTCCTCACTGACGTCTCACCCTTAGAGCATGCCATCATGCCAAGGGAAAACTACGAACCCAAAAATTGGGTGAGGGAATCCTCCCCACACCCTTCCTCTTATCACCACCCAATGTCAAAAATCCCACACCAACAACCCTCCCAACCAGCGCAGTAGGGAGACGAAATGATGGCAACGGGCAAACAAAGCCCCAATCTAAACAGCCAAAATGCAGGGTTCAAAAGCCCCATGCAACAACCACCACCGATCTAAGGCAAAACCGATAGGAAACCCTACGAAGAGAGCTTCCCACGCCAGACAAAAAGGAGGAATTCGCAAGAAAAATGGGCTTAAACCCACGCGCGAACCAGAACGACACTAAGGAGCCGCAGCCAAGCCAAAAACACAGCGAAAAAAGCTAACCCCAAACACTTCTCTTCGCATGCACAGAGAAAAATGGATAGAGCTAGGGCGCAGATGCCCTAGCTCGAGTTGCAGAGCGCGCGCGAGCCATCAACATCTCTTTTATATTCTCTTATGAGTAAGCACCAGAAATGTGCTAATTTTGAATGTGAATTTAAATTTGAATTTCAAATTATAATTTTTGGCACCAAACCGCCAAAACTCATAACTCAAATGTGGTTTTTGGCTCCAAGCCAAAAAAGGGTCTATTTATGGGCTAGTTTCTGATTTTTGGATAGCTTTTTGGGGAAAGAGTTCATATGCTGTGAAAAGGGGGATTTTCTGTAATGTTTGTAATTTTTCTGAAACTTTTGTAGCTTGCATGTATTGCAGAGCTCGAGGATTTGGGATCCTCTGCATGTAATATTTTCATTATTGAATAATAATAAAGTTTACTAGTTGTGTGCATTATTTATGTGTCTCATGTTTGCTCCCTCATTAGGTGGTATCAGAGCGGGTTTTCTTGAGCGTGTGAACAGATAGCCGATCGTGAGGCAGTTTTCACCAGGAACATGGTTGTGGGTTCAAGGTCTTCAAGATGCCTCCAAGAGTGATTCCTGGTAGGTGCGGTGGTGGCAGAGGTGGTAGAAATGCTGGTGGAAGAGATCCATTGGCGGTCGAGGGTTTCAGAGCCCTCTAGAGACAAATTGATGCATTGTAGGAACAAATGAGAAGAGGGTTAAACCTGGGAAGGAGAGGAGAAAGTGAGGATGAAGAAGAGGTGGAAGATTCAGACATAGAAGAAGAAGAAGAAGCAATTGATCAAGATCAGATGCGGCTGATCAGGGCCATTTCAAAGATCAGAAAAACACCTAGAATAGAAGTCCCCAGTTATTATAGAAGTCTAAACTCGAAAGAGTTGATCGACTGGATCAACGAGCTAGAAGAATATTTTGAGTATGAAGAAGTAGAGGACCCAAATCGGGTTAAGTTTGAAAAAAAATGAAGGTGAAGGGCCATGCCAATATTTGGTGGAAAGAGGTCCAGTTGGAGAGAAATCGAAGAGGAAAAGGAAAGATCAGCAGTTGGGATCGCATGGTGGAGAAACTGAAGAAGTAGTTCATACCAGTAGACTACGAGTTAGATCTGTTGAAGAAATTGTAAGGGTTGAAGCAAGGAAGTAGATCTATGAAAGAATACATAGAATATTTTCACAAGATGATCATTAGAATAGGCCATGCAGAGGCCAACAAGGAGAAGGTAGCCTGTTATCTTAATGGTTACGACCGAGCATTCAAGAGGAGATAAGCCTGGTCAGAATGACCACCATTGAGGATGCATACCAGTTTTCTCTGAAAGTTGAGGAGAAGCTAAACAAAATATTTGATAGCAAGCAAAAAGGCCGAGGAGATCAAAGTGGAAGGGGTAGTGGAAGATCTTCTGGGAGCCGAAATGAGGATGGAAGGAAAAATGAAGATGTGCATACCAGTCAAAGCCAGAGGAATGATAACTTCTACCACCCTCATGATCAAAACAGTGGTGATCAAAGAGGTAGAGGATGAGAAAGATCTGGGCCAGGGCCTGGAAGAGGTGGTTTTAGAGGACCTTGTTTCCATTGTGGTGAAGAAGGACATCGAGCCTATGAATGTCCACAACACTAAGGGAAGACAGAAGGCCAGAAGGTCATGGAAGGGTTGCACCTGTAGATGAGGAGGCTCAATCCAAGCATTCAGATGATGCAGAAAGGGGAGAAGCCCTAGTGGTTAGAAGAGCCCTGGTGACTGAAGAGAAGGAGCCAAAACAAAGGAAGAATCTGTTCCACACAAGGTGCAAGTGTGAAGACAAATGCTGGGAAGTCATTATTGATAGTGGGAGCACTGATAATTTGGTGACAGAAGAGATGGTCACGAAGTTGAAGCTAAAAAGGGAAAGGCATCCACACCCATATCGGATTGCCTGGTTGCAGAAGGACCACAAAGTTCTAGTCAATGAATAGTGCCTGGTGAAGTTCAAGATCGGAAGCTATTGTGATGAGGTACTCTGTGATATCATCCCCATGGATGCATGTCACATGTTGTTGGGGAGGCCGTGGTAGTTTGATAGGTGAGCTGTACATGATGGCCATGCAAACACTTATTCCTTGATGAAGGACAGAGTCTGTCATAAGTTGAAACCCCTAAAGAAGGATGAAGAAAAGGTATGCAATAGTGCTAGAATTTGTTTTGTTGATGGAAGGAAATTTTTAGAAGGCATGAAGCATGAGCGTATGTGTTATGCATTGATTCCTAGAATGGAAAAGGAAGATAGTGAGAAGGTGCCAATAGAAGTTTCTGGACTATTGGATGAGTTTTAGGAGATTATTTTTGATAATGTACCTGAGGGTTTAACACCAATGAGGAAGATCAATCATCAGATTGACTTGATCCCTGGAGCCAGTTTTCCAAATAAGGTAGCTCATAGAATGACTCCTGCAGAAAATGAGGAGTTGAACAGACAAGTTTAGGATTTGTTGAGAAAAGGTTTGATTCGAGAGAGTCTGAGCCCATATGCAGTACCTGCAGTACTAGCACCAAAGAAGGATGGGGAGTGGAGGATGTGTATAGACTCCCGAGCCATAAATAAGATAACAATCAAGTACAAATTTCCCTTGCCAAGGATGGATGACTTGATGGATTGTTTGAGTGGAGCACAGTACTTCACGAAGATTGATCTGAAGAGTGGATATCACTAGATCCGGATTCGAGAGGGTGATGAATGGAAGACTACCTTCAACACCAAGGAGGGCCTGTACAAGTGGTTAGTCATGCCTTTTGGGCTAACCAATGCACTGAGCACATTCATGCAGCTCATGAATGAGGTACTAAAAGAGTTTCTGGGAAGTTTTGTCATTGTGTATTTAGATAATATTTTGATTTTCAGTAAGAACTTGGATGAGCATTTAATGCATATTCTTAGGGTTTTTGAGAAGTTGAGAGAGTAGAAACTGTTGATAAATTTGAAAAAGTGTAGCTTTATTAAAAAGGAGTTAGTGTACTTGGGGTTTGTTGTCTCAGCAGAGGGTCTAAAGATGGACCCAAAGAAGGTGAAGGCTATTCTAGAGTGGCCTACCCCAAGAACTGCTACTGAGGTGAGATATTTCCATGGTTTGGCTAGTTTTTATAGAAAGTTCATTAGAAACTTCAGTAGTATTTGTGCACTCCTGACTGAAACAATGAGAGGGGATAGAAAAGAGTTCAAGTGGAGCACTGGAGCAGCGAAGAGTTTTGATCTGTTGAAGCAGAAGGTGACAGAGCAACTAGTTTTATCCCTCCCAGATTTCAATAAGGCGTTTTAGGTGGATTGTGATGCCAGTGGTTGTGCCATTGGAGCTATGATGAGCCAAGAAGGTAAGCCCATTTCCTATTTCAGTGAAAAGTTAAATGATGCAAAGAGAAAGTACTTTGTATATGATCAGGAATTTTATGCAATAGTTCAAGCATTAAAGAAATGGAGACATTATTTGTTACCAAAGGATTTTTTTTTGTTTACTGATCATCAAGCATTACAGTATCTAAGTAGTCAGGGAAAATTAAATTAGAGGCATATGAAATGGGTAGAATTTTTGCAGAGTTATACTTTTGTTTTAAAGCATAGGAGTGGAAAGTCGAACAGGGTTGCAGATGCCTTAAGTATGAGGAAAACATTGTTGACAAAGATGCAAATTGAAGTGGTTGGGTTCAATGAGCTCAAGACATTGTACCCTGAAGATCCTAATTTCGCAGAGGCTTGGAAAGCTTGCAAGGAGCCTGTTACAGTTGACAGGACGAAGTGGCTGGATTTCATAATCTAGGATGACATGTTGTTTAAGGGAAGCCAATTGTGTATTCCGAGGAGTTCCATGAGGGAGAACCTGATAAAGAAGAAGCACAGTGGAGGAATGGTAGGACATTTTGGTTGAGATAAGACCATTACCATTATCAGTGAGCATTATTATTGGCCTCAGTTATCACAAGATGTGAAGAAGTTTGTGCAAAGTTGCAGGGTATGTCAAATGGCTAAAAGAGTGAGCCAAAATACTGGGTTGTATCAGCCCTTACCTGTACTAGAGAGGCCATGGGAGGATATAAGTATGGACTTTGTTCTTGGTTTGCCAAGGACACAAAAAGGGAATGATTTAGTATTTGTGGTAGTTGACAGGTTTTCAAAGATGGCACATTTCATCCCATGCTAGAAGACCCATGATGCAGTCCACATTGCTGACTTGTTCTTCAGAGAGGTGGTGAGGCTACATGGTCTACCAAAGAGTATAGTCTCAGATTGTGAGACAAAATTTGTTGGATACTTTTGGAGGACCTTGTGGAAGAAGTTGAAAACAAAGTTAAAGTTCAGTTCTGCACACCATCCACAAACCGATGGGTAGACTGAGGCTGTGAATAGAAGTCTGGGTAACCTACTGAGATTCCTGGTAGGAGATAAACCCAAGGGATGGGACTTGATCTTACCCTAGGCAGAATTTTCTTACAACAATTCTGTCAACAGAAGCATTGGGAGATCACCATTCTAGTTTGTGTATGGAGGCAGTCCCAAGACCGCTCTAGAGTTGAGGAAGATGGACCAAGAGAAGAAGACTAGTGCTGAAGTCAAAGAATTTGCAGAGCACATCAAGAATATACATGAGAAGGTAAGAGAACATATTAACAAGATGAATATGCAGTATAAGGCTAAGGTAGATCGGAAGAGGAGGTATAAGGAGTTTCAGATTGGTGATGAAGTGATGGTCCACTTGAGGAAAGAAAGGTTTCCAATGGGAACCTATAACAAATTGAAGATGAAGAAGTTTGGTCCCTGTAAAATTGTGAAAAGGCATGAATTAGGGAATGCATATGAGGTAGAGTTGTCAGATGGAGTCAATATTTCCCATGTGTTTAATATTTCAGATTTGATCGAGTATCATGAAGGTGGCACAGAGGAAGTACCAACAATAGAACAATGTGGCATTCTAGCACCTACTTCAGAGGAGCAGATTGAAGAAATCCTAGATAGCCGTGTGGGAAGGAGTACCAGAAATAGGCAATATGAAGAATATTTGGTGAAGTGGAGAGGAAGGCTTGTCGAAGATTCATCCTGGCTGTCTAAGGCAGAGGTTAATCATTTGGGTTTTACCTCAACCATCTGAGACCTGACAGGGTCACTTCTCAAATTACCCTGGGTGTCTAATGCAGGAGCATCCAGTGGTGTGAGGGCAATCTTCCATCACCCAAAAATATGCTTTCCATTTATTTTCCCATTGTTTTCTTTTTGTAGATGTTTTTGCATTTTTGGATACCCTTTTCGTCGAATAAGAGTTTCCAACTTTCATAACTGCTTTTTTGCTTTTTATGCTCAACTGCTATTTTTAGTAGGTGTGAATTTGAAGGCGTGGGAAGATAGAAATTTATGGGAAGGTTTAGGATAGAAAAATAAACACTTTGGCGAAAGAATCAAGTCAAGATCATTCATGGTTTGAAAGTTATTCAAGTTCCAGTTTCTGCTTTTTGCCCTAAAAAACCTTTCGAGTCCATTTTGAGGCACTAAACAGTTCCGGATGGGCCCAAAAATTTACGAAAATGCAAAAGTAGTTTGCCATACGCCTACTTTATGGTAAATTGTCTTTTCAAGAGCTTTCCGAAAAGGTATTATCATTGAAGATCTGACGGTCGGATTAAAAGTTATGGCTTCTGGAAGTTGGTGCATATTTTAGAAATGTGCTAATTTCAAATGTGAATTTAAATTTGAATTTCAAATTGTAATTTTTGGCACCAAACCACCAAAACTCATAACTCAAATGTGGTTTTTGGCTCCAAGCTGAAAAGGGGCTATTTATGAGCTAGTTTCTGATTTTTGGATAGCTTTTTGGGGAAAGAGTTCACTTGCTACAAAAAGGGGGATTTTCTATAATGTCTGTAATTTTTCTGAAACTTTTGTAGCTTGCATGTATCGCAGAGCTCGAGGATTTGGGATCCTCTGCATGTAATATTTTTATTATTGAATAATAATAAAGTTTGCTAGTTGTGTGCATTATTTCTGTGTCTCGGGTTTTCTCCCTCATCATTGTGTTTTCTGTATTGCCTCAAAACAAGGCCTTCCTTGTCATTCAATTAAAATAATAATGAATGCTGAATTTCCACGGTATCTCCTGGGCATGTTTCATTCTTCTCTTGCTTAGGGCTCTCGATATAGGCCATGCGTTCTCATTATGCCATTATGGTAGGAAGACAAACAAGCATGGCTTTTGTAGTTCTACATTTAACACCATACACTTGTTCTTACATATATGTCTATGTCTAGACAAATTGTTGTTTACATTTGGTGACATCTTTTTAATGTTCCCTACAAACAATGTGTAGCTTCTAATTCAATTAAAATACCTTGACAAAGTATGCATGTTGTTTGAATCCTAGAATTATGGAGTTGATACTACTTATAACATCTTCACTTTTTGCAAAAGCCACTTCTAATTTCCATTATAACTAAACTAATGGAATCACTTTTCCAAAAGACATAACTATACTAATTGAATCACTTTTTCACTTTTTAATTTGATCTTAGGAAGATAACGAATAATGTACAATTTGGTAGCCACTTTGTAACTGGTAAATCCTATTCTCGAACACAAGAACCATCTTCCCATTTTAATGAATCAAACAATTGATTTACCTATACAAAAACATCAAATATGCACTCTATTAACACAAAATATATAATACCTTAAATTTTGGACAAAGATTATAATTATTAAGAAAACTAATACTTTACAAATTTCAATTGTATTCAATTGAGAAAAATGTGATTTATAAAGAAAATTTTTATTTAAAAATCATTTTCCTAATATTACTTAAGAAAACTAATACTTTACAAATTTTAATTATATTCAATTGAGAAAATGTGATTTATAAAGAAATTTTTTATTTAAAAATCATTTTCCTAATATTACTTAGGAAACTAATACTTTACAAATTTCAATTATATTCAATTGAGAAAATGTGATTTATAAAGAAATTTTTTATTTAAAAATCATTTTCCTAATATTACTTAGAAAACTAATACTTTACAAATTTCAATTATATTCAATTGAGAAAATGTGATTTATAAAGAAAAAAACAACAATAAATAGACAAAAAAACACATGAACAATAAATTACTGGTTTCGGCAAAATACTGATCGAGAATAACTGACAAATTGCATGCCACAATAGTTTTACAACCCTCTAGCTTGTTAAAAAATAGAGTCAAGGCTGACAATTTTTACAGTGGTTTGGTGTCAAACCCACACCACAATGGCTCTTTCAACAATACAACTTAATAAAAGTATGCCACACAAAATGGTAGGTGTTTGCTAATATGCCCATTGAGCATATTCATTATTCTAATATAACGATGTCAACTGTTTTGGCTGCCTTGTGAAATGAGAAACTATGGTGTTTATGTTATTTAATCCACAACTTCAAGTTTTCCATGTATTAGTATTCATATCTACCTCACGATAATTAAATCATAATCAATCAATTGATTCATCAACTAGACAAAAATATGAAATATAAATGTGCATCTAGGCCTAACAACTATTATAGTATAATACATATAAAATTATATGATAGCTTACATTTTTGACAAAAATGATTATTAGTAACAAAACTAATTATTTAAAAATTTAAATTCTATTTAGTTTTCCACAACTAATTTATTAAGAAATTTTTTATTGAAAAATCATTCTCCTAAGATTATTTTCATAATCAATTTCAAACTAAGAAATATTGATGTATAAATCCAAAGATCAATTTATCGCACTAGGCAAATAGTTCTTAATCTCCCATGGACTGCATTATTTAAAGATAATTAAATAATAATGAATCGATTTACTAATTAATGTAGAAAAGAATATCAAACATAAATTTCCTCTTTTATGCAAATCATTCTTAGTCTTCGAATGCATTGCCATATCTTAAGAAAATTAAATAATAATTAATCCATTGATTGATTAACCTACATAAAAATGTTAAATATACATGTGCATCTACGCCTACCAACTATTAAAGTAAAATACACATAAAATTATATCATATTTTAAATTTTGGAGAGAACTTATTATTACTACAAAAACTAATTAACTTACAAATATTAACAACTTCCTTCCTTGCTCCCCACTCATTACTGATTTGTGGTAGACCCCTATCGGCTGATCGTCGAATGCTTGTGCATCTGACTGCTAGTATATTGACAAGTGTCAGACTTTTGTATTGGAATTTTCTTACAATCTTATATCTATTTATATATTCATTTAGTACCTTAAAATCAACACTTTATCCCTTCAAATCATTTCCAAGGGATGTGGGATTGATTTAATTCAGTTCCAAGGAATGCATAAATGATCTCTAAATTTTTTAAAGTATTGAATTCAAATGTAAACATTCTTGCCCATTTTCCTAGCCACTATGAGTTCACATATCACATGTTTGATGTGACATGTTTCTATATCATGGTACTTATAGAAATTAATTGCATATTGCAACATAAGATGATTATAGCAGAACAATTAGAGAACACTTCAATTCTAAAGGGAAATAAATGAATTGAATATGTAATATCATCATGTAGGCCATTTACACATTTGTGATGCTATCTTCAATATTTCTCATCGTTGTTAATTCAATCAACTAAGGGTTTTGACCTGGGAGAACCCATTCATCTATGAAATCAATAATCTCTTCACTGATGTCTCTAGACACCACCTTGAATTTTTCAATTTTCTATAAACAAAGGATGATAAATTTTCTAGTAATTTTTTTTAAGGTTATTTCTATGTGTTCAAGATTAATTTTGAATGTTAAAAGAGTTTCACAACATTGAGGATCATAAGCAAAGGGTACATCATTGATATATTATAAATTATTAAAATATGCTAATTATGAGCATCCCAATTAGGCCAAAAGTGGAACACATTATTTTGGTATCATGTATATCTTGATATTTGAGATAGTATTGAAATAATTATTAAAGTATTAGCTTCCAATCTAGTGAATTAGCTCTATATTACTCTTTTCTAACATAAAAATTAGCTATATAATAAAAGATGACACTAATCTGCATCCAAGAAAGAATGCACCACCACTTGTACTTTTTTTGTCATCCACAAAACCAACCCAATCTACACCTATGTAAACACTCAGAGTAAAATTAGTATCCTTTGGATATCATAGGCCATAATTGGGAGTTCCCTTCAAGTATCTGAATATCCTCTTTACTATTGCAACATGTGACTCTCTAGGATCTTCTTGAAATATAGCCACAAGCCAAACTACATGCACGATATCCAATCTAGTAGCAGTTAGATATAGTATTCCTCCAATCATTGATCTATACTTGCTTTGATTATCCTTGGGAGATTCATCATTCTTGCTCAGCTTGTAGCCAATAACCATAGGGGTACATTCAGGTTTAGGATCTTCCATTCCAAACTTCTTCAACATTTCCTTGACATAGTTTGATTTTGAAATGAAAATACCTTTATATGTCTAATTTATTTGTAGTCCAAGGAAGAAATTCATCTCCCCAAACATAGACATCTCAAACTCTTTTCGCATTTCTTCTTCAAACTTCTTACACATAGCTTCATTTCCTCCAAATATTATGTCATTAACATATACAACCAAGATCAAGATTTGATATTTTTAACTTTAAAATAAAGATTGTTATCTATGGTACCTTTATTGAATTCTTGTTGTGTCAAGTACCTATCCAATCTTGCATACAAAAATCTAGAACTTGCTTCAATCCATACAATACCTTCTTCAATCTGCAAACCATATTTTATTTATCTTGATGGAACCCCTCAAAAAATTCTTGGTTCCATTTAAATTTTTTGTATTATTTGGCTTGGACTCTCGTTTTGACTTATGGATGTTCCTAATCATTGTTTTATAGTTTTATGCTGCTTAAATCCCTCACAATTAACCTATGAATTTAGAAAACCCTTGGTCATTATATTTTCACATTGACCTAATATTGTTGGTCTCTAGGTTGTTTAAGTCGTCACCTATGCCATCAAAATCGTTGAATTCACCGGCCCCCTAAATTTACGATTGTTGGTCACCTCGATCATTTTTTTATTTTGCTATGGTCGGGCTTGATTTTATTTTTAATGATTTGAGTCTTAAATCCCCATTTCTAAGGGTCAAGTTCCTATGAGCCTAAAGGTGGTACCTTTTTAAATTAAATTTTGCGGCATGTGAAAAATTAGGTTTTCACGTTGGCCATCTAATTGACAAGAGTTGATCAGCACCGTTCCCCATGCTCCTGTGATGATTTATTCCTTATTATTTTATTCACATAGGTTGGTGGGCTTCTACCACACATCTGGCACTTTGGTGGGCCTGGTCTCCTTGGTAAATAAAGATGGTACCACTTGAAGAAGATCAACCATAGTTATCAAGTGACGTGGCCACATCTTAACCACTCCCCACACACCCGTGTTAGTTTATTTCACATTATTTTAAACACATGGGCTAGCGGGCAATGGCCATGTGTCATGTTTGGTAGTTGGACCAGTGTTTCCAAAATTCCAAAAGGGATAGCTTCAACAAAGATCAATGATGGACACCAAAACATGTGTCTTCATTAGGACCATTCCTCATGCACCCGTTTGTCTTGTGCATTAAGGAAAGATGATCACATGGGCTAGCAGGCAGGGCACCATCTATCACCTTTGTGGGATCAGCTAGGTTTTGAAGATAGTGACTACTTTATAAGGAAGCAAGATCGATGGTCGATGGTGGGTGATGTGGTTCAATCCTGACCGCTCCTTGCCATCTCGTGAGGGCCCCGCTTGTGTCCCATATTTTGTAATGGGTGAGTGGGCATGTGCCACATGGATTGTTTCAAAGGCTCAAATTGATCCATATGGAGATAAGGTGTTGGTAAAATATTGGCCAAGACTACTCTAAGATAAAAATGATGCTAAATTAGAATTGATTCTTGGTCACTCATGTGAAATTTGGGAAATATTTTTTGTGGCCATTAAATCTGTTAGATGCTAGTACACGTGGGAAGGTGAAATTGAAGTAGGGTAGGGTATGCGCTGATATTCTAAAGATAAATCATGATTTATCCTCGTTGTCTTACTATGATCAACTGCAAGAACATTAATTCCCATGAGTGAATAGGTAAATGTGACATGACATGTTTGGTTAAACATTAAGCATGTGGTTAATATGTAAACAAAGTGGATGATTATCTCACTTGAGTTTTCTGATTATGGAGAAGTATCAAATGCATGCTTCTAATATTGTCATAATTAATCATCCTGATTGATTATCTATTGATTCACTTCAAGGTATGATCTATGACTGAGGTTCAAAATTAGGGTAATTGATGGTCTGCATCCTCACACAAGCTTTCTTGAAAAACTAATGCAGACACTATCCTATTGTTCTATTTAATGTTGATCACTTGCTTGATTATTCTCACCAATTGATTGTTCATGAGAATTAAGAGTCTAAAAGTAAGTGTGAATTTGAGCTGATTATTTATGGGTTGGGTGGTGTCTTTTTTTCTGAGAAAATTTGATAAGTTGTTAAGTAAGGGAATGGGTAAGGTAAGTGTGAATATCGCCCCTATCTATAGGTCTAAGAGACTCAACCCTTTTGAGTCTCAGGATGATTCTCCCCGAAGTGAACGAGATATGCCTGAAATCCCTGTGACTCCAAAAAAGAAAGCAAAAGCTGTCAAGAAGTCTCCATGGGATGTTCTCAAACATGCCTATCATCTAAGAGGCCAAATTTTCTTAGAGGAATTAGCCAAAGGAAAGGAGAATAAAGTTGACAGGTTAGAGAGGGAAGCTACAAGAGGGAATAGGTATCATCGGGCTTACATGGGAGATCATCATTCTCCCATTGAAGTCTCAGATGATTCTTCTGATAGTGGAGATGAAACTGACTCTGGCTACCACCAGTATCTCATGTCCATGACTGATTTAGTTGATTCTAAGGATGAGGTGGTGATGGATACTCCATGAGCGGGCATACCTACTTTGCTGATGACAATACAAAGTAGCACCTTGTTCCTTCTCTAAGCTGGTGCTCAATTTTTGGTCCTTTGTGTTAACTTGCTTTCTTTGGTTGGTGTGATGTGATATGGGTCTTTGTTTATTTATGCATTCGACATTGATGGTGACATTTCTTGGTTCGGTGTGAACATTTGCATGTTTTTGGTACTACAACAAAGACACCTTTTGAAGACTAGTGGGTCTTCATTGACTAATAGTTTTTTGGAGTTTTACTTTTGTTCTCCCTTGACTTACAAATGATTGTTTGCAACTGATTGGGGAATATTCTCATTTTTTGGTGAAATTCATTTTTGAATGAAAGTGAAATGTAAGTGTAATTCAGCCCAATGCTTGTTGCTCCCTTGTCTTATAAAAGGGATTTCAAGACTGAATTACACAAAGGTCGGTAGGTAGTTTATCTTGAAGGGGTTACACAAAAAAAAAAATGGATACTAAAATTTCTAGTAATATATTTTAGGGATAAAGTCAATTAATATATATATGGTTTTATGATAATAAAAATGATATATATATATATATATATAGTAGAAATAGTATGCAGTTCCTACATATTACTCTCCTATGTACAATTTATATAGACTATGAATAATATAATCAATGGTTATCTTATTTGTCTCTGTTGGTTTCCAATGGATGCACGTTGTGTTATTCTTGCTTATCATTTCAATCAATGTATGTCAATGCTTGAATATCATTATGGGTTTGAAATAAATCATGTATGAGGATGCTAGTAAGAAGTGGAATGTGGAAACAACAAGTGGGAATATTGTAATGCAATATTTCAAGGCTTTAGATATTGTCAAAGATAAAATTGTTATCTAAGTCATATGGATATTTAGTTTGAATCTGTCCCAAGAATATAGCACTGGCTTAGTAAAGAAATTTCACTAGAGTGTGTGGTAATCAATTTAGCAACTGATCACAAACATACAATCAACTTACTTGTAAAATTCTTTCTGTGTGTGTGTGAATTGTAATGAATTATATTTTCTCTTGTTTAAGTTAGTCACTGTCATGAAGATAAGCCAAATATTCAGGATATTGTGTTTCTTAAACATTTATGGAGAACCATATATTTATCTTGTGTTTGATACATTTACACACTAGTATCCATAAACACTGTAATCTTTAGGATTACCCTCCTGGGTTTTACAGAGCCCGAAGTGAATAAGTAAAGGCCTAAGAACCCTTAAGTGTTGGCCAATCCTTTCCCTTACTAATAATTAAATTCTAGTGAATTCATAGGTATGTGGTAAGAATAAGTTTGGTTCTTTAAAAATAATCAACATATTTGATAATTGAAATCCTCCTGGTTGTTATATGTATACCTCTTCTTCCAATTCCCCATGCGAGAAAGAAAAATTTGCATCCATTTGATGAACTTTAAAATTATTATGTGCTAAAAAAACCAAAAACAAGTGATAGCTTAAACCATTCTTGCCACTAGAGAAAATGTATCCTCAAAATATATTCTTTTAGCTTGTGAGTAGCCCTTAAAAACAAGCCTTTCGTTATTCCTTACCACTTCTCCATTCTCATTTATTTTGTTTCCAAATACCCACTTAGTTCCAATCACATTTTTGTTTACTAGTCTTGGGACAAGTTCCCAAGTCTGATTCTTCTCAATTTGCAACAATTCTTCTTCCATAAACTTGATCCAATATTCATTGCCTCAATCATTGTTTTAGGTTCAAGTTCAGAAAGTAAACATAGATTTACCTATTCTTTAACAACTTTCCTTCTTGTGAGCATACCTCTTCTCTTATTTCCAATGATTTTTTCTTCAAAATGATTCTTCTGCACATACTTAGGATTTTTAGGAGTCTTTTCGAGAGATTCTTCCTCTTTAATATACACTTCTTTTTCTTTAGATTTTTCTTCTTCTTTGCAAGAAGACTCATTTGATTCATATCCATCTATCACCACTGAATTATTCTATAAATTTTCATCAACCTTGACACTTTCACTCTCAACAATCTTTCTCAATCTCTTGTTTTAACATCAATAATCTTTGCTTCTAGTAGAATATCCAATGAAGATACCTTCATCAGACCTTGCATCAAGCTTTCCTAAGTTTTCTTCATCTCTTCTTATATAACATTTTCTTCCAAAAACTTTGCAGTACTTGACAATAGGGATCCTTCCATATCATAGCTCATAGGGAGTCTTTATGCTATTTTCTCTTGCTTGAACTTTGTTAAGTATATAAACAAAAATTTGAATTGCTTCTCTCTAATATAATTTTGGTAGATTTGCTTCTTTCATCATTATCCTTGCAGCTTCTTGAATAGTCCTATTCTTTCTTTCAACCACTCGATTATGTTGAGGAGTCCTAGGGGTGGACAAGTGCCTCTTTATGCCATGGTTCTCACAAAAGATGTTAAACTCATTGGAGGTGAACTCCCCACCTTTGTCAGACCTCAAGCTTTTTATTTTCATATTCATTTCACTCTCAACCATAAATTTAAATGCTTTAATTTATCTAAATATTTCAAATTTTCTTTGAGAAAAGAAACTCATGTAATTCTAGAATAAGCATCAATCAATAGTAGGAAATACTTGTCACCTTGAAGACTTATTACTCTTGTAGGACCACAAAGATTTGTATGTACCAATTCCAATAGTCTAGTAGAAGATTGTTCTTTGACTTTAAAGCTTCTTCTTTCTTTGTTTCCAATTTGACACTCCTTATAGACAACATTGATAGGATTTGTAATCTTTGGTAGATCTCTCATAGCTTAAACAAAACTAATTCTTACTAGGTTATCAAAATTGATGTGACACATCCTCATGTGTCATAACCAACTTTCATTAATCTAAGTCATAAAGCAATGACCATCAACACCCTTAAGTTGATAAACATTTCCATTTTTCCTTCTTCCAGTTAGCAATCATAGTCCCAAAGACTTTTTTGATCTCACATCCATCATTCTGAAACATAAGATTATATCCTTTGTTACATATTTTTCCAACACTCAAGAGGTTATGCCTCAAACCCTTAACATAGTAGACAATCATTAGTATTATGCTTATCATTAGAACTAATAGAACCTTCTCCACATATCTTAGCAGGTGTATCATCACCAAATCTAACACATCCTCCTTCATATTTTCAAGTTTCACAAACTTACTCTTGTCACCGGTCATATGATTAGAGCATCCACTTTCAATGATCTAGTAGTTCTTCTCTTTCCTAGCATGAAAAGAAGATACCAAAGTATCTTTAGCCTTACCCTTTGTCTCTGGAGGGATTTCCTTCACACATCTCTCAGAGTTAGCATAAATAGATTCATCTTTTAAAGCCATGAACAAGCATTCACCATCATCATAATCTCCATAATCAGATTCATCATAAAAAATACTTGCATCTTCATTAACATAATAAATTTTCTTAATCATCTTACCTTTGTTCTTATTTTTGTTATTCAAAGCTTTGTTTGGACATCTTGAAGCATAATGCATATTTTTCCACAACTGAAATATTTGAAAGGAAACTTACCATTGTAGTTACTAGTACCCTTCTTCATTCTCCTAACAAAGTTGTCTTCCACATCATCAAGATCATCTTGATCCGATTCCTTAATCTCCTCTAGTTTTCCAGCCTTAAAATTAGTCTCAACATTTGGACCACTATTTGTACCAAATTATCTCATCTCAAAAGTAGTTAAAGAACCATACAATTGATCTTTGGTATATTGATTTAGATTCACAAATTCCTCAATAGCAAAAAATTTATGACTATAAGATTTAGGAAGAGTTATGAGAATTTTATTTACCACTTTTGGTTCTTTGAGTTTTCACCCAAGATCTTTGATGGAACTGATAACTTCATCTACCCTTTTCATGTAGCTTCTAATGTTTTCATCTTTAGAAATTTTCAGGTTCTCAAACATGATCTTTATGTTCTACATCTTATCTTGTTTGACCTTATCATCTCCTTCATAAATGCCTTCTAACTTTACCCAAATTTCTCTAGCAGTTTTCAAATTCACAACTTTCACTAATTCAAAATCAGCAAGACCATTTAAGAGAGAAAATGTTTTTTACCATTACTTTCATAGGCCTTGATCTTACCATCAATACTTGGACTATTTGTAAATGTAGTATATCCATTTTTAACTAACTATTAGACATCAAATCCAAGATATACTAGAAAAATTTCCATCCTTTTCTTCTAGAATGAATAGTCTATTCCATCAAACACAAGAATCTATTTCTTTTGATATGTGGTGACTTATCATACAAATATTGTACACTCTTTACGTATCCTTGCTGGGTTTGAGGCTGATTCGGGTCCCGAGCGGGGGTTCGGGGGTGCAATCCATGACTTTTTTTCCCTTTTGCACATCAAGGGGTCGGTAGTTAATTTTGTTTACTGACAAATAAAAAATGAATTTGTAAAACCCTAATTCTAGAAGCTTCTAAAAGTCTTGTTATAAGTAGCTAGGATGTAAGTTGCAGTATGGTATTTGCGAGATTGTAATATGTTTTGCATAGGATAATTAAATCATTGGATGCCTGAGTTTTTGTGGATGTAGCTCATATTGGGTGAACCATATTAAAATTGTGTTGATCTTTTTTGTGTTATTCTTCATTGTTAATTTTGGGTTATTTAATCTACATATAATTGTTAATGTTTATTGCTCCGATCTACCTAAACCCTAACAATTGGGATCAGATCCACGCGTATTTTTGGTCGATTGGTAGGAAACCTCTAGAATTGAGTGGGAGCAATGGAAGAATGAAAATTCAAGGTTGAGAAGTTCAATGACTAGAATTATCAATTATGGAAGATGCTAATGGAATTGATTATTTGTATCAAGAGGATCTATGGTGGCCATTGCAAGTTTAAGCAAAGAAAGATGCTATGATTTTTGATGAAGAATGGGAGATTCTAGATAGAAAGGCATTGGGAACCATTCGGTTGTACCTGGCACCATTTGTGGCATTCAATATAACATAAGCAAAGACAACAAAGGATTTGATAGAAGCTTTGGCTAAATTGTATGAAAAAACCCTCAGCCTCAAATAAGGTATTTCTCATGAAGCATTTGTTTAATATGAAAATGATTGAAGGTGGATCTATAACAAATCATTTAAATGAGTTTAATATGATTACCGGTCAGTTAACTTCTATAAAAGTGAATTTTGATGAAGAGGTGATGGCTCTCTTGGTTTTATGTTCTTTTCCAAAAAGCTAGAATAGCTTGGTAATAGTTGTAAGTAACTCTATCTTTGGTTCAAATACATTGAAATTTGACGATGTTGTGAGTGTTATCCTTATTGAGGTAATGCGATGAAAAAGCATAGGTGAGAGTTCAACATTGGGTAATGCTTTGACTATAGAGAATAGGGGAAAAACAAAGGAGAGAGGAAAAATCTCAACAAAGCATGGGAAGTCACAAGGGAAGTTGAAGAAATGCAGATCTAAATCCAGAGGAAGAATGGATTGTTGGAACTGTGGAAATCCAGGACACTTGAAGAAGGATTATTGGTCTCGAAAGGTAAAACAAGGAGACAAACAACATGATGAAAGTAAGGAAGCTAATGTTGCAAGTAATAAATTGCAGGATGCTTTAATTCTATGTTTAGATAATGATAATGATTCCTAGGTAATAGATTAAGGGGCTTCCTTTCATGCCACACCCCATGTGAAATATTTTGTAGATTATGTTCAAGGTGATTTCGATAGGTATATTTAGGTGATGATGAATCCTATCAAATTGTTGGAAAAGGAAAGATAAAAATCAAGTTGTAGAATGGAAATGAATGATTGCTACAGGAGGTAAGGCATGTTCCAAATTTGAGGAGTTTAATTTCTATAGGACAACTAGGTAGTGAAGGATGCATATTTACCTTTTCAGACAAAGTTTGAAAGGTCACTAAAAGTGCATTAGTAGTAGCTAAAGGTGAAAAGGTAGGCACATTGTATTTGTGTACTGGAAATACATTTTCTACCTTAGCTACTACAAAAATAGTTGCTACTGAGACAGTTATAGCACTTGCTATAGGGACAAAAACAAAATTGTGGCACCATAGACTTGGGAACATGAGTGAGAAAGGGATGAAGATCCTTCACTCCAAAAAGTTGCTACTAGGTCTGAAGCAGATTGACTTGGAGTTTTGTGAAAAATGTTTTATGGAAAATAGAAAAGAGTTTGATTTCTCAAAGTTGGGAAAGAGAAGAAGGTGAGAAATTAGAGCTTGTGCATTTAGATGTATGAGGACCAACTCAGGTATCTTCTCTTTGTGGATCTTTCTATTATGTTACTTTTATTGATGATTCAACTTGGAAGACATGGGTATATTTCCTAAAACAAAAATCAAAAGTGTTTGAAACTTTTTAAAATTGGAAATCTTTGGTTGAGAATGAGATAGGAAAAAAGTTGAAATGTCTCATATCTGATAATGGAGGTGAGTATTGTAGAAAATAATTTGAAAATTACTGCTCATACAATGGAATCCTTAAGAAAAAATTAGTTCCTAGAACCCCATAAGAAAATGGTGTGTCAGAGGATGAATAGGACCATTGTGGAGTGTGCAAGGAGAATGAGATTGCATGTTGGACTACCCTTACATTTTTGGCAAGATGATATACATACCATTGTTTATTTAATAAAAAAGGGACCTTCAAATCCTTTGGATGGTGGCATTCCAAAGGAGGATTAGATGGGTAAAAAGGTAAACTATTCATTTCTAAAAACCTTTGGTTGTGAAGCTTTTTTCCATGTTGATATTGAAAATAGAACCAAGCTTGAGGCTAAGTCTAAAAAATATACCTTCATTGGATATGGAGTAGATGAATTTGGCTATCGATTATGGAATTATGAAAATCATAAAATAATTAGGAGCAGAGATGTTGTATTCAATGAGAAGGTCATGTATAAGGATCATCTACAGAAAAGGAAGCATGGATAGGTAAAAAAGGAATACGTGGTGCTGGATGAGATTCCAAAAAATAAAATGCTAGTGGTACATGATGCTTAGCAACAATAAGTTATCCCACAGACTCCTGCAAGTTTTAGACATTCTACAAGGATAACTAGACCTCCAAAAATATTTTCTCCATCATTATATTCTATATTATTAATTGATTAGATGGTGAGCTTGAAGGTTATGAAGAAGCAATGCAGGTAGATACCGTAGTGCATGAAAATGCATACCCTTGCATTTTCACACTTGTTTGGGCCTGACTTGCTTTATTTATGCTTCTTTATGGCTTAATTGGCTGTATTTTGAGTCCACAAGCCCTATGAATTACATCTTTTTCTTGTTAATCCTAACATTATCCAATGCATAAATGATAATTTAATGAATCCATTAGTGTGTCCCTGATTTTTGGGTCAGGACTAAAATGCTACCTAGGGCGTCTTAGTCCCCCAAGGCTCCTAGGACCCTGATTTTGGCATATCCTGATTGGTCCCCTTTTTGGTGTATGTGCGCCAAGTTTTTAGGACTTGGGACTAAGACACCACCTAGGGAATATTAGTCCTCCTTGAACCATTTTTTCAGGATTTAATTTTAAATTCTGGTGAGATTTAGCCTCCTTTATTTAATGAATTCATATGTCGGATTGGTGTGATATAATTTCAGGATATTAAGCATAATTGAGATCTTTTATCAATACAAGGTTCCTTCATTCATTTCAACCCAAGTCTTTTGTGAGATCTTTTATCATAGCATAATTGAGTTCACAAGAGCATTCAAGAGCATATTCATCAAGCATTTGGAGCCATCATCAAGATTCAAGCATCATATCAAAGATTTTTCTTGCATCATGTGTGTTGTTGTGCTATCATTTGTGATGTAGGGTTTTGATTCAAGCAAGAAATTCAAGCAAAATCTTTCAAGAATTCAAGATCCATATCCATTTCAACCATTGCACACAAGTTTGTAGAATCTACAAGGGTTTGGTGAGTTGTAACATTGCATGTTGTTCATTCACCATTTCCTTCATTATTTATATTTCATTTCAAGGTTTAATTACCAACAAGGGGTTTGACCAAGGAAAACCCCCATTCACTAACAAATTTTTTTTTCCCTCCTTGCATATTTGTGATTACAGATCTAGGTTGTAGACTTGAAGATCACTTGTAGTGCAAAGTTGTAAAGTTGCATCACAAAATTGTCATATTCACAAAAACTCACCTATAGGCTAGATCTGGAAGTTTCAGAACCTGAGATCAAAAAGGAAGCAAGTGCAGACCTTGGAGCTCAGGACCCTATTAAGAGTTTGCAGAAATTCAGAACAAGACTAATATACCATCTTGGGCATCTTAGTCATCCCATGCATATTTTTTTAGATATTTTTCAAGGTCTGGTTCCAACATCTGAAGACTCCATATTTTCCCCTAAAAACAACAGCGAGACTAACATGCCATCTTGGGCGTCTTAGTTATCCACAACATTTTTCAATAGCTTCTTTACATTTATAGAATCCTCACAGCATCTCCAAACTTCCCAGGTACACACATATTATCTCCCTATTGCATAATTTCATTATTTTCATCTCTCATTTAGCTTACATTTCTAGTTTTAGGTCATTTTTCATATCACACTATGTTTTAAAACATTTTCTTTTCCAAGCATTTGCTTGATGGTGAACCCATTAGAACTTAAAGAACCCCCTCCTAGGACCCTCCTAATTTTGAATTGACACACCTTGAGAGGTTGTTATTCAATCCAATTGGGACTCCTAGGACATTAGTGAATGCTTGGTGGAAAAAGTGTGATATCTTTAGATATCCATTTCTCTACACATCATATACCAAAAAGTAGTGGGAACTAGGAATGAAAGAGGAAATGGATTCCTTAATTAGACTTGGGACTTAGTCCAATTTCTTGTAGGTAAAAGAGAATTTTTAAATAAATAGGTTTATAGGTTGATGGAAGAATATGGAGGCAAGAAAACATATAAGGAAAAACTTGTGGTAAAAAGGTTTTGTATAGAAAAAAGGTATAGATTTTGGTGAAATATTTTCTCCAATTGTAAAGATGACTTCTATTAGAATTATTCTAAGTCTTGTGGCTACGTAAGAATTTCATCTTGAACAACTATATGTGAAAACAAAATTTCTCCATGGGGATTTGGAAGAGGAAATATACATGTAGCAACCACATGGATATGAGGTCAAGGGTAAGGAGGAATTTGTGTGTAGATTAAAGAAGAGTTTATATGACCTGAAGCAAGAAACTCAAAAATGGTATTTGAAATTTGATAGTTTAATGGAAAAACAAGGTTACAACAGATGTCATTTTGATTATTGTATTTTATTGGTGAAAATTCACCTCCCAAGAGCACAACCTGCAACAAGATCTTCACAAATATGAGAGAAGTACTTAGGGCTATTTCACTAGAGAAAAGAAAGATTGAGATGATTAAATTACATATTGTACAACCTTTTAAAGGCAAGAAAATAGGTAATGGGTATAAAACTTCTCGATACAGGAAACAAAACTACCCAAAATAATTATTTAAACTATTCTACCTAAGTAAGCTTAAGCGGGTAAATGGTGAAAACCATTTACTCCAACACCCCCCTTAAGTGCAACTTAGGGAGAAATACTATACAAAATAAAGATGCAATATGGGTCCCAACTACAAAACCATGTTAGGTACCCATTTACAACGCAAAAATAAATCTCTCACAAACAAAGAAAAGGAGAAAAACCATGTGGGAAGAAACCCCTCTCCAAAAGAGAGAAAATAAAACAAAACCTATGCATGGATGGAGGACTCAATCACACCCTCCAAGGACTACATACATCTTGTATATATAATCAATGACACCCCCCCATTGGAAGGAAAAAAAGAGGTATTATATCCCCACATAAGAGGGAAAGAGAGAGAATATATAGCCCTCGTACAATGTGTAATCACTTGCAAAATTGGTAAGTGCTTGAAGACAAAACATGATTCAATGTCGACAAACAAGTTGTCTCCCTTTTGGAAGAAACAAAACCAAATACAAATGTAGGTATGCTTCCCATTCTAGATAGGAATTAACAAGTGAAATCCAAATGTAGGATGAAAATCTCTCTGAAATCTGC